>JANUYF010000014.1:2187782-2550282 GCA_026167975.1 Phrynosoma blainvillii | reverse complement strand
GCTAGTGATCCCAAAGTCATACAGCAGTCACAATGGAAGGCACGGAAAACCTGCCAGCTTCTTTCTCCAAGGCCTGACTTCTTCCACGCTCACTGCTCCATATGGGTTTTCCTTCGGTCCCCATAGCCTAGGCTGGCATGGTGAGGCCAGTGGAGGACGCCAACAGATTTCCAGGGTTTCTGGTACAGTCCCAGCACAGGTTGACCCCTCTCCCATCCCTCCCTGCCCATAGACCACTACTTACCACAAGTGAAATCGGATTGGTGGACGACGTGGACTCCAGATTTGAAGAAGAGGAAGAGGAGGAAGAAGAGGAGGAAGAGATGGAGTTCCCTTCGGAGATCCTCTTCCGCTTCCGTTTGGGAACCGTGCTGTCATTTTCTGGAAACGTTCAAAGGGAAAGAAGGGTGTGAATTGGGATGGCTCCCTCCCCATCTCTCTATTTTTCCCTGCATTGTTGCAAACAGGCCTTCAGAGCCCCAGCTAAGCAGAATTTGGGGAAGGAGGGAGGGAGCGCCGGAGGAAGGGGGGTTACGTTTTCTTGACTTCATTCTCCACTTCGAAGTGCAACCGATTTTGTAACTGGCCATGGAGACCCAAGTTGGATAGAAGACCCAAGTTGGGTAGACCCATGGTATGAAATGTGTGGCACTCCAGATATTGCTGCATTCCTCACCATTGACTATGCTGACTAGGATGGATGGGTGCTGCATTCAACAGAAGCTGGAGGGCCACACATTGTCCGCTCTGGTTTTGTGCCTTCAAGGTGCTTACAACTTACGGTGAACCTAAGGCAACCCTATTACCAACGTTTAGTGGCTCTCCTCTGAGATTGAGAGAGTGTACCCAGCCCAATGGGTTTCCCGGGATGAGTGGAGATTTGAACCCAAGTCTACCTGAGTCCTACTCCAATGCTCAAAACGCTAAATCAGGCTGGCTCCAAAAGCTACCATAGGGTTTTCTGGGCAAGACCTATCCAGAGGAGGTTTACCACTGTCAATGTGACTTGGTAAAGGTCACCCGCTGTGCTTCCAGGGCTAAACAGTCATGGAAACTACTTGACTACTTTAGCTGCCATGGTTCAATTCTATGGAACCCTGGGATCTGAAGTTTAAGGGAAGGTCTTTAGAATTCTCAGCTTGGGAGATCTAGTGCCTCACCCAACTATGGACCACAAGACCATATAGGATGTTGTCATGAGTTTTAAAAGTGGAATCATGGAGTAGCGTCAACGGTCCCTTGCAAGAAGTGTAGGAAGCCACTGGAGAGTGTATCTGGAGAGAACTTGGAAATGTTGTTCTTTGAAGAACAACAGCTAGAACCCATAGGACCTCCTCGGCTTTGCAGCTTCTGCCAGAAGACCCCGTCGGAGTTGTGCTACTACAACAAGAATGAGCAGGTGGTGTACCAGATCTGCAGCCCCAGCTGCTGGACCAAATTCCAGGTACCAAATTCCAGAGACATCACAGTGATGGGACCAAACCCCAGGAAACGGAGGGTTCTCTGCACGGCTGCGATCTGGTGCATCCATCAGACTCCTTTGATATGTTTCAAAGAGGGCGTGGGGAAATGGGAAGCTTCTAGGTCTTGACGTTTGCTGAAAAAACGCTTTGAACGGCAAATGCCATGTCTCTTAAAAGCTCTTAAGGCAGGAGGTGGCATAGCACTTCCATTGCCCAAGGAGGAATTACCCATTCCCTATCAGGGTAAGGCAAGCTCTCCTGTCTGGCCATTATGACAGAAGAGTAACATTGCCTGTGGCTTGTGCGTTCAGTTTGCCGTCTCATCTCCTGGTGCCGTTTAATAAGAAGAGCCCATATTCCTTCCACCCTGCATGCGAGGCTTTGCTAGCTTGTTTTATGGGGCTACAACCCTCTGCTACCTTGCCTTCCAAAAGCCAGATTCTGCTCCCCCCCCAGGTGTATGGTCCCTCCTGTCCTGAAGCCCTGGGTAACATTTCCAACCTCTCATCCTGCCCCTGCTTGACCACTAGCAGGGATGCTTTGATTGAGAGTTCCTGCATGGCAGAATGGTGTTGGACTGGGTGGCCCTTGTGGTCTCTTCCAACTCTATGGTTCTATGATTCTATAAACCCTTCCGCCAGCATGGCCAGTGGCTATATTGATTTCTACAGCTCAGCTTTTAAGCAAAGGAAATAGGCTGTCCTTCTCTAGAAAAGCAGGCTGGGAATGTTTCCATACTTAGATAACTGATAGATAAGGGCCAAACTTAAATGTGACTCTCCCAGTTCCTAGGGATTCAAGGGGTTGTTGTTCACAGTAACTTTTTGAAGCTGTGCAAGGACCATTCCCTCCATTAGACTAAACTCGATTTTTGGTTGAGGGCTATAATGATGAGAGAGGGAAAGAAGCACAAGAAGGAAAAGGCTCTAGGATCTGTGTCTCTCTCTTTCTCTGCCAAATGGCAGCCTCCAGCGGCTGCTGACCTAAAGGTTGACATTGCCAACGCATGGCACTCTTTGCATTTGTTGTGGCCCCAGAGTCCTGCCAGAGGCCACTGCTGCTGTCTGCCCAGGTCTCTCCTTTTAAACATTCCCATCATCAGCCTTGGGCAGCTAGATCTGGAAACAGCTATTTCGTTTTTTGACAATGTCACCTTTACGTTTCCTATAATGCCCCAGAGGATTAGAGGACAATATGTGGGAAATGTAGTGCCCTGGTAAGAGGGCTGCCACCGCCAGATGTACCTGCCAAAGCCCGCTGATAATGAGAATATCTCTGTATGTGTTAACAGGAACCACACAGCTCTTAGGTTCTTAGGAACACCAACTACGATCAAACGCTTTATAAGAAGCACAAATCCTTTGCCACATCCCATTTATTTATTTACTGGCTTACCTGGTTGTTTGGATTCAGCGCTCAGGTCAGCAAACGGCCTGCGTTGCAAAAGAAATAAATGAAACGACGATGTGGGATTGACAAACTGAAACGATGGAGGCAATTCGAAAGGCAAATCAACCAAGTCCCAAGTTGCATCCCCCTAAAAACCTCCAGAGAGGCAATTCTCCCATTTAATGCTAGTGCAAGGATACAAATTGCTTCAAAGTGGAAACAAGGAGAGACCCCCAACAATTGATGATTGGCTTTCCAAATTAATTGAAATGAAAGAGATGGACAGATTAACAAGAATACTTAATAATAAAGATTCAGAATGAATCAATGAAGATTGGGCTCCAATAGGAGAATATTTAAAATTAAGATGGGAATAAATTGGCAAAGCTAGTAGTAAGTAGAAAGTAATCTAGATAGATATTGGAAAATAATTGTTTAAAGATATGGTCTTTTTGTATTATAAGTAAAAGTATCAATTAACAAGTTAAGAGAGATAGAAAGATAATTTTAGGGAAAAAGAAACATGTACTTACTTTTGAAGAACTAAGGAGAAGTGTATAGAAATGTATATAGGTAGTAGATGGAGAAGACTAATGTATTACGTAAGTAATATTTTATGTATATTTTTTAAAATTAATAAAATATAATTTTGGGGGGGGAAATGCTAGTGCCACAGCGACTTTGGGGACCCCCAATGTATTTTTAAATAACTGGTAGTGAGTGGAAAGGTCCATTCTAGTCTCCAAACTCTCCAGACTTGCCCACTCCTGTCTTGCAGCCCTTCCACACTACCCAGTTACAGCACTATGACTCCACTTTAACCGACACTTTACATATGTCCTGTGTGAGAGGCTGATTTGATCTGCATGCGGTCCTCTCTGAGCGATGACTATAAGTCACTGGTAGATCACAAGTAACAGGTCCCAGGTTCAGTCCCCAGCATCTCAGGGCACAGCTCAGAAAGAGCTCTGCCTGGAGCCCTGGAGAACTGCTACCCATCAGTTCTGCTAAACTAGAAGGGCCAGTCATTTGGCTCAGTATTAGGGAGCGTCCTCAGCGAAGGCATAGTTTAATGTTAGAGACCATATACTGCAGGTTCATCTCCTAACATCTCTAGGTAGGCTTGAAAAAGACCCCTGCCTGAGACCCTAGAGAACTGCTACTAAGCTAGATGGACCAAGGGCTTGACCGGTTTCTCCATTCTGATAATAACTGGAATAGGACTTTAAATATATAGCCGTGTTAGTCTGTAGAATCAGTATGTAGAGAGAGCTTGTAGCTAACCGAAAGAAAGAAGTTGGCAGCAGGAGCTTTCTTAGATTTCAGTCTACTTCCTCAGATGCATCGGAGTTATTTCAGTTAGTCTCAAAGGTGCGACAAGAGCTCTCTGCATACTGGAATGGGACTTGTAAAACTTAATTTAGTTAATTTTATTCACTGAATGTATTTTATGATGCTATGTTAGTTTTAAATTGGGGGTAAGGGGATGATGTTGTTTTATAGCTGTATTGTTGTATTTCATGATTGTTACCTGCCTCGATCCTTTGGGGAGAGGCGGGTTATAAATAAATATTTATTATTATATTATTATATTATATTATATTATTATTGTGTGTTGCATGCAGAAGGCCCCTATGTTCAGCCCCTAATAAGGCCAGTGAAAAGGGTCTCAGGTAACAAGAAATGAAGATGACATCTACCTGGGTCCTTGGAAAGTCACCACCAGTCAGAGGGGCAAGTATTGTCCATATATTCTGAACTACAACTCTCACCAGACCCAGATGCCAGTGTTCAAAGCCAGATGGTCCAATGCTCAGCTAGATGGACCAAGAGTGTGATAGCACAAGGCAGCTTCACAGCAGCATGGACTCCCAAATTTCAGAGATCCCTCATTCAAGATGCTCACAGTAAAAGCTTCTCTCCAAGTGAGCTTTCTCTCTGTAACCAGCAGCAGCTCTCATTTCAGTGGGGAGATAAATTCACTCCAGGTTTTAATCCAAGCTATTAAAGGCGCTGTACCCTATTCCAAGATCAGGACCTTGGATAGCTCTTTTAAAGCTATCCATAACCTGGAGTAGATTCAAGGCACCACTGACATGGGAGCCACCAATTGTCACTGCCCTTAACTATATCACCTTTCCTCTGTTCCTTGCCTGTTCTCCTTGGTCACAATCCACAGAAGGAGAGAGAGAGAAAAAGAGATTGAGAGAGAGAAAGGTAGGATATTGTTATAATTTCTCCCTTGTAACTGCTGGATTTTTTATAGGGAACACATAGCAAAAATCAGGAGAAGAAGCAGGATGGTCTCCCTAGCCAGCGTGGACCTTAGCAGATGCTCTGTATGTTCAAAATGTTCTGCTTACAGATATAGGATAGAAAGGTTTGAACAAAGGGAATTGGAAAGATAAGAAAGAAAGAAGAAATAGCTATAATAGGTTTTGTTTAAATACCAGATGTTTGTCTACTAGAAGAGAAGGTAGGTTTGACTGTTGATTTGTTTAGTATCAGTTTGTTATTAGTTTGTTTTTATTATTTTATTGTGGTTGTTTGTCTATGTCAATTACTAATAAAGAACTTTAAAAAAAATCTTCTACTTATATCATCATAGGAATAAAGTAATTCTGATTCAACACCAGCAGAGGACACTGTGGTATTAAAGGTTTAAAATAAAATAAAGACTGTAAGGAATGGGTAGAAAGGCCATGAAACTGAGCTTACTGAAGCTGGTTAGTCACCACCATCTGGATATGGTCGCGTGCTTTGAGGATCTTCTCCAGCCGGTGGATGTCATAGGTGTTGGGATTTCGAAATGGGATGTCGTCCGGTAGGCCAGTCACTTCTATGGCCTCGGGGCTGTCGCGGATCAGTTTATATGGCACCAGAACAGGTCGGTTGAGGCCCAACGCCTCTCCTGAAATAATACCAAATGGTCCCAGGATAACACTGAGCTCCATCACAAGAGGATAACATTGTCACCATATTTTAAAACACAGGTCTTCAAAATAAAAAATAAAAAGAATACCACATTGCTTCTCAAGCCTACTCAGCATTTCCAAAAGCTTTATGCAAATGCAGCTCCCAAAATTATCGCTGGGTTTAACTGATAGCTGAACTCAGGCTGGGCTCACCAAGATCTGGGGCCAGCTTCAGCATCAATAGGCTAAGGATTCAATTTTTGGTTTTCTTTCTCTTGGTTAAGAGCTGCCTCTTAAGTCTCGCAACAACCCTGTGAGGTAAGTTAAGCTGGGAGGGAATGCGCATGATGGCTGTGTTAGTATCTAAACTAAGCTTTTTTGTTTTAAACTACAGTGGTCCCTTGGTATCCGCTGGGGTTTGGTTCCAGGAATATCTGTGGAGACCAAAATCCATGGATGCTCAAGTCCCATTAAATACAATGACACAATGAAATGGTGTCCCTTATATAAAATAGCAAAAACAAGGTTTGCTTTTGCAATTTATATTATTTTTGAATGTTTTCAGGCTGTGGATGGTTGAATCCGTGGATAACAAAATCTATGGATACAGAGAGCCAACTGTATTTTAACTCTTTTAATCTGTCTTTTTAACTTCTTGTCTAATATTTCGAACCTTTTAATACTTTGTTTTACACTTGTCGGACTGGTTTTATCGAATGCTGCCCTGAGATCTATGGGTAAAGAGTGGGGTATAAATATTTAAATAAATAAATATAGACTTCTCCAATCCCACACTGAAACTCCCGCAGCCTGGTCAAGCAAGGAACAGTCAGACTTCTTTGTTCTTTCATTTTACAGTCGCCCCTCTGTTTTGCGCAGACTTCAAATCTGCGTCCTATGCCTATCCGGATGGGGCACATAATGGGGTGCACGCCTGCAACCGCTCATGGACATGCACAACCATTCAAGCCAATATCGGCAAGTTTTCGTTTTCATGGGGGGTCCGGAACAGATCCCCCACGAAAACGGAGCGGCAACTGTATTCTATATTTCCTTTCTCTCACTCATTCTGCCAGACTTAGCTTCCCCTGAGGTTATGCTGGCTTCCTTCCCTCTTATCTTTCCAGGCAGTTGCAGAGCTTGGAACCAACAAAGACCAAGATTAAGATGCCCGGACGTCTGCCTTTGGCCCACAGGCTGGAGGCTGCTTCTCATTGCCTACCCATGCCCTCGGCCCCATGTTGGAAACCTCCAGTTCTACAAGCAAATAGTGGGAATAACTCACCATATTTTTCATTGAACAGTTCCTTCACTTGCTCTCGGAGAATCACCTTCTCGCCCAACCTATTAGCATCGTCATCATCTATACAGAAAAAAGAGAAAACCCAGAGTCATAAATTTAGTAAAATGCTTTGTCATCTCCCAAGGATGTGGTTGCCAAAAACTAGCTTGCACAAATGAGATCCTAGGGTTGGTGTCACCCCAAGATGCATCTCCCCAGGTCATCCTCCCTGTCTGCACAAAGAAGGAATTTCAGGCGGTATTTTCAGTTGAGCTACATACCATATATACTCAACTATAAGTCGACCTCATGTATAAGTCAAGGGCAGGTTTTGGGGCCAAAAATTGTGGATTTTGATATGACCCGTGGGCAGCTATGACCTTTCACTCCAATGTGAAAGACTCTTTCCAAGAATTGACCCCAGACACTCCTTCCCCAGAGACATGTTTTCCCCACACAGCTTCAAGTATCTGCCGCCTCGCATACAGCCAACAGCTTCTTCGACCTCTTCTCTTGGCCTGTCTGATAAAATAAAGCAGGAGTGGCATTGCAGCTCAGACCTGCCAGCCAAAACCCTGCAAAAAGCTTAAGCAGGGTCCCAAATGTGACAGCCGCTTCTTCCCCGCCGCCACATGCTCTAACTCCTTGCTACAGTCAATCCATCTGTCCCAAAATGGCACTGCTCTGACCTACAGGAGCAATGCCCTGCACCCAAGTCTTGCAAAGTTCCCAAGTGCCACCACAACCATTAGCGAAAGAAAGATGTGGTTGATGGAGTGAGCTTGCATGGGTAGGCGAAGAACGGGCAACACCACCACATAAAGCAATGACTGAAGCTGTGGTTTTAAGGGACCCTGAAAAAAAAGGTTTCATGCAATCCTCATCCCTACCATGGCCCTTGTCTTTCTTGAGGACCAATACTTTGACTGAAGACCCCACCCCCGCCACTGCCTTTTCCCTCACCGCCCCCCTGGATCTTTCCACTGCCCCCTGAGGGAAATCACTGGTATAGATCATGAAAAACTATGAATTGCTCTTTTAAAAAAGGGCGAGCGACAACATTTTTTGGAGGTCTTTAAACAGAGGCTGGATGGCCATCTGTCGGGGATGCTTTGATTTTGAGTTCCTGCGTGGCAGAATGAGGTTGAGCTGGATGGCCCTTGGGGTCTCTTCCAACTCTAGGATTCTATGATTTTATTGTCTTGATGCATAACCTATATTAGGGCAAGAGGATACTGTTAGAACAGAACATGCAGAAATGGAATCGTTTCCAATCATGATTCAGGCAAGGCTGATTTTATCACCTATCTGTTTTAATGTCTATGATGAACATATCATACATAAAGCAGGAAGAGACTGGGAAGAAAGAGGCATACAATTGGAGGAAGGAACATCAACAATGTAAGATACATAGATGAAACCATACTAGTAGTAGAAAATAGCAAAGACTTGGAACAAGTACTGAAGAAAGCCAAGGAAGAAAGTGTAAAGTCAGGTTTACAGTTAAACATTAAGAAAAGAAAAGTAATGCCCATAGATGATTTACATAACTTTAAGGCAGATAAAGAAGACATTGAAATAGTTTAAGATTTTCCATATCTTGGCTCAGTCATTAATCAGAATAGAGACAACAGTCAGGAAATCAGAAGAAGACTAGGACTTGGAAGGACAGCTATGAAAGAACTGGACAAGATCCTGAAGAGCAAAGACGTACAACTGAGCACTAAAGTCAGCATCATCCAGGCCATTGTATTCCCCATCATCCCCATGTACGGATGCGAGAGCTGGACAGTGAAGGAAGCAGACAGAAGGAAAATCAACTCATTTGAAATGTGGAGCTGGAGAAGAGTTCTCC
The DNA here is from genome assembly GCA_026167975.1 of Phrynosoma blainvillii. Lineage (NCBI taxonomy): Eukaryota > Metazoa > Chordata > Lepidosauria > Squamata > Phrynosomatidae > Phrynosoma > Phrynosoma blainvillii. The sequence continues at coordinate 2,541,378 of JANUYF010000014.1, read as the reverse complement.
AGATACCACCGGCTGCTATAGAGGCAAATAAATGGGTCCTAGAGCAAATCAAACCTGAGGATGACTAAACTGAGACTGTCATGCTTTGGCCACATCATAAGAAGACGTGACTTGCTAGAAAAGACAATAATGCTTGGTAAGATAGAAGGTTGGACCCAATCAAGAAAGCCATGGCCCTGAGTCTGCAAGACATGAACAAAGCAGACTGATTTTTCTTTCATAGGGTTGCCGTAAGTCAACAAAGTGAACTTGATGGCAATTAATAACAAGAAGTATCTGTCTTTTCCTTCCCTGTTTGTGTGAAGGGAGCATTTGATTCGGAAAAGAAAAGGAGGCTGGAAAGATAACCTAGAGCCTGGAGAAATTCTTCTTCTGGGCTGCAACATATACATTTGATTTGGACTACAAGTCCCAGAATCCCCTAGCCAACTAAAAGGAGGTTGTTGTACTTTAGACATAGTATGAGGTGGAACAAGAGGAAGAATGCATTATATGTGGACAGACAGACAGAGAAGCTAAGCCCAGATGACTGGGGCTCTTGGAAGTCTCTCATTCATAGGGTTGCCATATATTCAAGCCAGCTTGATGGCAAATAACCACAACAAAGTCAAAATAAGGAAATGTTTTTCCTGTCTCTGTTATAACACAACCAACGCCAAGAATCCCAATATAGTCCAAGGTCTCAATAATGGTGGAATCAGAAATGCCAGCTGAGTAAATAATTTCTAATTTGGTGCAGAGGAGGACCTTCCTTAGGCCTGTCTCCCAGCTCCCCAAAGAGGACTTCTGTAATGAAGTCCCTGTAGGGACCAATGCTCTACTACCATCCTTCAAACCATGGGACTGAATGGATGGACAGAATGGGAAAGAGGTGCGGGTGGAGAGAGAAAATGGGGCTTGTCTTCCCCTATATTCCCTCAAGCCTTACACTGTTAATGCTCAGACTGACCGATTGCGGCGGTTGTGCAGATGGTAGCAGACCAAGAAAGGAAATCCAGGATACAAAAGTCGCCTCATCTTTTAAATGGCATTGACCAAATTGTCCTAGCAATGAGTCAAGAGGAATGGGCCATCCAACTCAAGAAGCTCTAGTTTGCATCCATTCTTCTGGGTCCTGTTCTCTGGAACAGCAGAAAACAAGCTTGCTCCATCCTTAAGATGACCCCCCTTCAAAGATTTAAACAGGGCTATCATACCACCTCTTAAACATCTCTTCTCCAGGTTAAACAGATCCAGTTCCCTAAGTCGTTCCTCATAGGGTTTCATGATTTCCAGACCCTTCACCATTTTGGTCTCCCTCCTTTGGACACTCTCCAGTTTTTCAACATCCTTTTTGAATTGTGGGGCCCAGAACTGGACTTAGTATTATTCCAGGTGAGGCCTGACCAAAGCAGAATACAGTGGCACTAATACTTCCCTCAATCTAGACACTATACTTCTATTCATGCAGCCTAAAATTGCATTGGCCTTTTTAGCTGCCGCATCACACTGTTGACTCACGTTCAACTTGTGGTCTACTAGGACTCCTAGATCTCTTTCACATGTTGTCTTGTTAAGCCAGGTGTCCCCCATCTATGCATTTCATTTTTTCTGCCTAAGTGTAGTATCTTACATTTCTCCCTGTTGAAGTTCATTTTGTTAGTTTTGACCCAGCTTTCTAATCTAGTAAGATCATTTTTCATTTTTGAGCCTCTCCTCTGGGGTCTTAGCTACTCCTCCTAATTTGGTATCAGAGTTTTCTTGAAGGAACTCCATGAAAAGAGGCACCAATCCCAACACAAAGCTCACAAATCAACAGTTCTACCACCACGAGTTCCCTTCACTCTGCAGATGGATGGCGCAGGACATTTACAGGACCTTCATACAGGACCTTCTCCCTCCAAGGACCTGCAAGAGGGGATTGAGTTCCATAAGCACCCTATGAGGTTGGGAGAAGCTCTTTCCTGGGATTTGGTTGTAAGGAAGGATTGGAATGTGAGTTATCAGCTGGCTTCTGGAACTTCCTGAGAGTAAGGGCTGTTTGACAGTGAAACATATCCCCTTGGAGAGTGGTGGAGTCTCCTTCTTTGGAGGTCTTTAAACACAGGCAGGATGGCCATCTGTCGGGGATGCTTTGATTTTGAGTTCCTGCATGGCAGAATGGGGTTGGACTGGATGGCCCTTGGGGTCTCTTCCAACTCTATACCTCTATGATTCTATCATTGGATGGCCCTTGGGGTCTCTTCCAACTCTAGGATTCTATGAGTATCATAGCTCCTGAGTCTTTATGCCCTGACTATTGTGTCATTTAAGCCCATTTTTGCAGGAATGGAGGTGTTCTAGCAGTTTTTTACAGCACGTGTGGGGCAGGGAGACTGGAGGAACAAAACTACTGCATTTTGCAACAGCTTTGAGCTGAGTGTGTGTGGAAAAAAATTATCAATTTTTAATTATTATTTAAACAGAGGGGTTTGAGGACCTTGTGGACCTTTAAGGCCCACATTTTGGAGCCACAAAAGTTGCATGGGGTCCGCAGACCATACTTGGCCCATGCCTGATTTAAAGTGTTGGAACGTTGGACCCTGGGTTGAATTTGGCCCTCCTAGGGCTTCCCAAATAGCCGCCTTGCCTTTTCCATGATAACATGATCTAGTGTGTTCCCTGCTTTTAGCCCATGACTCTCTCCATTCTAAGAGTCTGGAGCAGCTCTCCTAATTCTTAGTTACTGGCATTAGGAGCCTTTCTTTAAAATGTGCGGATATTTTGGGCCCTTGGATCACTTCTACCTTTCTGCCTTTGGCCCCATCCAGCACTCAAATGCAGCCCCAAAAACTTGTTTGAATTTGGGCCTTGGGCTGAAAGAGGATCTACATTTAAAGCTTCTTGTACACCACATGCAAAGCCTAAGATCCGCCAAGTTCACAGTCACCCAGGAGCCATATATGGTGCAAAGGCCTTGATAAATCCCAGTTCAAATCTCCCATCATCCACAAAGCAGAGCCACCAGGCAGGGAACCCTGGTCCAGTCATCATTTCTCTGCCTAACTTGAGCTGTTATAAGGATAAGAGGAAGAACCAGCAAGCCCTTCATGGGAAGAGCAGAAATACAAATTAGGGGTTATGAATTTGTGGATCTAGAAATATTTTTGGACTCCCAGGACCCAACAGTCCTAGCCATTAGGACCAAAGACTGGGGATGATGGGAGTTGTGCTTCAGAAACATGAGGAGGGCAACAGATTTCCCCACCCGAGTACAAATGGGGTGAACAGTACAGTTGGAAAGTACAGGAGAGAGAGAATTGTGTGTCTTCCTGCAACTAGATTTTTAATATCTTTGGGAGTTCTTACATCGCCATTGTTATTGCCATTATCCCTGCTGCCTATGTGGTTGTGGTTGTTTAAGCATACCAAACGTTTCTTGTCTGCTACCATCTCTAGCACATCCTCTGAGCAACATACCGTTCAAAGCAGCGTAAGCTTTTTCCAAGGTGGATATCCGTCTAGGGGCTACAGCGGTCATTGAGGAAAGAAAAGAGAGAAGAGTGAGTGAGTGAATGAGGTTAATTCTTTACACACTCAAAAGCAGCAGAAAATCAGGGTGCAATGTTGTGACTAACAGATGCATGCACTCACCCATAAAAAGTACGTAACCAGAGATAAGCAGTAAAGCTGGAAAATGATATTATTTCTATTATTATTATTATTATTATTATTATTATTATTATTATTATACCAATCCCCCCCCCCCCCCCGCAAAAAAATTAGGTAGCAGAGGTATCCCTGGCTCACAGCATGCAGGTCAATTGCTCCCATGCCGCTACTTTTCTGACCATACATATGTTTTTAGAAGATTTTCCCATCATACTTTGGAAAAGTTACTCTTTTGAACTGTATAGCTCCAAGTATTCCCAACCAGTATGGCCGCTGCCTGATTTGTGGCCAGTTTGGATTATACGGAAAACAAGGTGGAGAGAAGCTCCATGTCTTCTATGATGGTCAATCGTTTATTCCCTTCAAAATAGCCCAACACGTTTTGGTCTGGGTGAGAAAAGGTATATACGTATAAAACTATAAGTCGACTTCATGTATAAGTCCAGGGCAGGTTTTAGGGCCCAAATTCTGGATTTTGATATGACTCGAGGATAAGTCGAGGGTAAAACTTAGGGGTAAAGGATGTAAAGAATGAAGCAAGGAAAAACAATGCCAAAGAACTTTATTCCAGCAGGATGGATGAGAGAAGAGAGGAGAGTTAGTGCTTCCAGGACAGATTATGCTCTTTCCTTTCACCAGGGATGATTTCTTTTTTAAATAGGAGCACTTACATTGACCTGTGGATAAGTCGACCCAGGTTTTGGGGGTCGATTTTTTAATTTCTAGACTTATACATGACTATATACAGTATTATAGGTATTAAAAAGTTAAGATGACTCTACATTAATAACATGCCATACAACCACACAGGATTCCAAAAATGTTTGACAACCACTATTACAATGAATAATATCCGATATCATTGCTTCCTCCTTTTCAAGGACTATCTGGAATGTGTATATAGTATCAAAATACTGTAGCCACAGTTCTTTTCATACTTGATGGCAATATTTTTGACAGTGTTTATGTGATGATCCCGTCTCCAACGTCTTCAATAACCAGGCTTTCTGGGTAAACCAGAAAGGATTTATTGAGCAGTTCAATAAGGTAGACAAGGAGTTGCCAGAATTGGCTTCAAAGACCTAAGCACAAGCATATTGTTGTATTTCACGATTGTTATCCGCCTCAATTCTTCGGGGAGAAGAGGGTTATAAATAAAAATGTATTATTATTATATATTATATAACCCCTCCACACCTAACCCCACTTGCTTCCCATTCCCCCTTCTTCTCATTTCATTTCCAAGAAAGCAACACTGAGGCTTTGGTAACATCCCATATCTATCTCCTTTCCTCCGCCAGCCCTGCTTCCCATTCCCAGTAACTAACCCAAAACCATTCCAACAACGACAACAAATTCCCCAGCTAGAACATCACTATTCATTATACAGTCGTCCCTCCATTTACGCGGGGGAAATGGAAATCGGCAAATATTCAAGCCCCTTTGGCTTGAATGGCCATGCGCTGCTGCGCGTGTCTCCATTCGTGCGCCATGGACGCATGCTCCATTGTAATCCTACCCACTTGCCAGTCCGCACTGAGGCCGCAGACCCAAACTCTCCGAAAAGGGACAAGTGTATTTCTATACAAGCAAAATATAACACCTGGAGTATGTCTTCTCATTGTTTTCTGCATTTGAATGTGCTTTTCAGCACTCTCTTCTCTACCGGAATAATACTGGACATGACTGTTTGGAACTATGAACAACACACCTCCTTCCACCATGACCTTCCCCTTGCCATTATTGGCATTGCCAGGAAAAGTTACAGACAATTTCCAAGTCAAGGCAAAAGCAAAGCACCGTGATCCTGTGCCAGCCAACTGCCATTTATTGCACAGAATTGCGTCTTTGGGGCAAACATGCCTGCCTCAAATGGCTCCATTCCCCTGGCAGTATCAGATTTCGGTACAGATAATCGGCATGTAGGGCCCCTTTCAGATGTTCTCTTTTTAAGATTAGTTTTTAGTATAAACAGTCACATTTACAATCAAAATAATATATAATTAAAGATAAAGAAAGAAAAAGAGAAGAAGAAAAGAACAAAAAAGATATACATCAGTAAAGTTCTGACCCCCCCCCCCCCATGTAATGGAAAAAAGAGAGAAAAATACTATTTTACCATTACCGATCCATCTAAATAATTCTGCTAACATTACTAATAACATTACTAAGCCACAGTTTATTACATCATTAGATTTCTTACTGCTCAAAAAAATCCATAAATGGTTTCCAATCTTTCAAAAAGTCTTCACTTGGCTTCTCCTTTAGAACCCATGTTAATTTGGCCATTTGGGTAAACTCAGTAACTTTGACAAGCCATTCGTCCATCATTGGTGCTTCAATCTGTTTCTTTGAGCAAACAATATTCTTGCTGCTGTTGTCATATATCAAAGAAGCGATCCATAAGACGGTTTGGACAGAAGACTCTGTGAATCTCTGATCAGCCAAAAGACCTCAGATCTTCTTGCTTACTTAGGCATACTCTCATAATCGTATTGTCTTTCTGGACTTGAACATGTTTTCCTTTTATAATGCAATATAAACTCAGCACTACCAACTTTGCTGCTCTGACTTTGGGGAAATTCATACTGTGCCTTTTTTTCTGAAGAATTCTACTTCTCTTAGACTGAAACTCTCCGGTAATGATGTCTCTATTCTGACAAACTGGCATCTGATGTCACTACAATCAGTTTTGGAGAGAGAAATGGTATCCCCTGCTCCAAGTTGACTTTGTGACTCCAAGGAAGGTCTGACTTTAAATTTCTCACTACCTTGAACTGATCCTTTGTTCTTACCCACTATTGCTAACTAATATGATCTTTAAAAAGAGTTGATGACTCCTTGCAATAAAATGAGCCCATGGTACTAACTGTTTATTCCAGGATTCTTAAGGGCAGTATTCTTGAAGGCCAGTATTCTTGAAGGCAGTATTCTTGAAGGCAAGACCCAAAATTCAGCAGTAATCATCTGCTGAATTCAATGATTACTACATCAATAATTACTACATTATGATTACTACATCTGCTGAATTCAATGCTAGAATGTGAGCAATCTCTTTCAGTATTTTTCTCTCCTTTTTACAGAAATAAAGACATTATCTTTGTGTCTATTTCTGCCCCCAGGTGAGTGAGGTTCTGAGCTTCAGTCCAAAAGCAACTTTTCCAGATTGTGGACATAGCGCAGTTGGGAGAGCACCTGGACAGCATCCAGAAAGTCCCAGGTTTCATCCCTGGCATTTCAATGTTAGGGCTGGGAAAGACTGTCATCTGAAACCCTGTGGAAATGTTGCCAAGGAATTATGGGTCATGGGTAGAAACTGAACAACCCCTCATCCTTCATGTGACTTGACAAGGACCTTTGTTCACGCATGGGCTTCTTGGATGCTCCAGAGTCCCATCCTTATCACCACTGAACTTCCAGAAATGTCCTGGTTGTGCAAATCTCTTAATGTTATTCTCTTCTTTAAACTTTTATTATGACCACAATAGAAAAAACCCCAAACAAACAGCATCATAGGCCTGACAAGATGTCTTCAGGGGTGTGCTGTTTTCCTAGGGCAAAAATCTGTGATATAACAAGAGAGGCTGACAAGCCTGATCAAGCCTGATGAATCATTACCCCTTCCTTTTGGTTCATGTTTAGCCTACAGAGTATCATAAGGGATTATGACTCTCTGGGTAGGAAGCTGAAGAACCTGGATACACAGGTTGTCATTTCACGAGTCTCGTAGTTGTAGGACATGGCCCAGTAAGGGAGAGAAGAATAATGGAGGTGAACAACTGGCTCTGCAGATGGTGCCACTGGGAACCATTTGGCTTCTTGAACCATCATGTCCAGTTTCATGAAGACGGACTTCTAGCAAGGGATGGTTTGCATCTCGCAGCAGTGGGCAGGAATGCTTTTGCTAAGAGCCTCACAAACCTGATCAGGAGGGCTTTAAACTGAGTTATTGGGGTGGGGGGGGGGGAGACTGTATTCTTGAAGGCAAGAGTTCATCAAGTGCTGGAAAATAACAGCCCAAATGTTATACAGAGAACTGGGGGAACAGAACAAGAACCCAACAGTGGGAGGGGAAAAAAATCTTAAATATGCAGCTAATGTCTCCACGCTAATGTACAGAGCATGGGAAATAAACAAGATGATCTTGAACTCTTAAGACAGCAAAGCAAATATGATTTAATAGGCATCACTGAAACCGGTGGGAAGAGTTTCATGATTGGAATGCAGTAATACAGGGGTATAAACTATTTCAGAGAAACAGGAGAGGAGGAGGAGTAGCATTATATGTTAGGGATATTTAAACCTGTGGGGGGGAAATCCATGATTTAAATCCTGGAAACCATGTTGAGAGCATCTGGATACAAATTATGGAGGAGAGAAACAACAGGGATGTTATTTTGATGGTGTACTACAGACCTCCAAGCCAGACTGAGGACATCGATGATGCCTTCCTGGAACTGATGAACACACATTCAGAAACAAGAGATGTAGCAGTAATGGGGGATTTCAACTATCCTGATTATTTGCTAGAAGTCAAACTCTGCCCAGATGCCATATTGGTTGGGGGATTCTGGGAATTGTAGTTTAAAAAGTAAGTTTTCTAAGCTCTGCTCTGGAGGGGCCAGGGTGCTGAGTCTTAATGCAGATTTCCCAGCAGTGAGGCCATAGCATTTTCTTGCGCTTTTGTCACTTTGTGTCACATGGGCACCAACTGAGGTTGTAGTATCTGAATATCCGTGGGTCAGTCCCTGCCTCTGAGAACTGGCACTTCAGTTGGGCAGCTGTGTCTTATCTTTAAAAGACAAACTCAGCTCCTGTTTGCTTGGAACTTGGTCATTACCTGTTTTGGGCTGCACCATTGCTCATGGCTTGCTTGAGCTGACAGCTAGCTCCCTAGGTCTAAATGGCCTGATGAGGCCTTGCACATGGTTTGTCACTATGTTATATCTAGTTCTGTACTTTATTAGTACAAAGCACATCGGTTTTATACTTATAATCACACCTGTTGTGTACACCTGTTGGATAATGACATAGAGTCGCCATGGGTTGAGACTGACACAAAGGCAGTTAGCAACAACAACAAACATTCCAATTAATGGTGATTTTTTTAAAAAATTTAAAGTGCCATTTTTGTTTCAATTATTTTCCTGGGCAATATTTGTATATAAGAACAGGTTTAGAATATCTATCCAGTTTAACAAGTGCATCAAATAGGGATTTGTTGTGTGCGTGATAGAGAAAGAGAGGTGGGGGGTGAAGACAGATCTTATAAGGCATGCTTATAATTTATAATATAGATCCAAAAGTGTGTGCCAACTTCTACTGCAGTTAGAATCGGCATCAACCTCATTAGTCAAGAATGCCCTAGAAATACCCCCAAAGAACAAATCAGGCAACGTTTCCCTGCATTAGGGACACAAGTACACTGCTAAGGCTCATATCACAAGACAGTTGGGAGAATATCTCAGAAATCAGTTTCAATAGAAATGATGCTCTTCAAACAGTCATCAGAACCACGTTATCATTTATCATTTCCAAAATGCCAAAATACATTCAGCAGTTGTTTGCCGAGGCATGGGCACTTACCAGGTTTAGGAATGAGCCCTTGGAACGGTCTGCAAAAGAAAAGAAAAAACAAAAACAGAATTGCTCATGAACAAAAGCAGAATATGGGACAGACCCAATGAGCCACTTCTGCAAGTATTGGTAAGGCTCAGGGCTGCACACACCAAAAAAATATAGCCAGACTCTGGGCCAAAAATTTTCTGTAGATTATGCCAGATGGAAGGACGGCCAGCATGGCAAAGTGATTTGAGTGCTGGACTAGGACTCCAAAAGATCACTGTCTGAAATGTTCCTCAGCCACTGAAACCACCTTGGGCAAGGTACACTCTCTCAGCCTCAGAGGCTGGCAATGCCAACCCTCCCCCTGAACAAATCTTGTCCAGAAAATCTTGCAATAGGTTTGCCATGTCAGAGAAAAATTGAAGGCATGTAACAAAAATGGTTGTTGGAATCTGGGATGCCATTGGACTCAGGTCAGTCTTTGAGCTAAACAAGTCATGACATCGATTGTAGTCAAACAATTATTGTGCATGTTTAAAAAATTAAAGTCGTTGCTGTGAGGGCATGAGGGAGGCAGGAATCAGACTGTGGCAGATAGAGTATGGAAATCAAGCATTTCCCCCTTGCTGTAGTCCCTCCCAACAACAACAAAAACCTTCTTCCTAAAGAAGCTTTTAATTCTCCCACTGGATTCTATGAAGACCTCACTTCTCATACAAATAGTAGCCTTCTAATATATGTTGGGGGTGCTTTGATTGTGAGTTTCTGCATGGCAAAGGCTGGACTGGATGACCCTTGTGGTCTCTTCTAACTATGATTCTATGTGTGTGTGTTGGGGGGAATTTAGGTTTTTCATCACGGGCTGTAGTGATGGTGAAAAGGGTGAACCTATGCTCCTCTCTTTTGCAAGAACCATAACATTGAGACACAGAGCCTCAGCATGCTTTTCCCCCTCTTCCTTCCTAGCTTTATCCTTGTGTCTCATTCTTCTCTAGACTGTTCATTCTCAGGTCAATGGCTCCCACACCTTTGTAAACCTTACTTACTCCTATCAGCTGCTCTAGAAGGCTTTTTAGGAAAAGAGTAAAGCAAGAATAACAGGAATAATAAATAAAAGTGTGAAACCCAATTTGAGACCCAACTGGGAAATGCGAAATTAATTTGCATCTAGAAATCAATGAAAATCGGGATGAAGGCTGTCCTCCAAGACATGCACACCTCCAAAGCAAAGCAAAGCAAAGCAAAGCAAAGCAGCTTCATTTATATATCGATTCATATCGCACTATGGGATGTCTAAGCAGTTTACAACTGTAAGCTCATTGCCCCCCAACAGCTGGGTATTCATTTTAGCAACCTCGGAAGGATGCAGGCCTAAGTCTAGCCTGAGACCTGGCTAGTATTGAACTCGCAACCCTGTGGTCTATGAGTGAGTGGCTGCAGGACGGGCATTGAACCACTGCGCAACCCCTTTCTTGCAGTCCCAAAGCCTCCAGGGTGAGAAGGTTAAGCACCACTCTTGAAGATCTCCAGGAATAGAGATGGTGATGGATGGCACAAACACATGAGCACACACAAAACCACAACCTGCCAAATATCCCTGAGGAGAAATACCTTGTTACCGTGAACTTGATCTTGTCTGCCACAGCTAGTATCCTCTCTAGATTCTGGGAGCCGAAGGTGCAAGGTTTCCGGAATGGGATTCCTGGAGGCAGCCCTTCTATGATGACCGATCCTGGGTTGCTTTTGATGCGTTTGTATGGCACTTGGACTGGATATTTGATACCCAACGCCTCACCTGGAAAATATGGTGCAATGGTTAGCATACTGGCTTTGGATATGGTCGTCCCAAGTTCAGTTCCACAAAGATTGCAGCGTGGCCTGGCTCAGAGTAAAGCAGGAATTAGTAAAGTTACTCTGCAGTGGGGGGAAACTCTCTCTCAACAGTGGAATGGACTGCCTTGGAGGGTAGTGGACTCTCCATCTTTGGAAGTCTTTAAACAGAGGTTTGATGGCTATTTGTCGGGACTACTTTAGTTGTATGGTGGGCATCGAAACTGGACTAGGTGTAGTCCCTTCTAACAGACAATCAGTGTTTTTGAGAGTGGTAATTGAAAAATGTATCTTTCTCAAGCTTTGAACAATACTCACCATACTTCTTATTGAACAGGTCTTGAACTTGTTCCCTTAGTGTGTTTGCAATATCTATTCTTGAAAGTCGAGTGTCATAACTTTCTAAAGATGAAGGAGAGAAAAAGAGAGGCAGCATTATAGAATTCATCCTAGTATAAAATAAAATAAAAGCACCCAGCTATGTAAAAGCTGCTGTACACTTTGATGACAAGAGGGGAAAACTTGGCGATCAGTTGACATATTCTGGTCTACCTGATCTGTTTTATTTTATTATTTTAGCCTTTCAGGTTTGTGAACAAGGCATGCCTACTATTTTTGCAAAAATTGTAGACACAATCCTGTAGACACCTACTAAACAAAATGGTACCACATTCTCATAGTACAATCCTAGCAAACATGCACAGGATGCATAATTAGGCAGCCAACTGAAAAGCCTATCAGACCAGGTGTGTAGCCCCTCTCCTGCCCTCCCTTGGGGATCTCCTTCAAGAGTCAGAGTCAGGAGTGCAGTCACCACCAATCCTTATTGTCTTTGGAGGTAAAGAGTTATTACAGGCTGTAACAGAAAACTTAGCAATAGCATTTACATTTTTATACCACTTATCAATGAACTCAACACTCTCTAAGCAGTTTACAATCTGTAAGCCAGTTGCCCCCAACAAGCTAGGGATTCCTTTGACCAACCTACAAAAGGATGGAAGGCTGAGTCAACCTTGGAGCCCTCTGGGATCAAACTCACAACCTTGTGGCTGCAGTACTGGCATTTAATCACTGTGCCACCTGTATCCCTTGGTGGCACAGTGGTTAAATGCCAGCACAGTAGCCACAAGGTTGTGAGTTCAATCCCAGCCAGGGCTCCAAGGTCAGCCTTCCATCCTTTCGTAGGTCAGTCAAAGGAGTACCCAGATTGTTAGGGGCAATTGGCTTACACATTGGAAACCTCTTAGGGAGTGCTAGCTCACTGATAAGTGGTATACTTGCTATTGCTATTAGATAAACACAAAAGGTCTTTGGCAGTGCAAAGCTATTCCTTTCCCTAGAGGGACTATGTACTACATTCTTTTCCCTGGGTTCCCAGCTCCTTCTCAGACCTTTCCCATTCCGCCTTTTCGTTACCTTCATAGCCTTGTCCCACACTCCACTGTTTCCCTTTATTCTCACCTCCCCCGGGGTTCTTCCACCTACGTAGTATGGATGGGCATGGCCCTGTCTACGGTGCCCCTGGCTATGGTGCCTCCCCACCAGTTCAATCCCTCACTTTCACCATCCTCTTCTTCTCCTGTGCTCCCTCCAAGGACTGGAGGGTCCTCTCCCTTCCTCTGGCTGCCATCGTCTCCATCCCTTTGCCCTGTAACCCATCTGCCTTTCCTTTCCTTTCCTTCCTTGCACCCCCATCTCTCCTGTGTCTCTGCTCTTCCAGCTTTTTCCTCTGTGCTGCTGACCACTGACCCTTCTTCTCCCTTGGATTCCCTCCAACACCCTCTTGGTCCTCTACCTGTTTCTCTGTTTATGGGCCCTTCTCTGTTGTCCTGCCGCTCACTACAAGACCTGATATTCATTGGTGGTCCGAACCTACTTCGCTTCCGAGGTTAGATAGGCCCCTTCCTCTGGTCTCTTCATCCTATCTTCCTTCCCCTCCCGGCATTTCTCTCCCTCTTTTAACTTCCCTACCTTCTCCCTTGCTCTTAGGTCTGGCTGTGCCACCTCCCCTTGTGCTGTTGGGAGAGGCAACTCCAACTCCAACTCCAACTCTGGGAGAGAGAGGAGCTTGGGCGTTTGGCCCTGGGCATGCCCCATACACACACACACCAACTCCAGAGGAGAGAGGAAATAAAAGCCTCGAGGAAGAACAGCCTGGCAGGGCGTGTAGCTCCAGTATTTTGGCCCTAGACACAATTAGAACTTAATTTTATTTCCCATTTGCCAGTTCTTTTCCTCATTTTGTGAAGCTCTCTTTTTCTTACTCTTTTATGGTATTGCTGTATTTAGGGTTTGAAAGAGAGAGTTATTGGGAGGAAGGGAGGAGGCAGAGTCTTGTTATGACCTGTCGCCTTTTTGTAGCTTAGACACTTCTATACCAGTGCTTTTTAATCTGACAAAGAAATATTAGACTGTTATCATAGATTTAAAATATGCGCACTAGAGGATCCTATAAAGCTGCTGGAATGCTTCCAGTGTTTGAGAGTATCCCCTTAAATTTTAAAGAAAAACAATTGAAAATAACTAGTTTTTTTTTTCATCAAAGTTAGCGGGTAATCAAGAAAAGAGTAATTCAGATTTTGTTGAAAGCCCTAAAAGGCCACAGCTTACAAACAAGGGTTCAAAGCAGGTTTATAGCAAGTCTCCTATAGAAATAAATCTCGCCTTTCCTAATTTTGCTATTGAGACAAATAGTTTGGAACTAGAGACGTCCCCAGAATTTGCTAAAGTTATTAATGACCAGAGTAGTGAGTCTATGAACCCAGCACCAGAGCATTCTGCACCAGGAATATGTTTCTCTGATATAGCTTTATTAGAGGATAGTCTGATAATACAAGGCCCAATAATCGAAGGGGCAAACTCCCCTGCAGATATACCATCCTTTACTAGGCCTCCACTTACCGGAACCCTTTCAGATATAAATTGGTTTGACGAATTCACAAAGAAACAGTTAAAGGAGTTAGCTAATTCTAATCTGTGCAAGATGGAAATGCCAAAAGAAGAATCTATGTTTAACCAAACTGCAGAGGTGGATGTTAACTCTATTATAACCCAAGGGGGGCTACTCATGCTTTATGAAGAGCTTGTTCTAGTTAAGAAATTCTTGGCTGAGTGTAACAATTTGCTAACACTTCTAACTGAGAATATCCTAAATTATGGAGATGGTCAAAAGATAAAAGAAGTAAAGGATAATATCCCCTTTTCGATTACAGCCAACTTACCTACAAGCCACAGAACAGCCCCAGTTAGAAATTACTCTCAATATAAAAATAAAGTAGTAAGAAAGGGAGGTGAATCATCACATAAGAAATCTAAAATCATTAAACAGCGGGTAAAAAAGGAAGGTGGTACATCCCATAAGAAATCTAAAAATATTAAACAGCGAGGTAAAAAGGCTAAGTACTTACAGCCTTACCAGAAAAGAGTATGGGAAAGACTGTTTAAATTATTGGATAATAATCTAAATAATCTAGATGATGAGAGCCTGAGGAAAAACAGAAAGAAAGGCCGTAACAAGAATAGGCAGATCGAGAAGAGTAGCAGTGATAGTTCAAAGGTTCTATTAAGATCAGAAGTCGAAAAGGGTGGTAATATGTTGAGAAAGGACAAATCAGCGGATATTAACATAGTGGAAAATGCCCAATTTGAGGGCTTGTTACAAGACCCTTGGGAAGATATTTTTTGTCTCAAGGAAGGGCCTATAAAGAATAATGCAGAAGTTTCGGATATTAAATCCATACTACAGGAAAAGCAAACACAGAAGACTGTTAGCTTAAAGACCGAGGTTAAAATTTCTGAATGGAACCTAGTTATGATTCCATATAAGTTGTTTTTCATAAATTATCCCAAACCATCTGAATCCCTTGTGCTGTTTCTGGCCATGCTGGGGAGTCACCAGCATCCTCTCCTGGTCTGTTGGCATCTGTGGCATCCTTATAAGTCGAAGTCTGCATATTGGATGGAGCAGGACACTCTGACCCAGCCCCGGATCTGTCACACAGTGTTACTGGGCCAATTTATCCAGAAAAAAATCAATAGAGAAATGCAAAGCAAGCATAATGTGGCAAACCACTCCAAAGCTAGATGACATACAGGTGATGGTGGCCTTGGACCAGGCCATCTTTATTCTTACCTTGAAATCCTGGTCTTTTTACAGGTTCTTCCACAAGACGTTCATTGGAGTCTCTCTCATGAACTGGCAACACAAGAAATAGATCAATGTGCTTCCAGAACTGTTCAGACACTCTTTATAGACATATCCTCTTTCATTTGTTTGTAACACAGCAATCACACCTCAGCATGCAATAATCCATCTCTTCTCAGAATAAAATATCTCCATTTTTATCTGTCAAGGAAAACAGTATCTTTCCTGCCCGAGTTCCTTTGTCTTACAATGGAAATAGAAATGACATCTTTTATGCAGCTTTGAAATGTTGGGCTTACTGTGCACCAAAGCATGGGACAGTCTCCATTTGCAGTGGTATACAGGGAAAACTTAAGAGCAATGCAAGCCTTGAGTCCATCCAATCTGACCCCAAGCTATTGAATGCTGTAGGCTGATAAGATTTGAGGCATTTGGCCTATCATTGAGCTGACTTTGAATGAGGCCAAAGAGACTTACACAAATATGCTGGAAAAATGTCCTAACTGGGAATTTAAAGTGGGACAGTCTGTGTATCTTTCTACTAAATTCCTTAAAAGTATTCAACCTTAGAAGAAGCTAGGACTGAAATTTGTCATTCCTTTTGTGATGAAACGTTTGGTAAATGCTGTTGCTGTAGAACTGGACTTGCCCAAAATTTATAAAAATGTATATCCTGTTTTTAATTTCAACCGTAGAGAATAGCAAATGGCAAGCACCAGCTACAATCCCCCCTCCCATTCTTGTGGATGGTATACGACATTTTAAAGTTGAGGAAAAAGGATCCTAGATTGCAAAAAGGAAAACTTCAGTGTTTTATTCAATGGAAACATTTCCTCATTTCTCAAAATCTGTGCCTAGCCATAATGTAAAAGCCCCAGAACTGGTTAAAAGGTTTTATGCAAAATACCCTGAGAAACCTGGACCTAGTTATACTGGGAAGGGGAATGCGTACTTTTGGTTTTAACCTGTTGCATAAGATATATTCAAGACACGTTATTATGTGTTGTTTTACTGATTTTGCTTGCATTGTTTTGAGGAGCGGAAATGTAACTTTGAAGAGCCGAATGTCAGGAGTTGCAAATGCACATTTCCTTGACAACAGTCAAGAATTCTAAGAGTTGAAGTCCAAAACACGTGGAGGACTAAAGTTTGGGAATCACTAGTCTAGAGCAAAATCCTCCTCTTTCCCATGCTGAGCTTTATTTCATTGTTTATTGTAGACATGCTGTTGCAACCTAATACTGAAAATCTTGTGTTTCTCCAGACATTATTCACTATCTTGCCAATGCTGAAGCTACTAAAAATACATCTAGAATATGAAAAGGAAAGCAGGGTTGGGGGCATAAAAAGAATATGTAAAAAGGAGCTTCTCTGTCAGAGGGTTTGTTAAATGAGACATGTATGCACCTGCCAAGCACCTGATGTTTACTGTAGACATGCTCTGACCCACAATAATAATAATAATAATAATAATAATAATAATAATTTTTATTTCTATACCGCCCTATGGCGAACCAATCTAGGCGGTTTACAACAATTAAAAGAACAACAAAGATAAAACAGTATATTCCCTCCCCCCCTTAAAACATTATTAAATCAGATATCAATTGCTTATGCCATAAGTAACATGTCAGTCTCTGACATGCCACAAACATCTCACTACTTTTCTTTACCTGTTGCGCCTGAGCTGTCAGAAGCTGCCTCCTTCACTCCCTCTGCAAGAAGTTCTGGTCTGGAAAATAATGTCATCAACATAAAAAGAGGAAAACATAATGCTGTGTGCTAAGGCAGATCAATGATTCATCTAGGTCTGTACTGTCTTCATGGACAGGCAGCAGATAGCCAATATTTCAAACGCTTGCATTTCCCAGCCCTACCTGGAGATGCCAAAGGTTAAGACTGAGACTTTTTTTTTTCAAAATCATTTTATTAATCTCATGCCATCATGTCTCACACAATAATGAAATAAAATATAAAAATCTTACAAACTGAATCGGGCACCGTTAATTATAATTGTACAGCTTCTTTTAACTGTTGGGGGCAGGATACCGCAGGCCAAGCTTTGATTGTGTCTTCCTACATGGCAGAATGGGGTTGGATTTGGTGGCCCTTGTGGTCTCGTCCAACTCTCTGATTCTGTGATTCTATTCTATAACCGGAAATCCCAAGTCTGGGACCTTTTGTAAGCAAAGGACATACATAATCCATGAACCAATTATGCCCCTTCCCACTAAAAAGGAGAGCCTTATGTCATCAGACCATTGGCCCATCTAGGTCAGTATTGTCCATAAAGAATGGTAGTGGCTGTCTAGGGTTCCAATGAGATCTTTTGAACCACAGCAAGAGATGCTGCAGATTGGACCTTCCAAAATAAACCACAGAATTCTTTCTGACTAATAAACCAAGGCATCTATAATAACGCTTGCAACATTCAGCATTCTGCAATCAGGGGGGAAAAACACACTTAGGTCTCTTCCAACTCTACGATTCTATGATTTATTTAGAAAAACCAAATGACTTAAGATATGGGGAAGTGGAATCTTTTTAGAGTGTTGAAAAAAGCATTAGAGAGGCTTTGTTTATGTTAGACAATCTGGTGGATAAAGTCTTCTCTTAATTGAATAAGGTTTCTGGCCTGTTCTTTTAACTATTTATTTGAAAGCCTCCTACTGCTTTAAACTATGGGTGGCCTTCAGGTGTTGTTGCCCTACAACTATGCCCAGCGCAACCAATGCTGACAAATTCTGGGCGTTACTGTCCAAAAACATCTGAATGATCACAACTACCAGCCCTGTTTTAAATGGTAATTTTATGTTACATGATTTCAATTGCTGGAGGGACTTGAAATGGAATTTTCTATGCTATAGTGTCTTTTTATTACATGTGAGTTTCAGAGCATCAGAGGTGGGACAGTGATGTCAAGGTGCGAAGGTGGATTCCCAATCCCTCCACTTACTGTGCATCGAGGAAAAAGAAGATTAATTGGGCCAGAGTAAGGGCCTTTGCAGACTGCCAGAAATAGTGCACATTAAATTGAGGCACTGCCCTGGCTCAGTGCTAGGGAATCATGGGAACTGTAATTTATTGTGGCATCAGAGCTCTCTGATGGAGAAGACTCAATGTCCCAGAAAAAAATACAATTCCCATGACTCCCTAGCACTGAGCCAGGGCAGTGCCTCAATTTAATGTGCACTATTTCTGGCAGTCTGCAAAGGCCCTAAGAAGCAAAGTTGGTGGTTTTGAGCTTACCTTTTGATTACAAACCGGATGCTGCTGCTTGCCTGGAGAATCTTTTTTAGCTTTGCAATTCCAAAGCAGTTTGGCCGCCGAAGCAAGATGCCATCTGGCAAGCCTACGACAAAGAGGTCTTCTGGATACATCAAGAATTTGGAATACGGGACTTTGACAGGCTCAGAAATTCCTATGGCTTTAGCTGCAAAAGCAAGCACACAACTTCAACAAGGACATTCCACATGACCTATTCCTTTAAAGAAAAGATTACCAGATATGGATGCACAACCAGAGGTCTTATGCCCCTTTCACATTACACTACACCATTATAGATTTATGAGTCTACTTTAATTGCTCTATCACAGGTTTATGATTTGGTGTCTATCATTTGGTGAGGAACTAGAGCTCACTAGCTGAGATTTCTAAGTTTTTTGTTGCTGTAGTTGTTGTGTGCCTTCAAGTCATTTTGATTTATGGCAACCCTAAGGCAAACCGATCATAGGGTTTTCTTGGCAAGATTTGTTCAGAGGAGGTTTGCCATGGCCTTCCCTTGAGACTGAGACATTGTGACTTGCCCAAAGTCACCCAAGGGGCTTCCATGGCCAAGTTGGGAATCAAACCTTGGTCTCCCAGTGTCCTAGTCTTAATATTCAAACCACTACACCACAATGGCAGTCATGAGAATTATAAGTACCCTTCCCTGAACTAAAAATCCTAGTAATTCATAGGATGATGAAAGCATGGTAGTGGTTTGAGTGTGGGTCTAGGACTCTGAGAGACCAGGGCTCTAATCTTCAGTCAGCTGTGGAAACTCACTGGAGGAATAAAGCTTGCCAACAAAACCTGGGATAGGGTTGCTATAAGACAGAGCTTACTTGAAGGTACACAACAACAAACAGGGTCTGAAGGGTATGTGGAGAGATCCTGTAGCACCTTTGAGACTAACTGAAAGAAAGACGTTGGTAGCTTGAGCTTTCTGAAGAGGCCTTTTAGGTCATGAACTCCAAGCCATTACTCTTGGATTTCCCACTACACCACCCCAACAGATGACTGTCCAGACTCCGCTTAACTGTTTCCAGTGAAAGAACTCTGCTTTGAATGGCTGGCGGAAAACTTTAAGTCACAAGAAGCTTCTAAGAGGCACAGCAGAAGGAAGCAGGCAGGGTGGCTGAGTAGGGAATTCAAATATAAGAAGCCAAGTATCTCACCATATCTTGTATTGAACAAAATTTCTACTTGTTTCCTCAAGTGACTTAAAACATCACCTATGGCATCTGGAAAACAAAAGAAGGAAACACAGAGATTTTTTTTTAAAAAAATACTATTTCTCTGGAGCAGCAGGAAAAAAAGCTTGCTCCATCCTCAACATGACACCCCTTCAAATACTTAAACAGGGCTATCATATCACCTCTTAACTCAGGCAGAGAAATAAATTTTTGGCTACCCAAAATTTGGGGGAGTGGAAACTGGGGGAGGGGAGTGGCAAAAATATTCTCAGGGAGACCCATGTGGCATGGGCCACACTATGCCCACCTCTAAGGGACATGACAGTATTTTTTACATGATAATATAAACAGAATTTGCATATGATATACATGTCAATTGGGCATGGGTTTTGGGTTTTTTTTTACAAATTGGTGTCCTCTTTTTTTACTCACTTTAGACACTGCTTAGGTGATAAATCTTATGATAACAACCATTGTCAGAAACCAGATAAACTCACCTTTGTCGTCCACCTGATTCTCACCATGTTGCAAGTTTTTGTTGGATCCTTTCTCTGAAACCAGAAAGAAAAGTGCCATTGAACAGGGAGCTAAACTTCATAAAGCTTTTTCCCCCCTTCTAATCATAATGAGATTATGTGTATGTTTCAAGCTTGCATATAGTACCCTATGAAACTCTAGATCAATGATTCTCAAACTTTGGTCCTCCCGGTGTTTTGGACATCAACTCCCAGAAGTCCCAACCAGCTTAGCCAATTGTTAGGAACTCTGGAAGCAGAAGTCCAAAACATCTGGAGAACCAAAGTTTGGGAACCACTGCTCTAGATGGTCCTAATGAAGATATTCTTTTGCAACTCTTGAGAAATCAATGCTACCGCTATTCCTCCCTCCCCGTTTCCTGTAACAATTGGTGGCATCTGGAAGCCATAACCAGTTAAAAACAGTTTTGAAAGGAGCAACCCTTTACAGACAGAATCTGTGCTGTCTTCTTCGAAAAAAGGGTTGGAATTCTCTAAAGTGCAAAGAGGCTTAAGATTGTCCATCCAAGTGACCTCTCGGTAGTTGGGCATATGTGGCATTTGAGAGGACCAAACTGCTGATGAGTGACCAATCACCTGCCAGCGTGTCGCGCACATAGCTGAGATCATCCGGTGCCACGTGATTGGCTACTGCGACGTGTATTTCATCAGACCGGGGCGATCGATCTGTTAAGGGGAGAAAAACCAAGACTGTCCAATGATACTATCCCCGGGAGATTTTTACACTTTCCTATGAGGAAAGGGAGCAAATATGACAGAGGCGTATGATGTGGACAGAGATGCTTTTCACCTTCATTCTATCAGGAGGAGGATTGTTGTCATGCTACAAAGCTGAATGGTGGGAAATCCTAGAAAGGAAATAGAGTTGGACCTCCACATTCGCTGGGGTTAGGGGCACAGGACCCCCATGAAAATGGAAAAAACGCAAATAAGAAAATGCTAATTTGTTTTTAATCTGAGAGACCACCTCTCTAGGAATCTCTAGGTCCTCCAGTGCAACTCTGTGGTCAACATCTGCCAGATGTTGACCACAAAATCATGCTCCAAATGCCTAGAGAAGTGTTGTCTCTACTAACCTTTAAGTCCTCCAGCACAACTCTATGGTCAATTTCCAGCAGAGTTGCACTGGAGGACCTAGAGATTCCTAGAGAGAACATATTAATCAAATCCGGAAAAGTCAAAGCCGCCAATGTGGAGGGACAACTGTATTTCTTCATATAGCAAAATAGCAAAACTGTGGAATGCACTCCTACAAGCTGTGATACAAGGCATGAATGACTTTACAAGGGAAGTACTCAAATTCTTGGGGCGGGGGGGGGGGAAGATATCCAGAGATTGGAAATGTTACATTTAGGGAATATGCATTTATGAGCAGCTTCATTCATTTGGAGGGAGAACGGAAGTACTACAACATCGTGTGGAAAGGTAAGCCAGAAGTTACCTCTGTCTCGCTGTCTTTCATCTTTCTTTCAAAATGTGGCCCTTAGAGGTTGCTGTCACTGTTGTACACCTTCATTTCCAACTTATGGCAACCCTAAAGAAAACCTATCATGGAGGTTTCTTGGCAAGATTTGTTGTGGGGGGGGTTGCCCTTGCCTACCTCTGAGGATGAGAGAATGTGACTTGTCCAAGGTCTCCCAGTGGCTGAGCAGGGATTTGAACCTTGGTCTCCAGAGTCATAATCACCACATTGGCTCTCAAGATGTGTTTCTATTTCCCCCATGAAAAACAACAACAAACTTTTATAATCAAAACATGTACAAACAGCAGGGATGGGGAGCTGCAGCAGGTCTCAGGACCTGCATGCAACCCATGGAATCCCCTTTGCCTACCTCTGATGCCCATTGTGCACACGTACTTGTGGCTATACTTGAATGTTATATTCCATATATCAATATAGATAGATAGATAGATAGATAGATAGATAGATAGATGTTCCACTGGAATATCCAGGAAGGAGCACATAACACCGGTGCTTAAATCCCTCCACTGGCTGCCGATCAGTTTCCGGGCGCAGTACAAGGTGTTGGTTTTAACCTATAAAGCCCTACATGGCTTGGGTCCATCTTATCTTAAGGACCGCCTCTTCCCATATGATCCCCCCCCCCCCCCGCGCCTTGCGGTCCTCTGGGAGGAATCTGTTACAGCCAATAAAGACCAGGCTGTCTCAGACCTCCCAGAGGGACTTTTCTGCCACTGCCACAAAACTATGGAATGGCCTGCCGGATGAGATCCGTCTGACTACCACACTTGCTGCTTTTAAGAAAGCGGTAAAGACGGATCTCTTCCGACAGGCCTTCCCAGAATAACATCTGCAGCAACAAGATGAGTTAATTTTTTTTTTCTCCGAGCTGGCACAATTGATCCTTTGGCTTTATTATATTATAGTATTTTAATTTAATGCATTGCCTTGTTTTAACCTTTTTCGATTTAATTCTGTTTTAAGGGGTGGGAGGGAGATTGTGGGCGCTGGGTATGTTTTAACTTGTTATATTTTAAATGCTGTAACCCGCCTCGATTGCAATGCAGAGAGGCGGGCTATAAATAAAAATTATTATTATTATTATTATTATTATTATTATTATTATTATTCCATGCATCAAAGAAAATGGATTGTGATGCCTGAAACATCATCCTAAAATAAATGTTTGAGTCTTAAGGTTCCAACAAGAGACTTTGCTGTTATGCTCAGTTGTTTTGGATCACAGTTCCCGTTAGCTCTCACCAGCCCAGAAAAAGGGTGGGAATAATGGGAACTATAGTGCAACTATCTCCAGAAAGCTGCCATAAGTCATAATGTGACCAGAATGTACAAGTAGAGAATCTGCAACGATAAGACTTACAGACCAAAGATTTTAACACAAGGACTCCAAAACTGCCCAGGTGAGCTGCCCAAAACCTCTGCCCAAATATTTCTGTTTTATAGGTAAGGAGCACTGAAGCTGACAGCAAAGCAAAGCAAAGCAAAGCAGCTTATTTATATACCGCTTCATATCACGCTATGGGATGTCTAAGCGGTTTACAACTGTAAGCTCACTGCCCCCCAACAAGCTGGGTACTCATTTTAGTGACCTCGGAAGGATGCAGGCCTGAGTCAAGCCTCAGCCCTGGCTGGTATTGAACTCGCAACCTTGTGGTCTATGAGTGAGTGGCTGCAGGACAGGCATTTAACCACTGCGCCACCAGTGGTTGCACTGGAGGACCTAGTGCTCCAGGCCAGCCATCACAGGTAATTTTTGCTACTGATAACCCATTCAGAGCCAGAAACCCTTACAACTTTGCTGCAAATCACTCAGAGATCTACTAGAAGTTTCTAAACTTTCTTCTGTCCTCTTCTGAATTGGTAACACTGAAACTCACTGCAGAAATACCTCTTTGCTTCCAGTGCACTCTAGTCAGACACTTGTAAAGAAAATAAATATCACAAAGACTCCAGATGACAAGAGGTATCGTTGTCATCCAATACAATCTAAATTCTACAACTACAGTTGCCCCTCCCAATTTGCAGGGGATCCGTTCTGAACTCCCCCGCAAAAATGGCGGCTCGCAAATATCTGAGCCCCATAATGGTGTGCACGCTCCTGGCGCGCATGTGGGGCTGTGCATGGGCACGTGCTGCCATTTTCCCTATAGCAGCTTGTCCCTCCTGCAAAGAGCGAGACTGCGGACTCTAAGTCCGCAAATGGGGAGGGACAACTGTATACACTGAAATATATATTAAAACGTATCCCAGTGTGGAGGATGCTCCTGAGCAGGCTTTGGATGAGTCAGCTATACCCCCTTCTGGCATGTTCCGATCCATCCTCCTCCACACAAGCAATACTGTTTCGGGTTTGCCGGCTGGTTTTGCCTCCAGCTCCCGAGATGATCTTACCAAGTTTCATTGATTTCTGCTTGTACAAACCTTGAAATTCCTCCCTTCATTTCTCAATGGCCCTGTTTTGCTTCCACTCCTGTTGCCACTCACCACTAGACTCTGCTATTTGTAGTCGGGTCCTACGTAATGTAAGACATTGACTTGTATGCCACTGGTGTTATAGGCAGAACGCACAGATCTACAATGAAATACACAGACTTCTCTGTGATATGCTAGCGCAGGCTTGGAAAAGATACTTTTGGGGGAACAAATCAACACATCTATCCTTGGATTTGAGAATGGTTTTTGGTCTAATTCAGGCTGCTCTGCTATTTCCAGTCAGTACCGTTGCTCAGTTTACTTCTAGGCTATCCCAGAATTATACAGTTGGAAGGAATCGTAGAGTCATCTAGTCTGACCCTCCACTTTATGCTGAAGCAGACTAGCATGGCTATCTCTTTGAAAAATAAACATTTTATGACTGGATCATCTGAGCCTCCACTTATAGTCTGAATCAGAGCTTGAGAAAATTACTTTCTGGGACTCAACATCCTAAACTCCAAAGTTTCCCCCAACTAGCATGATTTTGGTGGCTGGATATCCTGAGGACGACATCCAAGAGTAGGTTCACCCTTTAAAGTGAGTACAAAGCCTCTGATATATATCATCCTGAGTAATTGTGCAAAGGCAAGGTTTTAGGTTTATACATATCAGTGCACCAATGAAGTCGAATACCCTCTGTACTAGCTGTACATCTGGAATCCTATGGGTTAATCCCACTAGAGTAGATCCACTGAATTAAATGCTGAATGAAGAATCAACACATAATAAATTCAACTGATCTAGTAGCTCTGCTCTAGCTAGGAATAATAACGGAATTAGCCTTTTATCCACTCCAAATTGTGGTTAATACCGACAGGAAGTTGGACATGATTTTACAAGGGATTGTTGACTAATAAGATAACAAAGTGGTGCTCAAAAGCTTTTTCGACCACACAACCCAGAACCCTTCAGGTGGCTATGCTGGCTGAGGGATTATGGGAACTTGAGATTTCCAAAAAAAGGAACTTTTCCAAGCTCTGCTCAGGACACAGTTTAGAATTTGTGATTTGATCCTTTGAGAATGGTGTATATTTCAGCCCAAGACGGATGTCTGGATGAAACAGTCTCTGTGTTCAGAGTCAGATGCAGCACTGACAACACTTACACCACTGGTGGGATTCACGCAGCCCCCTCCCTCCCAATATTATTAGATTGCAATGGCTATGCTTGCTAAAACTAAGGTTGCTGGGAGATGTAGTCCAACAACATCTGGAGGCCCGCACAATCCCACCCCAAGCCCAGATGCCTGGTGCTAGGGGTTTCCAGGGTTTGGGGCATAATAATCACCCAGTGGAGTGCAACAAGTTTTTATTATTAATCAAAACAGTCTTAAATCTTGATAGCATCACCAGAAGCTACTTGCTGTTGCTACCTGGAACGGTGATCTGAATGATATCCACTTCGTCTGGTTCTATTTTGATGCGTTTAATGCCTCCCAGTTCTCCTGAAGTACCTGCCAAGGAAAAGGGAATCAGCATTGAGAAACAGGTTGGGGAAGACACATAAGAAGCTG
Source organism: Phrynosoma blainvillii (assembly GCA_026167975.1). Taxonomy (NCBI): domain Eukaryota; kingdom Metazoa; phylum Chordata; class Lepidosauria; order Squamata; family Phrynosomatidae; genus Phrynosoma; species Phrynosoma blainvillii. The sequence goes on along the minus strand of JANUYF010000014.1, from coordinate 2,515,745 downwards.
CCCAATATTGACTCAGATGACTGGTCGCTCTCTTTCAGGATTGCCTTCTATAGGGATGCAGAAGGGCATCCTGTAGCTGTGAATGGCATATGACCTTGTGCCATGTTTTGGGGCCGCTCAGATTACTTTAGGGTGAAGGAAAGCCTTTTTGTCACAGGAATCAAACTGGCATTTAATTTCTGGGTAACCTCTTGTTGCAAGAAACCTGATTCTTTGGGTTTTAAAAATTTAAGTCACCAGCAGAAAAATGCAAACATGACCAACTACCTTCTTTGCTATTATCTGAGTGCCTGACAAGAGAGCAATTATGGTTCATATCTTACCTGGTTCAGAGTCCCCAGCCACAGTGCACTTTTCAGACCTGGCAAAGGAAATGATTATCACTGACTTTTCATTTATAAAATGCTTAGTATAACATTACTAGGCGCTGCGCAGTCAAAGCAGGGATGAGAGACGTAATAAAACAAAAGGGCATATTCTTAGGTAATAGTAAAACACATTGCTAGATTGATTTTTTTTTTTTTTTTTTGGAAAATGCGGAAAGTGACAAAGAAATATTTACATTGTTTGTCCTTGAGTAAATTTTTGTTAAATGCAATGTACTGTCAGTTGTGCACACATAATGTTGTGTGATGGCCATCAGTTTCAAGGCTGGGGCGGAAGTTTTATACCTGGCTCATCCAAGTCTAATTCACAGAATAGAATCATAGAATCATAGAGTTGGAAGAGACCCCAAGGGCCATCCTGTCCAAAGCCCTGACATGCAGGAACTCTCAATCAAAGCATTCCCGATAGATGACCATCCAGCTAGAAAGCGGACAAGGAGGAAAAGAGAAGGGGCTGGTTTTGGCAAAAAAAGACTTGGTAAAATCAGAGGCTTTGTTAACTGAGGTACGCATGTACTAACTTCAAGTACTGAAAAAAGGAACATTTCTACTTACCTGGTAGAATTCAAAGTCTGTGGAATCAGTATGTAGAGAGATCTTGTAGCACCTTTGAGATTCACTGAAATAAAGAGGTTGGCAGCATGAGCTTTCCTAGACTTCAGTCTACTTCTTCAGTCACTCCATCGAATGCATCTGAGGAAGCAGACTGAAGTCTACGAAAGCTTATGCTGCCAACCTCTTTATGTCATTGAGTCTCAAAGGTGCTACAAGATCTCTCTACATATTAGTATTTACCTGTTATATGTCCATTTCTGGCAGAGATGGTCAAAACAATATAAGAATATCTAGGGGTAGCCCTGTTGGCCATACAGCAAATCCAAAAACATCCAAACAATGATATCTTTATTATGTTTGCAACATGTAGTTGTGCATTTTGGTTGGCCCAATAAAATTGTTTGGATGTTTTTGGATATATAAGAATATACATTCTTAGTATAACTTAAATTTTCTCCTTTAGATAACAAACGGTTCTCTTTTCCCAATGACCGTTAAACTGAGGTTATTGTTTTTAATGGATTAATTAATGGATTAAGTAATTACATTTGCCCATAGCCTGCAATATAACCTTCAGTCCTTTGGTGATACCACTAAGTAGTAGACTTCTGGAACCAGCCCAAAAGGAGCATCGGTGAAACCTGGCATATTCATTTCTACAGAGGGCATCTAGACACCTCCATGTGGGCGAAAGGCATAGTAAAAAAACAACATGACAGGCACAAACTGCTGCTTCCCACTGTAAAACCACCAAAATTTTCAAAAAAAGTAAGAAGAAAGAGAGGGTCCTGCTTCCTTTTAAGAGGAGCAGGGAGAAATGAACAGAGGGAAAACGTGAATGAGAACTTGGGAGATGGAAAAGAAGACAGAGAGAAAAATAAGTGGGACACAGAGGGCAGAGAGAGGAAAGTAAGGGGAGGATAAAAGTGAAGGATCAGAGTGGATAAAGTGAAAAGATGAGTAGAGAAAGAGAAAGAGCACCTGGGTTGAAAATAAGAGAGAAGATACACTTAGTTCTATGAGAGAAAGGGAACACTGGGGTAGATGATGGGAAAGGAAGACTGGGGCAGTGGGAGGAAGGGAGGAGAGAAAGAACAACTAAGAAGAAGGGTGAAGAAAAGAAAAGAACCCTGGAGAGGACAGAAAAGCTTATAAGCCATGCTGGGTACTTCTGTTGTTGTTGTTGTTTTAAATAATTCAGGAAAATTAAAATGGCTATGTGAACACGAGGGAAGATTATGTGTAAGTGGGAAACGACTTTTTACCTGTGATTCGTCTGCGAAGTCCCTGCTAGATCAAGAAATGCCATTCTGTGCGGTTCAGGAGAGATTTCCCCAGAAGGGCTGGATGGCTCAATCTTTGTTGAATCTTTGGTAAATTTACTTCCTGTTTAAGAAGATCAGGAGCCGTGAGAAAATCGGGAAAGAACAAAAAGGAAGGAAGGAAGGAAGGAAGGAAGGAAGGAAGGGGAAAATGTTTTCCAGGTATCATAGAATCATAGAGTTGGAAGAGACCCCAAGGGCTGGACTAGGAGAGGGTGAAAACTGCCCCAAAGTTGAATTGGAAAGTGATGTGGGCATCAAACTCAATATTAAAAAGTAAAAGGCCAAACCCTTTCTGTTGGATTTCAGACACTTCGTTGCCTACAGATGAGGCAATGAGTATTCTCTTATGCTGCAAAAATCACTGAACAAAGATGAAATTTGGTATTTGGGTTGGAAAGTGGATGCCATTAGAATATCTCGGCTCTTCTATATTGAGCTTGTCTGTGCATAACATTGTAACTTAATGTTATGCCGAGCCACAATAATCTCTGATTTTATCTGGTACACCCACAGGATATCCAGAAACCTTCCCTTCCAATTCAGATTATGTTATCCGGTTCTGATTATATTAAATTACCCCAAAACCAGCCAAATATGGTTAGCTCTAACAATAGTTTTATTGTAACAGGACAACTTCAGATAGGAATTCCAAAGCTGGTTTGCGTCACCAAACCACCGTTAGGATTAAGCACAGTTTAGGATGTGGTTAAAGGTCTCCAAAATGGATGAAGAAGCTTTCAAGCTCTTCTTTGTGACTGCATGAAAAAAGGAAGGGAGTGCATGAGGTTGGAGCTCTTTTAATCCTGAGCTCCCAGTTATAATGGTTTTCTGTTACTTGCAAAGTCTCTCATTCTGTTCTCACCTCCTCCTGAAGTTGGTCAACACAGGCCACTGATGAAAACACTGGGGGGAAAACACTGAATATTGCATCTGCATTAAAGCAGTTTGATACCAGTTTAACTGCCCTAGCTCCATCATATTGAATTCTGGGATGTGTAGTTTGGTACTTGAAACTGTGCGCTTCAGCACTCTTGTTCACATCCCTGAATGATAATGACAGAGCGCTCTGACAGTCAATTCTAAGTCCATAGTTTTTTGTGGGTTTTTCGGGCTGCGTGGCCATGTTCTACAAGAGTTTCTTTCTGACGTTTCGCCAGCATCTGTGAAGATACTGGCAAAACGTCAGAAAGAAATTCTTCTAGAACATGGCCACATAGTCCAAAAAACCCACAAAAAACTATGGGTGCCAGCCATGAAAGCCTACAACTTTACAATTCTAAGTCCCTCTTCAAAGGACAAATCCCAGGATCCCACCGCAATTCAAGTGGTAATAAACTACTATATCATGTAGTGATAAGTGAGATCTTTTGATATAGGGTGGGATAGAAATATTTTAACAAAGAAAAAATAGATAAATAGTTCAGATACATCCAAATTCTCTGGTTCTCCAAGATATACACAAGTGCATCAGGAAGCTTTCTCTCCCCCCCCCCCCCAACAGATGCAGCAGAATTCAAGAAAACGTCTCACATACCTGTAAAAATTCTTTCATCGAACATCCTGTAAAGGAAGAGAAAACAATTCAGACGAAAGGAAGAAGAGCAGGGGAGATGTAAGAACACCAGTCAGTGATATGGTCATTGCATACCACAGTCAAGAGATATACAGTGTCTGTTCAGATACTGTGACCCACAGCTGGGGATTGATCTAAGCCCCTTTATAAATTCCTCAAATCTCTTTTAAGGACATGTTAGGGTCAAACTGCACATCGCATTAATTACAGGTAACTTCCCCAAGATCTGGAAGTCCTGGAATGACTATATAATACCACGCCACTTGCATGAAGCGTGACACCTGGTGATGGGGATGGCTTCCATGTCAAGTGGATCAGTGACTCAACTCCAGCTTGTAATTCAAACTTGAAAGAAGCTTTCCATAGTGCTGAACCTGTCAAACATGAATAGCTCTAACATTTGGATTGAAACCTGGAATGGATTCACCAACCAGCTGACATGAGAGGCATCAGTCACTACTGCTGACAGCTGACTATACTCTGTCTATATATAATATACGCATATCCCATACCTATATCTGGGTCCATAGAGACATGGATGGATTGATGTGTGGATAGATAGATAGATAGATAGATAGATAGATAGATAGACAGCATTTCTACCCTGATTCTCGGGGAGGAAAGTGCATGGAGCAGCTTCCATGCAGTCTACAAAAGACAGCACCCACTCTCAGGTTCACAATCTAAAAAAACAGGGCACAAAAGGAAGAACAGAAGGGGAGAAAAGTGGGAGAAAGCTACAAGTCCTTCAGCAGAACTGGAGAGATCGTTGTGCCTCCAAACTCATCTGTACAAATATCTGGAAATGATGAAATCAGACATGGGGGCGGGGGTTTCCAGATTCATAGAATCATAGAATCATAGTTGGAAGAGACCCCAAGGGCTATCAAGTCCAACCCCATTCGGCCATGCAGGAACTCAAAATCAAAGCATCCCCGACAGATGGCCATCCAGCCTCTGTTTAAAGACCTCCAAAGAAGGAGACTCCAAAACTCTCCAAGAGAACATGTTCCACTGTCAAACAGCCCTTACTGTCTGGAAGTTCCTTCCAATGTTGAAGTGAAATCTCTTTTCCTGTAGTTTGAACCCATTGCTTCATGACCTATTCTCTGAAGCAGCAGAAAACAAGTTCGCTCCATCCTCAATATGACCTCCCTTCAAATATTTAAACAGGGCTAACATACCCAGATTCAGATCTCTGCTCAACCACGAAACTTTATTGGCTGACCTCTGGTCAGCTATTACCTTCCACCTCAATCTCTTACACAGGACAGTTGCAAGAAAGTAGCTACTTGATGTCCTTCTAGGATGAAACGGATATGTTGGAATACAGTAGGCCTTTCACATTTGCTGGGGTTAGGGGCGCAGGACCCCCATGAAAATGGAAAAACTGCAAATAACAAAAACACTTTTTTATCCTGGGAGAACACCTCTCCAGGAATCTCTAGGTTCTCCAGCACAACGCTATGGTCGAGGCCAGCCAAAAGTTGATCATAGCATTACACTGGAGGACCTGAAAATACCTAGAAGTGTCCTTTCCAAGAATCTCTGGGTCCTCCAGTGCAACCTCTGGTGGACATTGACCACAGAGTTGCACTGGAGGGACCCAGAAATTCCTAAAATGAACATATTAATCAAATCCGTTCCTAATCATCAAATCTGCAAAAGTCAAAGTTGCAAGTGTGGAGGGTTGGCGTTATATTCCAACTAAGTTAGTCTGGAAAATCAGAATGTAAAGGGATCTTGTAGCACCTTTGAGACTAACTGAAAGTTGACAGCATAAGCTTTCCTAGACTTGAGTCTAGTTCATTCCCAAGGTGCAAACTCCAGGATAAGGTTGCATGTTGCCATGGCAGTTAATCTGAAATGATAGCACTGTAATTATATAGCAATGTAAAAGGGCCCTAGGTTCACTTACAAAGGCTATTTCAAAACCAAGTGGGTTTTTTGCCTATTGCTGTCTTCATCCCTTAAACATCCCAGGTTATCCGAGTACCTTTTAATTACAAAGTGGATGTTGTGTCTCTCCTCCAATATTCGTTTGAGTTTCGGGACTCCATAAGTGCATGGCCTTTTGAATGGGATTTTGTCAGGAATCCCAATGATTTCGACTGCTTCTGGGTCACAAGCAATTTTTCGGTATGGGACCGGGACCATGTGATCTAGACCCAAGGCTTCAGCTGAAAGTGAAAGAACATTCGATGTTTAAGAGTAAGATGAGTCAGAAAGTGATCAATTGCAGAAATGCAACTTGAAATGTAAATGCTATTGCTATTGCTATGGAACACAAAGCAGGAATGGGGAATAAGCCCTTACCAGGGCAAGGACGTTCCGAGTTGTAGTCTACCCAACCTCAGGAGGGCCACTTCCAACGTGGGGTACTGTCTTCCTCATAGAATCATAAGAGTTGGAAGAGACCACAAGGGCCATCCAGTCCAACTCCATTCTGCCATGCAGGAACTCAAAATCAAAGCATCCCCGACAGATGGCCATCCAGCCTCTGTTTAAAGACCTCCAAAGAAGGAGACTCCACCAAACTCAGAGGTAGAGTGTTCTACTGTCGAAACACCTCTTACTAACAGGAAGTGCCTCCTAATGTTGAGGTGGAATCTCTTTTCCTGTAGTTTGAATCCATTGCTGCGGATGCTGTTCTCTGGAGCAGCAGAAAACAAGCTTGCTCCCTCCTCAACATGACATCCCTTCAAATATTTAAACAGGGCTATCATATCCCCTCTTAACCTTCTCTTCTCCAGGCTAAACATACCCAGCTCCCTAAGTCTTTCTTCATAAGGCATGGTTTCCAGACCCTTCACCATTTTGGTAGCCCTCCTCTGGACACGCTCCAGTTTTTCAACATCCTTTTTGAATTGTGGTGCCCAGAACTGGACACAGGATTATTCCAGGTGGGGCCTGACCAAAGCAGAATGCAATGGCACTATTACTTCCCATGATCTAGATATTATACTTCTATTGATGCAGCCTAAAATCACATTGGCTTCTTTAGCTGCCGCATCAGACCATTGACTCATGTTCAACTTGTGGTCTACTAGGACTCCTAGATCCCTTTCACACTAAGTAGTCGCGTTAAGCCAGGTGTCCCCCATCTTATATCTATGCATTTCATTTTTTATTTTTATTTTTTGCCCTAAGTGCAGTACCTGGTTGCTGTCCTAACAGTTTTAGCTGCAAGAGAGTCTTCCATTGATGGGGTTGGTGAAACTTGTCACACATCAGGGCAATTATCAATTTACTGTTTGATAAAAAAGACTTTTAAAACCAAAGAGGACTGCATTAATAAGAAGCTTCCTAACTCAAATGTGCCATGCCAAGAAAGCAATTAACAGAAAGGACGTATAGCATATGGCATCTACTTGTGTTGGCAGCATTTAAACAAAAAAAAAAGCACTCCCCAAAAGCACCCGCATGATCGTTCCGTAACGCTATGCGAGCCATAAGCACCACAGATGACAAACAGCCGTTTCACGCCCACTCACCATATCTGCTGTTAAATAGAATTTGCACACATTCCCTCAGGGTGTTGATATCTTCAGTTTCTTTTATAAAACTGTCCCATTTATCTAGCAAAACAAAATAAGAAAAGTTTCCACATGGCAACAGATTCCCCCTCCCATGCTTCACCTCTGGGCCCAGGATTTGCTACCCTTCCCTGCCTCTTTTGTCAGGAGTACAATGGCGCTAGAGAGAAAGGCAAAAGGATTTTTTGTTGTGACAGCCTGTTGGAAGACTTTTGCATTCTCTTTGCAAACTCCCCCTGCTTTCATTCAAACGAACCATATGATTTAGGTCACTCCTCCTTTGGGATTAACAGACATTCTCTCTAAAGATTTTCAGATGAATTGTTTGTTTTCCTTCTCTCTCAACTTTCTTTGGAATGATGGTGAGATAAAGATTTCTATTCACTAACTAGATTAGGATATAGCCTCTATGTATATACCCTCATCCCTCCACATTTGCTGGGGTTAGGGGCACAGGACCGCTGTGAATATGGAAAAAACGCAAATAACAAAAACACTGTTTTTACTTGAGAGAACACCTCTCTAGGAATCTCTAGGTCCTCCAGTGCAACTCTATGGTCAACATCTGCCAGACATTGACCCTAGAATTGCACTGGAGGAGCTATAAATGCCTAGTGGAATGCTCTCTCTAGGAATCTCTGGGTCCTTCAGTGTGAATTTTGGTCAAAGTTGACCACAGAGTTGCTCTGGAGGACCTAGAGATTCCTAGAGAGAACATTTTAATAAAATCCATGAATAATCAAATGTGCAAAAGTCATAGCCACAAATATGGAGGGACAAGTGTATAGATTAAAGCTGTTAGTAAACTTTTGTTTGAACTACAAAACCACTTGTGTTGTTTTTAGAGTCAGCCTCAGTACTTAGGGAAGCGTAGTTAGACAAAGGCACATTTCTGTTCCTCTGCTGATTTAAAGTAAGACCCTAGCAGGCTTGGCTCTGACATTTTTTTATATTTTAATATTTTTGTTTCCTTACTAAAGGCTGAAACCTTAGGAAATGTAAATTACCCTACACAACCACACTGAGTTCAAAATCTCATTGTTGAGTGTTTTCTAAAAGCAATTCAAGGACTCATCTCTGAAACCCTGGAGAGCAGCTGCCAGTCAGCATAGACTATACTGAACTAAGTGGACCTGTGGGCTGTATAGAGCAACTTCTATAGGAAAGGGCCACAACTCAGAGATACAGTAATCTTCAATTTTTCTGTCCTGATTTCACTATGTAGAAGAGGAAGCTGGTGGATTCCATGTCAGGAGGGGGATGACTGCACCATGGATTTGAGTTTGAACTTTAAATGAGCTATCCAAGTATGGAATCCCATTTCCCCCATACAGGTGCATCACCTTGAGACTGGAACCTAGGGCCCTTTCACGCTGCACACTTTTAACCATCATGGCAAATATTCTGTAGAATCATGGCATTCACAGTTAGAGAAAGGTATTCAGAATTCTCACCCAGAGAGTTCTAGTCCCCCACCAAATACAAATCCCATGATTACATGGGATGCAGACATGAGAGTTAATGTAGAAAATAGATAGCACTCCATTTTCACAGGGGATCTGTTCTGGACCCCCCCATGAAAACGGAGACTCACCAATATTCAGGCCCTATAGACTTGAATGGGGTGTGCTTCCCTGGCTGCACGCCTGCGAGTGTGTGCCCCATTGATTTTGATGGAGGTCGCCCCTCCATGAATATGCAAAACCGCAGACTTCAAGTCCGAGAGAATGGGGGGGGGGGCAACTGTATAGTGGTCTAACTGCAATGTGTGAAAGGAGTGGATTCATTGCTCCACCGAAATGAGAGTCACCAGATGCCACAGGCTGCTTTCAACTCATGCAGGGGATCCATGTGGAAACTGGACTCCTATCTCACTTTGTTCATGTGCACCATAATGTCCTAGTCAGCAACTCCAATCGGCCGACAATAGAATTGAAGTTTTGCTCATTGCTGCTCCCCACTAACCTTTTTGCTCTACAAATCATAAGCCAGATATTTCCCTGCTCCTCTCACTCCCTGATCATTTAAAATCCAGACTTCTTAACACCACCTGTGAAAGCCCCGCAAGCAGAACAATACCTGATTTGTCATGGACAATGGAGAATAGGATGCGTTTCGAGGAATGGACATTTTGGATGAGTGGACCACCCGGGAGGGTAGATTTCTGTCCTGGACATAAGGAGGAAGAAAGAAAACAAGTATGAGCGCTGGGGTGAGAAAAGTGAGGGAGAAATTGAGATTAACACAAGGAGAGAGGGCTGGTACAGATTAATTTAAAGAATGAGTGAGGAAGAAGCTGCAGCTCATAGGCAACCTGGAATTCATTTCTACTGACTTCACACCCTTCATCTTGATCCCAGATATGTGAGGATCAGCAATGACTCGACTTCAGAGTAAAGTGTGGGTTGTGACCTGCAAAGTAAGGCCCACACTGCAGCATCGCAGGCCAACAATCCCCTACAATCCTGCCCAGACCCTAGAAAACAGTTCAAAAATAGCCAGCTGCACTCCCAGAAACCTAAGTTTGTGTGATTTGTCATATACCCTTCCCTTTCAATTCAGCCTGAAACAGCTTTTAAAAAGCAACCAGAAGTGATTGGTCACTTCCACTTTTTCTTTCTTTCTTTCTTTTTAAAAAAGGTCTTTTCTAGCCTTTTTCTAGGCCCTGGATTATCCAAAAAGTACATGGCAAATGACCCTCAGGTGATCTTGGGATTTTTTTCAGAGGGATCAGGGTATCTGAGGGGGGGAAGCAGACGAGGGCGTCCAGTACGCCCTGGGCCGGTGCGCCGCGGGGCCGCAGCCTCCGCACCTCGGCGCACCGGCGGCGTCCCTGGAAGGAGTGCTAAATCAGCGCTCCTTCCTCAAGACAGCGAAAGTGCGCCCTAAAAGCGGCGGGCGCACTTTCGCTGTCTTTTCCGCCGCGGCGCGTCCGGTCGCCGCGGCGTGAGGTCATCCCCGGAGCGCCGGCCGTGCGGAGGGCCGGCGACTCCGAGGGCGACCTCAGGGAGAGGAAGGGGCGCCGCTCGTACGGCTGCCCCTCCTCTTCCAAGCCTCCAAGACGACTCTATTAGTCATCTGCCGAGGCCCTAAGAAGTGGCAAAAATGGCCCTTAGAGCCTCAGACATTGCTCATCCCTGGGCAATGGCAAGGTATGGTAACAGAGGGCAACATCCTGAGCCTGTTAGCAAAGCTTCTGTGTTAGAGTGTTACCATATTATGTTCTGACTCTTTATCTACAAAGGACAAGAGTAGGAGATTCAGAAGATGCATATACGCCGGGAGAGAAGATTCCTCTCAGTAAATGCATCTGACATCCAGGTTGTCACAGAAGCTACAGTACAGTGCTTCAACCTGGGCAGGCTGTATTGCTGTCCTCAGGCTCCAGCGCATAAACCTAAGCAGAACTATGGTATCCCCTAAAATGGTTTCGTTTCCATGAAAGAAACTTTGCCAGCAGAGGTGGAACGAGTTAGCTAGACACAGCTGCAATTCTGTTAAGATCAAGTTCAGATTTAGCACATCTTTGAAACACTGCTCCTTTAAGTGCTAAAAGACATCTATTTGTCCTAGTACGTGCTGGAAATCAAACGTAAGCATAGCACACAACACAGAAATGCTCAGAGCCTCATCCAGCAAAGCCTGCTGCTCAGAACAACCATGCAACACAGGCTACTACTGATATACCATCCTCAACCCCTCTTGGCAGCTAGACCAAGGAGGTTTCCACTATTAGTAGCCCTGGAGACATCCATGTAAGGTGGCATGTGGTCCACCCTCCAAAGGGAGGGAGGGAAGGTCAGCTTACCTGGTAAGAGAAGTGGGCCCCATTCCTGACAACCTCCTCTCCTTCCTCCTTCCTTGACCATTATTCTAAAGCAGAGATTCCCAAACTTTAGTTCTCCAGGTGTTTTGGACTTCAACTCCCCCAAAGACCCAGTCAACTTGGCCAAACATCAGGAATTCTGGGAGCTGAAGTCCTAAACACCTGGAGGACCAAAGTTTGGGAATCACTGTCCTAAAATAAGCTCTTCCATGACCATTACCTCAAAGCAGCCCTAAGGGGGGAGCAGGGAAGGGGACACGTTTGGCACTCTTACCTCCTACCTAGGAGTGGTAGACCTTTGACCCTGCCAAAGCCATCTCTTAGATATTTTTATTCCCACCCAATTTGAGCTCTGATCCAAAGCACAGGATTTGAATAGTCACTGTTTGGACAGCAAACATTAAGGTCATTACCACAGCAGTCACCGAACTCCTGTGGCGAAGGCACCTTCGCTTCTCCTGATGAGCGAGACCTCAGCATCTCACTGACTGCACTCATCCCATGTCGACCAGAGGGTCCCTCCTGCTTTATCTCCATGGTAATCTGCGTGGGAAGTGGCACACCATACAGGAAACTGTTTGTGGTGAGAGCATCTTGGTTGGCCAGTTTTGCATGCACATTGTTAAGGCCTGGTTCTCGGCTCCCCTTTGACATCAGGGCAGGAGAGTTCACCTCCGAAGTAAGGTTGGGCTCCCGGACGGAGTCCTCAGGTGGCCTAAATGAAGGAAGATACTGCAGGTAAATTGCATGAAAACATGAAAAGTGTCCTGCTGGATCATGCCAAACATGGTGCTGGACTATACAGTCCATAGTTCAGCATCGTGTTTCCACAGTGCATAACGAAACTGCAGGTAAATTGCACGAAAACATGAAAAGAGTCCTGCTGGATCATGCCAAACTTGGTGCCGGACTATACCGTCCATAGTCCAGCATTGTGTTTCCACAGTGCATAATGAAACTGCAGGTAAATTGCATGAAAACATGAAAAGAGTCCTGCTGGATCATGCCAAACTTGGTGCCGGACTATACAGTCCATAGTCCAGCATCGTGTTTCCACAGTGCATAACGAAACTGCAGGTAAATTGCATGAAAACATGAAAAGAGTCCTGCTGGATCATGACAAACATGGTGCCGGACTATACAGGCCATAGTCCAGCATTGTGTTTCCACAGGGCATAACCAGATACTAAGTCCACAGGTGGCACAAGAGCAGTGAGATAAGGCGAAGTGGACATCCATTCCCAACAACCTCCCCCTTTCACCTCCCATTGCCATTAGCACCCTCCCATTCATGTTGCCGAGCAAATGGTATTAAGACATATGCTACCTCTGGTGCTGGAGGAAATACATAGCCACCAGAATTTGGAAGTTAGGAGTTACAAGTAACATAGTTACTGTAACAAGTTACCAATTTTTTTAATACTGAGGGTATAACAAAGTAACACTGCATAAGTAGCATAACACACGGAAACCGTTTTACTCTATTGGCATAATGAGTAGTAGCTTCCGGTTGATTTTTAAATTTCTTTGAAAGGATAGTCTTAGGAATTTTTAAAGTTTTATGTCATATCTTTATCAATCTTAAAGAGAGGGGTTTTTTTTTAATTATCAAAAAGAGAGAGAGAAAAGCAATGAGCAAGCATTACACAAAAGAGGTAGCAAAACCAGATGTGGGAACGGTGCAGCCCTCCAGATGTTATTGAGTCCAGATTATCTGAAAGAGCAAACTTCCTGACATGAGCCTGCCCTGAGTTATAAAATCATAAAGGGCGGGCTTTCCACCACCATCATAGGCACATTTCGTGCGGATCCAGCAGAGAACCTTTCCAGCACCCATTCTCATGCCACTAAGTATTTGTGGGCTGTCTTGGGTCCCCTAATGGGAGAAAGGCAAGATATGAAGCAAACTCCCAGTGGATATGCTGGCTATGAAATGCTGAGAACTGCAGCCCAACAACATGTGGAGGCCTGCTATGATTCCCATTTCTGCTGTAAACTCTCTAACAATCAATGACAAACATCTAATTCTTTTTTAAAAAAATGATTAAAATTATGACATACAAGTCAGTATGTAGAGAGATCTTGTAGCACCTTTGAGACTAACTGAAAGAAAGAAGTTGGCAACATGATCTTTCGTAGATTTCAGTCTACTTCCTCGAATGCATTTTGAAGGAGACTTTAGTCTACGAAAGCTCATGCTGCCAACTTCTTTCTTTCAGCGAGTCTCAAAGGTGCTACAAGATCTCTCTACATACTGATCCTACAGACTAACATGGCTATATCTTTGAATTCTAACTTATAAATCAATTCAGAATTCTTCTTGTCAGGGTTTCTTGTCAGTCAAAACCACATTTGCTTTAACTATTTTGGAAATAATTTCCAATATTCTTTCTATTCCCAATTCAAAGTCCCCTTAATTTTATTTTATTTTAGTCCTAGTAGTAAAAAAAAAAAGAAAAAAAGGGGGGGAGCTTTCACACTATTCAGTTATAGCACTTAGATTCTACCTTACCTCTTTTTTTAGGGGAAAAGAGATTCTAGCTCAACATTAGGAAGAACTTCCTGACAGTAGGATCTGTCTGACAGTGGGAGACGCTGCCTCCAAGAGTGGTGGAGTCTCCTTTTTTGGGGGTCTTTAAACAGAGGCTGGATGGCCATCTGTCGTGGGTGCTTTGATTGTGTATTCCTGCATGGCAGGGGGGTGGCCTTTGGGGTCTCTTCCAACTCTATGATTCTATGAACTGCCATGACTCCATCTTAAAGAATACTGGGATTTGTTGTTACTCAAGGTATTTAGAATTCGGAGCCAGAGAGCTTTAGTGCCACTCCAAACTACAAGTACCAGGATTCTAAAGGATGCAGCCATGCTAGTTTAAGTAGATTCATAGTGCTATATTTATCTAATGTGAAAGGATCCTAACCCTTTGTTGGACAAAAACATACTTGGGCCATCTACATGGAGTAACAGGAACATATTCCTTTTAAAATGTAACTTTCAAAAATGGATAACTTTGTGGGTGTCTATATGTGCCTTCCAGTTGCCTGTCAACTTATGGTGACTACATTAATTTCAAAGGGTTTTCTTAGGCAAGGAATGCTCAGAGGTGGTTTTGCCAGTTCCTTTCTCTGTAATAGAGCCTACAACACCTGGCATCCATTGGCAGTCTCTTATCCAAGTACTAACCAGAGCTGACCCTGCTTAGCTTCCAAGATCAGATGGGATCTGATTCCTTTTAAGGTATTTAGGTGATAAGATATCCTTACCTGTCATAAAAATTAACACCCATCATGAAATAGGAGAGGCCACATCTCATGCACTACCAAGAGCATCACAGCACTGGGAGCAACTGCCAGGATTCAAGGCAGCACAGCATTGAATAATGGCTGCTGGATCCCCATTTTGCTTGGTCCAGTTTGGAAAACTGGATGTAGCACTGGACAGACTTTTGATCTGATTCATCAGGGCTCTCTCTTGCTCACTCTCTCTTTCTAAGTTCTTAAAAGACCAGAAGGCTTCACTACCAACAACTAATAATATGTTATAATTGTTTGATATTTTGTGTAATTTTTCTAACACAATGGCCATTGCTATAGTCAGATTATGGGAACGTGACTTTTTAGGACCATTACATCTAGTATTACACCCAGTATTTTCTCAGAGCTATAGTCTATACCAGCGATTCCCAAACTCTGGCCTTCCAGGTGTTTTGGACTTCAGCTCCTAGAATCCCGGACTAGTGGCCAAGATGACTGAGGCTTCTGGGAACAGCAGTCCGAAACATCTGGAGTGCCAGAGTTTTGGAATCACTGGTCTAAACAGTCACTTTTCCAAACTCTGGTTATTATGATATGGAATTGGGAAGGTGAACAGGGGAGAGAAAGAATAAGTATAGAAGTGGGATAAAGGCTTTGTTGGTCGTGTATTTATGTATAAATGTTTGTATGTCGGTAGGAATGGATGTCTATTGGAATGTATGTCTACACATATGTATTTATGTTTGTAAGTATTTTTATAATATTAATAAAAATTAAAAATTAAAATAAAGGCTTTGCATTGCAAGCAGGCCTTGATCTGGGAACAAGAGCCAGGGCCCACAAGTCAGGAATCAGCCACAGTGCTTACTCTTGTTCCCGAGACAGGCAAAAGCCCAACACTGAACAAGAGGCTCCATAGTTCTAACTTTGTCTTACCTTTTTAGCCTGAAGCGCATATGGTGACTGTGCTCCAAAATGGCCATCAGAGACTTTGCATCGTACTCAGTGGGTTTCCTGAAGGTGAGCCCATCAGGCAACCCAGCAACTGCCAGCAAGCCCGGCTCTTTCAGGAATTTCTCATATGGCAGGGGTATCACACTGCTCTTCCCCAAGGCCTCACCTAGGATAAGCAGGAAAGATCATCAGCTGTGAATACAGGCTAGAAACAGTTCAAAGCTTGACTCAGATCCAAGGAGCTGCTGGGTTCTGTCTCATGGTCACATTGGGTCACCACCAAGAAACAGACCGGGGAGGGCACCTGCATGGAGGACAATCTTGCACTGAACCTCCCATATGAGCTGCACCCTCAACAGAAAATTCAAATGCTTCCATTTTCCTCTGTAGTCCCTCTGAAAATGGCAACAGATCACAATGTCACAATTGTGAGAAGAAGTGCTGAAGAAAGCAGAGGTATGAGAGGTATGAGAGTTCTTTGAGGATGTGGGTGAGAGTATTTTTTTCACATATTTCCATGCACTGTGGGGTTCTGCATAGTTTTAGGGCAAATTTGTCATCATGCCAATTGTTTTTTTAAATGGAGGGTTGGGTGGCTTTAAGGGAATAGTAGGAGGCTTCAGGGGACTAAAAGTGAGGTTCAGATGCCACATGCCAAACCTGAAAAAAGACAACAAGGTGGGACTATGAAGATGAACAAATGATGAATATGCAGATAAGTCTTAGTGGTTCCTGCTATGTTTGATGGGATAAAATTAGCATTTACATCCAATATGTTTTTTTGAAGTAGTACAAAAAACTTTAGGGAGAAAAAAAAGACATAAAATGGGGACGGTGTGGTGGAATAGGACTGATCCAAGCACACTGAACAGATAAGGACTACTGGTATTATAGAGGGAAAATTTTGTTGCAGATGACATTTTGGGGAAAAAGAATCATAATAGTGCCCCACCATAAGGCACTGAAGGCCTTACTCTAAGTGTTTTGCTTTATATTCTGGGCGCTTATTGTCCATGGACCACATACAGCCCACAGAGCTTTTCTGAGGTCCCAAGGCTGTATCCTCTTAATATGGATTTTCTTCTGGACCAAAAATGGGATTTTTGTCTCCTGGAGCCTTCTAGAAGCAGCAATTTTGTAGTAAGACAGGTTGCAGGACCCCCACTCACATTCCAAAACAAAACAAAACACAAAAAGAAATAGATTTCTGGCTATGCCTACTTTTGATTTTTCATCATTTGGGGGCATTTCTTAGGGTGGTGCAATCTGGAGTGGGGGCAAAAACTAGCTCCGAGAGCCATATGAACAACTTAGCTTGCCAGAAAGGAAAGCTGTTAGTCTTCTGTGTTTGGGCCATCACAACTGAAGATGGACAAAAGGTGGCATTTGTGAGCTTAACTGTGTTCAGGTGACACAAAAGACCATTCAGGTTTCATCAGGTCTTGCAAGACATCGTAACCCTGGTGTGGCTCTAACTCCTTTTGAGTGGAGAATGGTTGAGGAACCTGTTGACAGTCATCTGTTCATGACAACAATATAAAGAACATAGATGTTGTCTTGTGCCATCATCACCAGGTATTTCTGCTTTTCTGTTGCCAGGCCTACTCTGTCCCAGTTCTGTGTGAGCAATCCCACCTCCAGACAGACATTTGGATGTCTTTTAGAATTTTTCAGCATTTTTCAGAAGCACCCCCTCACCTAAAGCTTATTAGTGCCAGTTTAGAATGGTGCAAATACTCTTTATGCATTTTTCAAATATGAGTACATTGTTAAACATATTTCTTTCATTTTTCTTCCGGAACATATGGAAAGCTCAGAGATGTACAGATTTACAGTCACATGCTTGGTTCCAAACTCCATCCGGAGATGTGCAAACGAAGCAGACCCAATTAAGATACTGACAGAGCAAATGTGTCATCCATTTTAAAATAAAGACCAATTGCTATCACATTACTTTGCCTTTTGCTAACATAAAGTATGCCAGCTCACCTATATGCAACATTTCCTCTTCTCTAGACTCTCCCAACTTACCTGACATACAAACTTGAATATATTACTTTTTTGGAACAGGAGTCCCCCAAATCCCCAGCCACAACTTGCAACTGCTATGCTTTGGGCTAGAGTTCCCAGAATCTCCCAGCTAGCATGGCTCCTTTCCCAAATGACTGGGAGATTCTGGGAGCTGTAGACCAAAAGTAAATTTTACAAACTCAGAGGTCAGTTCAACAGGTCTAGGCAATTGTCCTGGGATAATCAACCCACATGTGACACGGAAGGCAACCCCAACTGATGCAAAGCCGAAGCAAACAAAGGCTATTCCTTACTATAAAGCACATCGAAAACTTCTTCCACCATCTTCCTGAGGAGGTAAACATCTGATCCCTGATCCGGGGAGATTCGGGGAATGGTCCGGCCAAAGTCCTTGATCTTCCTCTGGCTATCCAGATCTTGTTCTTTCCTCTGTTGAATTCCTGCCACCAGGAGCAGAGCAGGAAGGAGAGAGAAAAAAAGATAATTTAGGAGGTGCTTTCTTGGTAGCAGTGGCTTGGTGATGCCACTCTTGCAATTCCATCTGACTAGACTGGACACCTCAATCTTACTTCAACAACGCTCCTCCATTGTACCTTCAAAGAGCAAGATCAACTGAGAGCACAGAGCAGGCTAACACAGAAGTCTTTCAGAAGAACAGTGAGAGACTGCTGCTATCGCTAAAGAGGCTGCCCTGCTCTACCTAATGGCAGTCTTGGACCTGGATTAAATTAATCGCATTTTGTGTGAAAGGGGAGTTGAGTTGGTCTGTCCTACTAATCAAAGGGCCAGCCTAGGGGTAGAGTTGGGACGGTGCAGCTGCATATTGGCCACCCCAACCCCACCCCAACGCCATCCTGATGCCGCATGGCCATTTGCATGGCGTGCAGCATCAGGACGCCCTTCCAGTGCAGCGTTTAAATACGAAAGGCCGCTGAAGAGCTGCAGCGTTGGCTCTTAGGGTGGCCTTTTGCCTCCCCTAAAAGAAGAGGCATTTTGCTGCTCTTTTAGGGGCGGCAAAAGGAAGGATTGGGGCCGCAGCGTGGGGTTGCTGCAACCCCGATTCACCATTCTCCGAGGCGGCTCTCTGCCGCCCCAAACGGGCCATGTGTATCGGCCCAAAATCACTGTACAACTTTGAGTTACACAATTACAATGGTGGGGAGAAACCCTACTCCATCTCCTTGAACTTTCAAGGGACCACTTCCAACGCTGAGGGTGGGGGAGAACAAGGGAAAATGTGTGAAGTTGGTTAAAGGAACCAGAGACCTTGTGTTGTCTTCTGGTGGTAGAAGTGGAGGAGCAGATGTCACCCAGAAATAGATGTAATTGATCAGCAATAGCGAGGAGATGAAATGCCATATATACTCAAGTATAAGTCGACCTCATGTATAAGTCAAGGGCAGGTTTGGGGGCAAAATTAGGGTTTTGCCATGACCCGTGGATAAGTCGAGGGTAATATTTAGCAGCATGTGACAATGGATCTAAAGGATGAAACAATGCCAAAAAACTTACAAAATTCCAGCAGACATAACTGTTTGTGCTCACACTAAAGGTTGGATGGATGAGAGAATAGAAGGGAGTCATTGCTTCCAGGACAGATTACACTCTTGCTTTTCACCAGTGGTTGGTTCCTTTTTTTGGTGAGAGTTAAAGTACAGTACTTACATTGACCCATGGATAAGTCGACTCAGGTTTTTTGGGGTCAATTTTTTTATTAAAAATTCTAGATTTATACGTGAGTATATACAGTAGACTATAGACGGGGAATCTCTTTGAGCCCAAGGGCTGACTTCAATTTCAGAGAAGTTCTAAGGGGTCACACTCCAGTATTGGGATGGGTAAAAAGGTGAGCCCCAAAGTACCAGCTAATTTTAGCTCAAAGTTCTTACTATCAGTAAGGAGAGGAATTTCAGCTTTTGAGAATAGGGAAAAACACACAAAAGCTGAGAATTAATAGAACAGTGGTGTCACAGGGAAGAGTGTGGCCTTCTGGGGAAGCCCAAAGGGGCAGGCTGGAACCCCAGAAGCTGCATTTGACCCCAAAGCCTGAGAGCTTGCACCCTTGGAACAGAGGAAGGACCATGGAAAAATTTAAAAAGCTAGGGGTGGTGATGATGATGATGATGATGTAAAATCTAAATCTAAACAATGAAATAAACATCTGAATAAAATCACCATGAATAGGATAACCATAGCACAATTGCAAAAGTGACAATTTTTGGAACGTACCACATTATGTGATGATACCTCACTGATTCCTAAATTCTTGCAGAGAATTCAAAACATTAATAGCCCCAAACACCAATCAGTAACATCTGGTAGATTGTAAAACCTAGACGATGAGGATGGTTATGATGATGATATAAAATAAGGATTTTCATTTAAAGCAAGCTGCCCTTCAAAGAGAAGCTTCTATGCTTCCATGCTGTAACTCCATCTCTACGAAACAAGTAAAGAGAACAATGTACCAGCAGCAATATGTATTTGCTAATGCTGAATGCTCACAAATGGATTAGATTTAGGGCAAAAATATACAGCTGGCGCGTACTCAGCAGATAATCCAAACAGACATTGACCTTGACAACCTAGCAGGGCTAATATTTGCACGAGAATGAACTGTTCTTGAGCAGTTCCACCAAGGGGATTAAACGCAAATATGCTCTCGCCCGGCATCCAGCAAGACAACAGTCCCCCGCCTGTTTTTTTCTATTGCAGTGAAAACCTCGGAACTGTAGCTAAGCAAAAAGGTTCTACTTTAACCCAACACATCCTTGGCTAGCTCACAAGTATGGCTCCAATGTCCAAATCTCACATGTAATCAGGGCTCTCCATTGCACCAGGAACCTAAAGGGGCTTCAAACTCTACTGGCAGATCTCTGGGTGGCTAACAGTAGATCAACAACCAAAATACTCCCACGTTCACCAGTACAATTCCTGAAATTAGAAAGGTTGGGAGAAAGAGGGAATTTTGTGGGCTGCAAGGTCAATGCTGGTACTGAAAACAAACTGGGGTGAACATGCGCTGAAAGGCACTTTTTGCTCCATTCTTGTTTAACTTCTGACTCCAACCAGTGAACCTTGGAGTTCAGGGGAAAAATACACTTGTCCCTCCACATTTGCGGCTTTGACTTTTGCGGATTTGATTATTCACTGATTTTATTAATATGTTCTCTCTAGGAATATCTAGGTCCTCCAGCGCAACTCTATGGTCAACTTTAACCAAAAGTTGCACTGAAAGATTCCTAGAGAGAACACCACACGAGGCATTTGTAGCTCCTCCAGCACAGTTCTATGTCAATGTATGGCAGATGTTGGCCACAGAGTTGCACTGGAGGACCTAGAGATTCCTAGAGACACCATATTAATAAAATCAGTGATAGTGTTTTTGCTACTTACAGTTTTTCCACATTCATGGGGGTCCTGTGCCCCTAACCCCAATGAACATGGAGGGTCGAGTATAATATCACAGCAGATGGAAAACTCTGCAGTCTGCCCACCTGTGTGCTGCATATGTGATCAGAGTGGACCCATGGAACTGTAGCCATTGTGGCCAGTGTTGCCTTGAGCTGATTCCCTGCTTCAGGGATAGGAATTGTTCAGATGTTGTTGGAATGCAAGTCCCACAAAACTGAGCCAGCAGAGCCAATGATGAGAAATGCTGGGATATGCAGTCATTCTGGTTGGCCATGGAATTCCCACCCTTGGAGATAGCACAGAAAATGTCTGAAGCCAAGGGAGGGATGTTTGTGTTCCAAAATCAGGTTGCTGAGACAGCAGGAAGTTGAAGGGAGAGGATGTGAAAGAAGCATGAAAGAAGCCAGGAAATCTGTGATCAAAAGGATGCCTGTCCTAAATAAGAGGTAGGAATCATGCAGCCCTCCAGATGTTGCTGGACTCCTAGCATGCCTTGCCACTGGTTACACTGGCTAGCACTGCATGGTTTCCATCCATGCTCTACCTTCAGTCAGGCAAGAAGTAAGCAGGATTTGACCTCAGACCCCTGCAGCCTGCCAGCCTTGCCAGGTCAAGAAAACCCAATACTTACTGCAGAACTTCTTGAAATCTGCCTGGACCTCTTTCCTTGCATTCATGAAGAGCCTCCCCTTTTCTGTCCCAACAACAAAGGTATTTTCATCGTGGACCGCAATGCAGGCAACCTCCGCGTTGAGTTTAGAAAGTGCTGAACACTGGAGAGAGAAGAAGAAGAGAGAGATTGAGAGAAAGAAAGAGAGAGAAGGGGAGGCAACAGTCAGGTTAATGTATTTATTCTTTTAATCAAATAAAACACTTTCTGACTCTCTCATCCAGTGAGATGGCCAAGGCAATTAACATCATAGAATCATAGAATCACAGAAACCATAGAATCTTAGAGCAGGAATGGCCAACCCTCCATCATGCAGGAATACACAACTAAAGCAGCCCTGAAAGATTCCCATCAACCCTCTGTCATGGAATCTTTTTGCTGGAGCACAAGTTAATATAACTGCTTTAAGGTATCATTTGTCTGTGATAATGACAGGTTACATACCTGTTAACTGTAGTTCTTTAAGTGGTCATATGTGCACTCACACAAATGAGTTATTCTGCACCTGCACAGAGCGCCATTCGGATCCTTCTAGAATCTAAGCCTTTTGGCAGCAGCCCCACCTATCTCCAGTAATCCTCTATAAGGGGCCTTCCCACCAGAAGCTCCAGTTCCCTGGATGCCAATGCCAGACATCCATAGGGATCAGCAGGACACAATGAGGGGAGGATGAGCAGGATTGTGTGAATGCACGAGAACTACAATTACACAGATATGCAACCTGTCCTTCTTCGTGCTCTCTGTGCCTTACAAAAATTGGAGACTACACACAAGGAGGAGAGAATGTTGTTGCCAACAAATCACAAGATCATAGAATCATAGAGTTGGAAGGGACCCCAAGGGCAGGAACTCTTAATCAAAGCATCCCCAACAGACGGCCATCCAGCCTCTGTTTAAAGACCTTCAAAGAAGGAGACTCCACCACTCTCCGAGGGAATGTCTTCCATTGTCAAACAACTCTTACTGTCAGAAGGTTCCTCCTAATGTTGAGTTGGAATCTCTTTTCCTGTAGTTTGCATCCATTATTCTAGGTCCTATTCTCTGGAGCAGCAGAAAACAAGTTTGCAACATCCTCAATATGACATCCCTTCAAATACAGTCATCCCTCCATTTTTGTGGACTTCGAGTCCACGATCTCGCTCTTCGCTGGAGGGACAAGCGAGGAGGGACAAAATGGTGCGCGCCTGCATGCAGCCCCACACATGCACCATGGCCGTGCATGCCATTATTTTCAATGGGACTCGAATATTTGCGGAACGGATCCCCTGCGAATTGGGAAGGGCTACTGTACTTAAAAATAAATTATTTTGTTGTTGTCGTTGTTATTAACATGTTGCAAACGCATATACTTTCGCTCTCTTTTCTTTTCTTTGCCTGATCTTTCTCAGTTAACGATATGATCAACTTTGTCATGGATACCTCACCAGGTAGATATGATTCAATGGGGAAAAGAGAAACCGACTTATGTAACATTGCTATTGGAATTTGCTTTTATAAAAAAAAATCAAAAAGTCAGAGAAACAAGAGAAGCTATTTTTGAAAAAGACATCCATGCAAATTATTTTCTTTGTCACAGGAGATCAGAACCATCACCGTCTTGTTGGGAAAAGCTCACGCTGTGGTTGGCAACACACGAGGGATGATCAAAACAGCAGATGCTGACATAAAGGTTAATAGAAACGGCAATATGTGTTTTTAAAGATTGACTTCAAAACCTCTTCTGGCTGTGGATGTGAGGAAGCAATTTTCACTTCAGAGCTGAAGCTCTTGAAGCAGTTTTTCCCATAACGGCAACGTAAAGAGTAACAGGAGCTCACTGTCCCTACCTTGACAATACTGTCAATATGTCTTCAAAGAACACTCATAGTCTTCTGCTTTTTTTTGTAGAAGTAGTAGTAGTAGCCATACTGTGCCTCCAGTTCCCTCCCTGCAGCTGTATTGGTTTGCAACATCCCATGATTAAACCTTTCTCCTTCAAATGCATGAAGAATGTCTGCAAAGGTGCCATGGCATCCACTGTATGCCGTATCCCAGCAGAGGGCTAGGGAATAGGCTCAGGAACAGTTTCCACATAAAAAGAAATCGTCTGTAGGACTCAAAAAGCAAGAATGCCTTTGATAACAGCTGAGAATCACAATAGTTGATTGGAACGCAAAAAAGGAGAGAGTGTGCAGAGTCCTGCACAGACAGAGTGACCAGATATCGTAACTGCCAAGGAGGACAAGGCACCGCACTATGTGGGACATTCAAGAAAAATGCAGGACAGTACAAAGCAAAAGCTAAATAAATATAAACTCATTTCATATGGTTTATTCACAGCTATATTAATTAATGAACTAATTAATTGGAGAGCTCTAGTAGCACCTTTGAGACTAATTGAAATAAAGAAGTTGGCAACACGAACTTTCATAGGCTTCAGTCTCCTTCCTCAGATGCATTTAGAAAATAGACCTGAGGTCTACAAAAGCTCATGCTGCCAACTTCTTTCTTTGAATTAGTCTCAAAGGTGCCACAAGAGCTCTCTATATACAGACTAACATGGCTATATATCTTTGAATTCTATTTATTTAAGAGTATTTATATCCCGCTCTTCAGCCACAAAGGCTCTCAGAGAGTCTTACAGATTCTTAATTTGACAACTGAAGGTCAGAAGGGTATGGAAAGGTGAGATGGACTTTGTGAACTCTCACAAGCTGCATCTAGTCCCTACCAGAATGAGGCAGCTAACTCAGATGGAGGACAAGCAGCGATGGTGAGATGCTGATCTAAATCAGGGGTGAGAAGCTTCTTTCAACGTAAACGTTGGAGAACGGAGGGGCGACTGTATTGGGCATTTACAATATTGTACGGATCCCATGTTGGGAGAAAGGTGGGATAGAAATTAAACAAACAAATGGTCCAGAAAAGTGGGTTTAAAAAGAAGTACTTCAAATAGATATGTATCCTTCACAAGTTTGTCTAGTCCAGGGGTAGGCAACCTTTTTGAGCCGGGGGCCGGGTTGCTGTCCCTCAGACAATTGGAGGGCCGAAGCACCAACAATAAATAAATAAATAAATAATAAAAAATAAAAAAAATAAAAAAAATATGCATGCACACTCTCGCAGCCCCAGAAAAGCCATGGCAAAACCCCTGTGGAGATTTTGCCAAGAAAACCCCAAGAACAAGTAATGACAACAATAATCAATATCATCATGGCGGGCGGCGGCGGCGGTGGCGGCAGGACTGGCCTGGGGCCGGTCCAAAGGCCTCGGGGGGCCGCATCCGGCCCCCGGGCCTTAGGTTGCCTACCCCTGGTCTAGTCCTATATTAGAGCCATTGATGTTGGTGGCTTTCACTGCAATGAGGGCAAGTGAAGAGCACAAAATATTTTTTTTAAAAAGCCCAGCAACACAGAAGTTGGTAGGAAGGCCATCTAATCCAACTTCCTGCTACACAGGAACCAGGAAGTTCTTTCTAATGTTTAGGCTGGATCATTTTTCGTCTAATTTGAATCTACTGATTCATGTTCTAATCTCTGAAGCAGAAGAAAACAAGCTTGCTCCATCTTCTATATGCCATCCCTTCAAACATTTCAAACAGTGCCCTCATACGAGCAACAAGGTGTTCAAACTGAAGATCAGGCAGTGGGAGAAAGGCTTTATAGGGATCACTGGACAGTGACTAGGCCTGAAAGTCAGCGCATGCTGAACTTCATGCAAGTTTGACCTGCAGCTTGCCTAGGTCCTACACTCTTGAAGCTGTGGGTTCAGTTTACTGATGTAAGGCAACAGAGCCATCTAACTCTACTGAGGACACGTGAAATGATACTATGGCTCCCAATGCCATAGCCAATAATGTTTCCAAGCTCTGTTCCGGCCCCCATCACTTGACTGAACAGGAGCATCACATTTGGGGACTACAAATTCCAGAATCCTACAGCTAGCTCAGCCAGTGGGAGCTGCAATCTTGAAAATACATTTTTTCATGTTTCGAGACTATATCAGAGCCTGTCCAGAGAAATCCCACATTCTTTCATTCCATCTTGTTAAAAACAAAATATCAAACACACTTACCATAGAATCTAAGGCAGATATTAAGCTGGTGATGACTTCATCTTTTTGAGAGAACACCAAATGCCACTGGTCAGGCCTGGAGTTGTTTGGTGGCCCATCCGAGGGTTTCCCCAGCAATGCCATAGTCACCTGAAACCAGCAAGAATGACCTTAAAGTTAGATACAAAGACTTTCCACTAAGAGAACACCAAAAACTAAAATTCATGTCTCCTTTAAATGCTATTAAGACATTTCACTGTAAGTGTTCATTCTGGCATTGCACTGATTTTATAGCAAGAAATCTGAACTGGGGGTGGAGTAGGGCATTGAGGTGGCAGATAGACAATCCCTGTGTTCCCCTCGCTAATATTTTCTAGTTCTATGTAAATCTCAATGGTTAGGATTTATTTCCTTCCATCCTCCTCTAAGGTCACCTTCTATTTCTTCTTCATCTAGTTCCATAATGGATCCAGATGTGGTTCAACTGCAATTCTCAGCCACCCCAACACAGCCAGTGGTGAGAAATGATGTGAGTTGTGCTTCAACAAAATTGGAAGGATATACAATTCTCATCCTTCCTTCAGGAACTACTGTCACTTGGTTTGCACCAGATTGATTTCATGACAAACAAAAGATGTTTACCCTCCGTTTTACCTTATTAGGAACATCCAGAGACATTACTCTTTGTTTAATAGTCATAAGCTCAAAGCACTAAACTGCTGTGCTCTGCTAGCATAAATTCAAAACATCCTTACAGCGGTCCTGTTTGAAGAATGAAATCACACAGACAGAACCATTGCACTGAACAAATTACAAAGCCAAGAGAGGTCAACAGGCACCCATCGCCTTACCTTTTGGAGTGGCTCCTTAATCACTGCCAGAAGGCTATGGAGTAGGGCATGGCACCCATTGCACCCCCTGCAAAAATGAAACAAAAACATTTGTTTGTCTACATGCTATTTAAAGGGTATGCAGTCATTTATGTTATTTTTGGGGGGGGGGCTTCCAAATCATTTTAGGATCAGGAGAGACCTTTAAGATCACCAAGGAACCCTGGTGGCACAGTGGTTAAATGCCAGTACTGCAGTTACAAGGTTGTGAGTTCGATCCCAGGCAGGGCTCCAAGGTTGACTCAGCCTTCCATCCTTTCGTCGGTTGGTAAAATGAGGACCCAACTTTTGGAGGGCAATTGGCTTACACATTGTAAACTGCTTAGAGAGTGCTGAGTTCACTGACAAGCGGTATACAAATGTACATGCTATTGCTATTTACACGCGTCCCTCCATATTCACTAGGGTTAGTGGCACAGGACCTCCGTGAATGTGGAAAAACCACAAATAACAAAACACTATGTTTTTACCTGAGAGAACACCTCTCTTAGGAATCTCCAGGTCCTCCAGTGCAACTCTGTGGTCAACATCTCCCAGACATTGACCACAGAATTGCGCTGGAGGAGCCACAAATGCCTAGTAGAGTGCTCTCTCTAGGAATCTCTTGGTCCTTCAGTGCAACTCTGTGGTCAACATCTCCTAGACATTGACCACAGAATTGCGCTGGAGCAGCTACAAATGCCTAGTGGAGGGTTCTCTCTAGGAATCCTCTTTTTGGGTTGTAATAGTGAAGGTGAGGTAGGGACAGCTGATATAAATCAAAGAATTTTTATTTATTTATTACAAACTTACGATATACGTAGAGACATCTTGTAGCACCATTGAGACTAATTGAAAGAAAGAAGTTTGCAGCATGAGCTTTTGTAGACTTGAATCTACTTCCTCAGATGCATTTGGTCTTTTTTTTCCCTTGAAAAAGCTGATGGATTTCCACTCCATCCACTCCACCAAATACATCTGAGGAAGTAGACTTTAGTCTAATGTGAAGTTGAAGGCTTTCACAGCCAGCATCCATAGCTTTTTGTGGGGTTTTCAGGCTATGTGGCAGTGTTCTGAGTTTATTCAGAGTTTATTTAGGAATAAGGTTCTAGAGAAATGTCAGAAATAAACTCTTCTAGTACACAGCCACATAGCCCAAAAACCCCACAAAAAACTAGTCTTTAGTTTATGAAAGCTCATGCTGTCAACCTCTTTCTTTCACTTAGTCTCAAAGGTACTACAAGATCTCTCTACATACTCATTCTACAGACTAACACAGCTATATCTTTGAATTCTACCACTTAAGATATATGGTTCTTCTCCATCTTCCTGTATATAAATATTCTATTAGTAGTGTAAAAGAACATAAACGTATTCACACACGTTGGACAATATACTATTTCCCCTTTCAGTTCCCTACCTCTCTACATTATCTTTTCTTCTTTCCTCCCCAGTCAACATGAAAACTTCTCAAACAGAATAATATTTACATGTCACCATTACAACAGTTTTGATATCACTGTATTTCTCATGTCTCCAACCTAAGGAATCATGGGGTGTATAGTTCTAGTGTTACAGACTAGCGAGGTGTAGATTTACCACCACCACCACCATAGAGACACATACATACACCAGCAGCAGCTGTGGTTTCCCTGTCAGTGGGATAATAAATTCATTCCAGGTTTTGGTGGAGCTCTGAACCTATTTTGAAGATGGTGCTCAGCGCCCAAGATAGCTCCTTTACAGTCTGGATTAAAGCCCAAACTGCCCTGTTGATACAGAAGCCACCACTTGCTGCCATCCAAGAGGCACATATACACACTATGCAGACAGGGTAGCTATTTAATTTTCAGCCTATACATTATTGTTTCCCCATGCTGACTGGGAGAATCTCAGACTGTAATCCCAAAACACACTTCCAGTCTCTGATTCCTAAATGGTGAAATGAGGGGATGTTATTCCTTCTCACTTTGTTAGGAAGATGGGAGAAGGAACATTTAGTGTTGCCTACTTGCAGGATTCAGAAAAGGAAGGGGCACTAGGGACCACATTGCAAACATACAATGGCTAGTGCAGCGCACCAAAGAATTCCAAAAAAGAATCGGCATGTGTTTGATAGACTACAGCAAAGCATTTGATTGTATAGAACATGAAAAATTATGGAATGCACTCAAAGACATGGGAGTGCGCCTACATCTGATAGTCCTGATGAGGAATCTCTACCAAGGACAAGAGGCCACCGTCAGAACAGAATTTGGGAAAACAGAGTGGTTCCCAAAAGTAAAGGGGTCAGGCACGTCTGCATCCTATCACCCTCCTTATTCAACTTATATGCTGAAAACATCATAAGAAAAGCAGAATTAGAATCAGAAAAAGGAGGAGTGAAGATAGAAGGAAGCAACATTAACAACCTAAGATATGTGGACGACACCATAATATTAACAAAAGACGTTCAGGAATTGGAACAGTTAATACGAAAGGTCAAAGATGAAAGTGCAAAAGCAGGTCTGATGCTGGACATAAAGAAAATAATGACCACAGAAGAAATACACCATTTCAATCTAGACAATGAGGAATTGAAATAGTTAAAGAATTCCCATGTCTAGATCAAACATTGACAAGAATAGAGACTGCAGTCAAGAAAGAAGACGACGACTAGGAATGGGAAGGGCAGCTATGAAAGAACTGGACAAGATCCTGAAGAGCAAAGACATACAACTGAGCACTAAAGTCAGAATCGTCCAGGCCATTGTATTCCCCATCATCCCCATGTACGGATGCGAGAGCTGGACAGTGAAGGAAGCAGACAGAAAGAAAATCATTTGAAATGTGTTGCTGGAGGAAAGTCCTTAGGATCTCATGGACAAAGAAGACCAACAAATGGGTTCTTGAGGAGATCAGACCAGGGCTCTCCTTGGAAGCAAAGATGATCAAGTTGAGACTATCGTACTTTGGCCACATCATGAGAAGGCATGGATCACAAGAAAAAACAATATTGCTAGGAAAGGTGGAGGGTAGAAGAAAGAGAGGAAGACCACAAACCAGATGGATAGACTCAATCAGGGGGTCTATGGGGAAGGGTTGCAG
This sequence comes from Phrynosoma blainvillii, assembly GCA_026167975.1. Taxonomy (NCBI): domain Eukaryota; kingdom Metazoa; phylum Chordata; class Lepidosauria; order Squamata; family Phrynosomatidae; genus Phrynosoma; species Phrynosoma blainvillii. The sequence continues at coordinate 2,486,232 of JANUYF010000014.1, read as the reverse complement.
GATCTGGGCAAGACTGCAGTGGATGATAGGGATTCTTGGAGATGTCTCATCCACAGGGTCATCCCTGATATATGACAGCCCTACCACTCAGCCATGGAAACCCATTGCATGACTATGGGGGCAACTCACACTCTCTCAGAGGACGGCAATGGCAAACCTCCTCTGAATCAATCTTGCCAAGAAAAAAGCAGAGGCGACTCAGAAGGCACATCACAATAACAACAACCCAACAAAGTAACCCTTCGTCGTTGCAGAACATAGGAATAAATAAGTGAGGAGCACAGCATGCATGGCAAGGACAGGTTCCATCCTTTCACAGAATCATAGAATCATAGAATTATAGAGTTGGAAGAAACCCCAAGGGCCATCCAGTCCAACCCCTCCTGCCATGCAGGAACTCCCAATCAAAGCATCCCTGACAGATGGCCATACAACCTCTGCTTAAAGACCTTTCATACAACTATGAGCCTTTTTAAGGGCTGGCTTGTTTAAACCAGGCTGGTTTTACTTTTGTATTCTTAGATCTTACCTAGACTGTATTCTAATTCCGAATCCCCTGTTTTGTCTTCCTTAAATTGAGTTGGGATCACTCATGCTGAATCAATATTTATTTATTACTTTTTCATATCTATATATAAAAAAAAGGGGGGGGGAATAAAGCAAAGGCTCTTTTATTCACCAGAATATCTGACTCCTTTCAAAGCCAAGGATCCCCCCCCCCTTTTTAAAAACACTAATTCAAAGCAGCTCCCAGGCCATCTTAACTTACATTTCTGCAGGAAATAAATAATTGGTCCCACATGCCCATTAAAAGCAGCGAAGCAAACTAAGCCATAGGGGAGGATCCAACGTTGGAGATTCCAGCATATCCTTTAACTAGCTGAATATTTTAAGTGAAAGTTTTCATCAAAGAGGGGGGGAAAAGGAGGGCGTCACAACTTTGACAAAAAGCTGAGAAAAATGGCCTATATCCTCCAGCAACTCTGATCACAATGGAAAAATCTTATTATCCAAAAAGAAGGGGGGAAAGGGTCTGTTTGAAGTACAGCCAAGAAGCAATTAAAGATTAATCTCTTTCTCCCGTTCCGCCGTCCCCACCACAATGATCCAACCCAAACTCAGTAACAAAGCTCCTATTGATTTCAAGGAGGGCAGGATTTGACCTTCACCGCAGACTTGCTGAGAGGTACGAGAAGAAAGCCACAGGAGAGCTACCATTTTGGAATGGACGCCCATACAGGCATCCTCAGACAATCCAGGCAAAACCCATGGAGAGCAATTATGTAACTGACCGCCGGTCAATTCATGAGATTGTACAGTTATGCTAAAAAATAAAAAGACAGAAAAACATGGGTCGGTTGCAGGGATCGCACAGCTCCACTGCTCCAACAGCTCCGCTGGCTGCCTCTTTGCTTCTGGACACAATTCAAAGTGCTGGTTATGACCTATACTGCTCTGTACACAGGAGCCTAGAGTTGCAAGAGACCACAAGAGCCATCCAGTGCAAAACCCGGCCATGCAGGAACTCACAATGAAAGCACCCCGAGAGATGGACATCCAGCTTCTGTTTAAAAACCTCCAAAGAAGGAGACTCCACCACAATCTCCGAGGGAGTGCCTTCCACTGTCAAACGGCTCTTACTGTCAGGAAGTTTGTTCTAATGTTGAGGTGGAATTTCTTTTCTTGTAGCTTGCATCCATTGCTCCATTGGGTCCTATTCTCAGGAGCAGCAGAAAACAAGTTTGCTCCATCCTCAGTATGACACCCCTTCAAATACTTAAACAGGGCTATCATATCCCCTCTTAATCATCTTTTCACCAAGTTAAACAAACCCAGCTTCCTAAGTCTCTCTTCATAGTGCTTCATGGTTTCCAGACCCTTCGCCATTTTAGTCGCTCTCCTTTGGCACGCTGCAGTTTCTCAACATCCTTCTTGAACTGTGATGCTCAGAACTGGTCACAGGATTATTCCAGGTGAGGCCTGACTAAAGCAGAATAGAGTGACACTTACTTCCCTTGATAGATACTGAACTCCTACTGATGCAACTTGGAATTGTATTGGCTTTGTTAGCCGCTGCATCACACTTTTGAGTCATGTTCAGCCTGTTGTCTACTGACTTCTGGATCCTTTTCACATGTACTACCTTCAAGCCAGGTGTCCCTCATCCTATATCTATGAATTTCATTTTTTCCACCCTAAGTGCAGTACCTTACATTTCTCCATGTTGGAATTCATTTTGTTTGCTTTGGCCCAGCTTTCTAATCTATCCAGGTCATTTTGAGTATTGATCCTGTCCTCTGGGGTATTAGCGACTCCTCCTGATTTGGTGTCATCTCCAAATTTGTTAAGCATGCCTTCCATGCCTTCATCCAAGTCCTTGATAAAGTTGAATAGCCAACTGGGCCCAGGACAGAATCAAACTGGACACCCCACTGCTCACTTCTCTCCAGGAAGAAGAAGAAGAGGAGCCATTGCTGAGTACCCTTTGGATTCGGCTGGTCAACCCATGACAAATCCACCTAAGTTGCACTGTCTAGCCCACATTTTACTAGCTTGCTTGCAAGAATATCATATAAAGATCTGGGACATCCGACAGACTGTATCTCCCCCTATGAGCCTGCCTAGACCCTGAAATCCGCAGGAGAGGCCCTTGTTTCAGTCCCATCACCAGTTATTGTTGGTGGAGACATAGAGATTTCTTCTCAGCGGCCTCCCTTAGGTTCTGGAACTTGGTCCCTAGGGAAGGTAGAATGGCTCCTTCCTTTCCTTCTTTTGGCAGTAAAGACTTTTTATTCCATCAGGCTTTTAGGGCTAAAGCTTTCTAAGGGAAACGTTTTTAAGAGTGTGCAGCACTGGTTTAAATTTTACCGCCGGTAACTACTTTTTCTCATTTTAAGTGAATGTTTTAATAATTTTTTTTTAGTACTGTTAATAGTTTAATTCTATCTTGATGCTGCTGACTTCATCTGTGTTTTTAACTACTGTATATTGTAATGATTTTAATTTGCAAGCCACCTTCAGTCTCAGTCGGAAGGAAAGAGGATATACATTAACAACAACATACCAGACACTGTCCAAATTCTTAAGGGAATTGTGCAGTACTTCAGATCTTGTTGAACTGCAACTCCCAGCATTCCTCAATAGTAGTACAACAATATAATAATAATAATAATAATTATAATAAATAAATATGTGGAGGACTGAACAATTCCCAACCCTGTTCTGCATCCCAGCTTGCAGAACATGGACAACCTTCATTCATCTGCATGTCTTTCATGGTTTCCAGGTGCAACCAAGTGCCCCAGTTTTCATCGGATGCAGATCTTAGTTTCCATTACCTTTCCTAGGCAAATCTCTTGTCTTTGTTTTGACCTTGGAGAATGGTTTATTAAAATATCAGGAGGGCAGATCAAGTTGTCATTCTTCAAGGCAAAGCCTGCCAGAACTGTGGTAGGGAGGAACATTGTCAGCTGGAAGGCCACATATGAATGCAGAAGTTACATGACAGGTAGATAGTTGACTTCTGAAGTGGGAAGACACCACAAAACAGCCAATGTACCTCTGTGGACTCACCATCAGCCTCCAAAACTGTTGAAGACACAAGCAGCCGGCTGCGAGTGACTTTGCAGTTGCAAACACCCACCACAATCTTTGTAGCCTGCGCCTCCATTGCAAAGACAAGAAGGATGCAACCTGCGTGAAAGTGAGATATGGATGCCTCACGTGGTTTCCAACACATATGCAAGCTTGATAAATGGAGAGGTAGAAGTTGAGAAGAAGACAGCCTAGCTCCCTACCTCCTGAAAAGAGGACCAAGCAGCCATGATAAGAGGAGCCAGCAAGGCTAAGGAAAAGAATGGATTGGAAAAGACCACAGGGCTGGATGGGGCTCCAGAAGCCATATCTGGCCCACCTAGAACTTGGATGGGCAAATTCTGGAGGCTGATCTTCCATCCCCTGAGACTCACTGCAGCAGCTTTAAAAACGGGACGCAATAAATGCCTTTCACTGAAAGCTGATGTGGCATGTGGCCACCAGTAATAACCATTAAGCCATAAACACTTTAGAACAGCCATGCTGGGTCAGAGCAAAGGTCTATCTAATCCAGCATTGTGTTTCCACAGTAGCCAAACGTAGGGCTCTGGAAGCCCACCAGCAGGGCATGAGCAGGGTAGTACAATACGCTTATTACTATATATTATGTTGTTATTATATTATATATTATTATATATAATCCTGGAGATGATATACAGTCATTATGACTAGTAGGCAGTGATGACCTTAACTCTCCTACCCATCCAAGATAGCAGCTCAGGCTCAACTTCAGGCGATACTGGTGCTGTGGTTCAAATTTCAGCTAGAGTTTAGGACAGGGGTAGGCAACCTTTCCCCTTTAAGGGCCGAGGGACTTCAGCTCCCAGAATCCCAGGAGCTATTGGCCAACATGGGACTATTGGCCAACATGGCTGAGGCTTCTGGGAGCTGAAGTCCCTCGGCCCTTAAAGGGGAAAGGTTGCCTACCCCTGGTTTAGGACACAGATGGGAATGGCGTGGCCTTCCAGATGTTGACGGACTGCAGCTCCTAGCATTCTTTGTTGTTGGCTATGCTGACTGGGGCTGTTAGGAGATTCAATTCGACATTTGGAGGGCAACATGATATTTACCTCCAAGAACCTCCAAGGCTTAGCGACTGCAACAATGCTGAGGATTACACAATAACCACAAACAACCGTCAAACAAAACTGGAGCCTCAGAAGGGGAAAAGACCTAGAAACCACAATGTTATTCTTTTTAAAAAAGCAGGAAAGACTTGAGTTTCAAACTGTATTTTTATTCCTAATCACTTAGGCAAACACAAGCGTCGCGCTGCAGTAAGCAAGTCCAAGTTTGTGGGCAAGCAGCACAAAACCTCTGTACTGGGAAGAGCCAAAATAGGGTTTATTTTTGTTTGGGTTTTTTTTTGTAGAGTTAAATACATCCCAGAGATAGACCTTTCAACACTGTCCGGGATGCTCTCTAACAACCCAGTTCAATTTGTGAGCCACATCACGCTCCAATATTACAGTATTGAAGAACTCTTCGAAGTTAAAGAAACAGCAGGATAAAAAATACGCATGCTCACAAACACAATTGTCCTACAATCGGTTACCAGGAGTTTAAAGACGACTGCTAAAAATACTGTTTTGTTCCAAATGATTCCCATACTGACAACGGACCTACCGTTTAAGACTTGGCATCCCGATATTCATTTGTAAAGGAAAGAAACCAAGAGTACAACTAAAGACATTGCAAGATGTAAGAGAAGAGGATCCGGAGACCCAAATCTTAAAGTGTACTACAGAGTGTTTCTCTTAAAAGAATGGATAACATTAGAAAACAAAAAGTTGCTGGAACTTGAAGGTGCTGACTTACGATACGGCTGGCATGCTTACTTAGGCTACGATAAAGACAAAACTAATAAGTACTTTATCAATCATTGTGTATATAGAGCTCTTCTGAGAACATGGAAAAGATACGAACTTAGAATAATTTCAAAGATGCCTCCTTGAATGTCACCACAGGCAGCATTCCGCAGGAAAGAAACAATAATTGATAATAAATGGCTTACATGAGAAGATTTATTTTTTAAAATGGAAAGATGGAAAGTATATGATAAAACACAAGAATAATTAAATGAGGAAGGTCTGAAAACACAATGTTACCCGTATAGACAAATTTACGAGAGTTTTGAAATGGATTTAAAAATCTATGGATTTGAAACAACGAAGAGTTGGAGAAGTTATTATGTACATTATTACATTACTACTATTATGTCATCTAATTATAGCGAACTTTGATAAAACCATACTCAAAATGGAGTTAGAAGAAGCTATTATAAGAGATCTCATGATTAAATGGGCACAGAACATGGGACATCCAATACAACTGACACAATGGGAGAAAACCAGGGAATTCAGTATATGGTTGGCCCTCCGTTTCTGCGGGGGATCTGTTCTGGACCCCTCCCACCCACCCCCGCAAAAACAGATATTTGCAAATATTCAAATGCCATAGGCTTGAATGGGGTGTGCCCCATTCAAGCCTATGGGATTTGAATGTTTGCGAATCTCCATGAATATTTGCGAATCTCTGAATATTTGAAAATTTCCATGAATATTTGCAAATCTCTGTGAATATTTGCAAATCTCTGTGAATATTTGTGAATCTCCATTGATTTAAATGGAGGTCGCCCCTCCATGAATATGCAAAACTGAAGACTTCAAGTCCGTGAGAATGGAGGGGTGACTGTACGGTGTTACAAAACCTAAGAGAAAATTACTACAAAATGTTTTGTCGTTGGTATATTGCACCAGATAAGATATCTAAAATGGATAAAAATGAAGACAACAAATGTTACATATGTAATGGTATGCCAGGGACGTTTTACTACTATCGATGGTCATGAAATGACAACATCGCCACCAATAATTATATAACAAAAGCAACTGGAACAGGTCCCTGTCCATAATGATTTATTACAGCCTAAAACACTACGGGGGGAAAATAAGAGAGGGAGACAAGAGTAAAAAAAAATCTCAGCAGACATTTTTTGCAGTCAGATTTTGGGGCAGGAGAGACAGTTCTCTCGTGACTTCTGGAAGATCTGTAGGGGATTCAGTTCCCTAGAGCTTCTCTTTCACAAAAGAGGGCATTCCCTGGGGCTCAAGTTTCCCTTTTGTGGTGGGATATATCCATTTGAGATCAAATGCACAGACTCCCTTGTACAATGGCAAAGAAGTATGAGTGGGCAGACACACATTCCCCACATTTCCCCCTTAGTTTTAAGCCATCTCAAGGGGATGGGGAAGAAGATGAGCAGTAGGGTGTATTTGTCTTAAGAACTAATCCCAAGCTTGGAAATCCTCCTTTTTGACTCTTAAGTCCCAGAAGACCCAGTCATCACAGGCCATTCTAAGCTCAAAAATGCATCTTTTCCAACCTCTGCCTAAACAACCTCCTCTTGCCTGCATTTGTAACTGAATTTAACCCCACACAATGGTGTGTTTCATTTATGGTGGACAAGATCCCTGGGAACCAACGTCTGGGTGAGAACGGTAAATCCTGCTAGCAAATTATGAGGCATACAGAGCTTCATTTACCAGGATCCCCAGGGGAAAACTTCATTAAATTATGTTTAAGTTGATGAAATAGTCATCTTATATGGATAGGCCATCTTGAATTCATAGAGTAGGAAGAGACCACAAGGGCCATGCAGGAATTCTCAATCAAAACATCCCCAACAGATGACCATCCAGCTTCTGTTTAAAGACTTCCAAAGAAGGAGACTCCACCACTCCCTGAGACAGCGTCTTCCATTGTCGAACATCTCTTACAGTTAGGACGGTCCTCTTAATATTTAGGTGGAATCTCTTTTCCTGTAGCTTGCATCCATTGCTCAGTGTCCTATTCTATGGCGCATCAGAAAACAAGCTTGCTCCCTTCTCAGTATGACACCCCTTCAAATACTTAAACAGGGCCATCATATCATATTTAAATGCATCAACAAAACTGCTTCAGATTTTAAGAATGATTTAGATCAGGGGTAAGCAACCTTTCCCCTTTAAGGGCCGAGGGACTTCAGCTCCCAGAAGCCTCAGCCATGTTGGCCAATAGTCCCATGTTGGCCAATAGCTCCTGGGATTCTGGGAGCTGAAGTCCCTCGGCCCTTAAAGAGGAAAGGTTGCCTACCCCTGATTTAGATCCTTGTTTGTAGGTTTTCCTGGACTGAGATTAAAGGGAACCAAGTTCGGATCCTGATCCACGAGCCCTAGGTCCTTCTCTCAGCCCCAGGCTACTCATAAGATTTTTGTTCTAGATATATTCTCTAATATCCCTGAGTTCTTGGGGGAAAGGCAAGAGCAAAATGTTAGGAGGCCTGATGGCAGAGTGGTTCAATGCCAGTACTGTAGCCACAACGTTGTGGGTTCGAACCTGCAGGGCTCCAGGTTGACTCAGCCTTCCATCCTTTCGTAGGTCGGTAAAATGAATACCCAGCTTGTTGAGGCAATTGGCTTACAGATTGTAAACCGCTTAGGGAGTACTTAGTTCACTATGAAGCGGTACAGAAATGTAAAATCCTATTGCTATTGCTATTTAAAAAGTAAATTTTTCCTACACAGAATAAGAAAATACAACTATGTAGACAAGAGAAGGTTAAGAGGTGGTATGACAGCTGTGTTTAAGTATTTGAAGGAGTGCCACATTGAAGATGGAGCAAACTTGTTTTCTGCTGCTCCAGAGAATAGGACACAGAGCAATGGATGTGAGCTACAGGAAAAGAGATACCATCTAAACCAGGGGTAGGCAACCTTTCCCCTTTAAGGGCCGAGGGACTTCAGCTCCCAGAAGCCTCAGCCATGTTGGCCAATAGTCTCATGTTGGCCAATAGCTCCTAGGATTCTGGGAGCTGAAGTCCCTCGGCCCTTAAAGGGGAGAGGTTGCCTACCCCTGATCTAAACATTAGGATGAATTTCTTGACAGTAAGAGCTGTTTGAAAGTGGAAGACACTCTCTTGGAAAATGGTGGAGTCTCCTTCTTTGGAGGTTTTTAAACAGAGGCTGGATGGCCACCTCTCAAGGATGCTTTGATTCTGTATTCCTGCAGGTCAGGGGGTTTGACTGGATGACCCCTTGGGGTCTCTTCCAACTCTATGATTCTATGATGACAGAGTCCTCATTTAACATGATTTATGGACAGAGACTGCAAAATATGGATTTAACTTGGATTTCAGACCCCCTAGCTTAGTTGCTGTCAGAAGACTAGCCAAAACTGTAAAAATAATGGGTGTCTGCCAATCCTGCCTTACTCTGGAAGCTAAACTTCAAAGCCGGTCTCCTACCCAGTTCTCAGAAGCAGCACTTGGCTGAAAGATTGGCCTCCCTTTTGCCATTCCATCGGAAGAATAAAAACAAACTCCAAACACTTAACAGGAAAGGGGTCAGGGCTCCAACTGCACTTCAGAGAACGAACCATTTCGGGAGACTAAAATTAGCAAGGTGCATTTGTGAACTAAGCCCATCTCAATTCATCCAGAGACACCTATTCCCTCCCCATTCGCCCCCACATTTTGCTAATCAGAAAGATCTGCTTTCTGTGCTCCCTTGGGAGGCTGTTAAATTCGGTCTTAATCACAACGTACCTTCCAAAGTCTGCATTTGGAAGGGCTACTGTTATTGGAAATATATATATATATATATATATATATATATATACACATATACACGCAGCAGACAAGTTTGGGGATCACATAAGCCCCCTTGGCTGAATATTTCGAGGAAAGGGTCCCAGAAAAAAATATTCAAACATGAATGCTTTCATCAAGACTTAAAAATTAAGAATAAAACTCCAAGCATTACTTTTCACCACATCATATTTTATATTCTTGATGATTTATATTTACTTATATTCAGATTTTATTGATATCCGTAGGTGTATGTATCTTACAATATTCATAATATGTATGTATTTTCTTTTTCTTTTTTCAAATTTTAATACATACACGATATATATACATAACATAACATACCAAATAACATTTAACTAACAAGACAAATACAAATACTACATGCACAACATAACAAAATCACACATTAAAAAAAACCAAACATAAATTAGTTTCTATCAATCTATAATTACATATACTAAATGTTCCTTCCTAATAAATGAATCATTGCCTAATATTCGTTTTCTATTTCTATATCCCCATATACTGTGCATCTCTAACTCTATATAATATTATTATTAAACAAATCCATATCCATTGTAATATGTATGTATTTTCTGTATTCGTATGGTCATTCGATATGGTCACTGACTTACTTATATTCATATTTTATTGATATCCGTAGGTGTATATATCTTACTAATGTTCATAATATGTATGTATTTTATGTATTCGTACAAAATTTTGGAATATGGTCATTCGATATGCTCATTGACTTACTTATATTCATATTTTATTGATAGCCGTAGGTGTATGCATCTTACTAATGTTCATAATATGTATGTATTTTATGTATTCATATGAAATTTTGGAATATGGTCATTCGATATGGTCATTGACCACAATAAAATGATTGATTGTGTTCATCTCATCAGAGGTACAGAATGTTATCCAAAATATTTTAAAATATTGTTGTGTTAGATGTTTTTCCCATCAAAGAAACTTCAGCATTACAAAAATAATAATTAATTTTTATTAAGATCATTGAGATATCTCTTCAACTTCTATGCAGAAAATATCATATGCAGAGCTGGTCAAGATATGGAGGAAAGAGGAAGGAAGATGGGAGGAAGGAATATCAACAATCTAAGATACACAGATGACACCAAAATACTAGCAGAAAACATCAAATATTTGAAAGAATTGCTGAAGAAAGTCGGAGAGGAAAGTGCTAAGCAAGTTCGCTGTTGATCATTAAGAAAACAAAAATAATGACCATGGAAGAGTTATAGGAATTCAATACAGACAAACAAGAAATTGAAATAAAGCTTTCCCATACCATGGATTAACAGGGATCGCAGTCAAGAAATCAGAAGAAAACTAGGATTGGAAGAGCATCTATGAAGGAACTAGACAAGATCTTACAGTGCAAAGATATTAAAGTGAATACCAAAGTTAGAATTGTCCAAGCCGCCATACTCTCCCATCGCCATGTGCGGATGTGAGAGCTCGACGGTGAAGAAAGCCGATAGAAAGAAAATTTGAGATGTGGTGCGGGAAAAGAGTTCGAAGGATACTATGGATGGCCAAAAGCAAATGGGTCCTAGAACGTACCAAGCGTGAACTCTCTCCCTGGAAGCCAAGATGATGAAACTGAGGCTGTCGTTATATTTCTAAAATTTAAATTATAAATAGAGTTAAAGGATGTATGGGAAACAAGATATTATAGAATAGAATAGAAGCCTACTTTGAAACTATAATGGATATGAATTTGTTTAATAATAAATATTATATAGAGTTAAAGATGCATAGTATATGGGGATAAATATAGATATAGAAAACGAATATTAGGCAATGATTCATTTATTAGGAAGGAACACTTAGTATATGTAATTATAGATTAATAGAAAGCAATTTATGTCTTTTTTTTAAATGTGTGATTTTGTTATATTGTGTATGTAGTTTTTGTATTTGTTTTGTTAGTTAAATGTTATTTGTTATGTTATGTTAGGTATGTATATTGTGTATGTTGGTATGTATAAAAATTTGATAATAAAAATTATTTTAAAAAAAAAGAAAAAGAAACTGAGGCTGTCGTAATTCATCCACATCATGAGAAAATATGACTTACGAGAAAAGACAATTAAGCTAGGAAAGGTAGAAGACGGTAGAAAGAGAGGAAGACCATATGGATAGAAGACCAGATGGATGGACTCCATCAAGGAAGCCATGGACCTGAGTCTGCAGGACCTGAGCAGAGCAGTTAAGGATAGGGAAGGTTTGGAGATGTCTCATTCATGGGGTTACCATAAATCGAGGCACACTTGAGGGCAGTTAACACAACAACAACAACAACAAGATCATTGTACCTCATTGCTGGAACCAATGGCGATCGACAAGCTTTTACAATACTCCAACATGCGTATGTTCAGAAGGATGGTACCTAGTATTTTCAGGCAAAAGGCAATGGTGTGGCTACACTCTTCCTCCTTAACAGATATATCTCCTTTACAGACTTCTATGGTAAGAAGACAGATGGAAGAAGCAGCTGAAAAACACCTGAGCTGGTGTAAAAATTTAAAAATGGCAACATCAGAGTCCCCTCTTGATGAAATTCTGTGAACAAAGCAAAGCAAATACTGCCCAATAAAAGTCTCATCTGGGATTATCCCGTATTACAATAAATAAAAGGCAAACAGCATCAGAACAATGCAGGCATCGGACTAACATCTCCAATGGTTTTTCTCCTGTTTGGTTTGTAACATCTTGCCTGATGAAGACGTTTCCCATGGAGCTTCGAAAGCTTGCAGCAAGTAAACTGTACATTTTGGTTGGCCAAGAAAGGTATCACAGATGGATTTTTTGTTTGAATAATAATAATAATCATACTAATAATAGATTGAAACAACATGTAGGCATCTGACTAACATCTGCAATGGTTTTTCTCCTGTTTGGTTTGTAACATCTTGCCTGATGAAGAAGAAGAAGCCTATGGAGCTTCGAAAGCTTGCAGCAAGTATATTGTGCATTTTAGTTGACCAATGAAGGTATCACTGTTTGGTGGATTTTAGCATCAGAACAAGCAGTTCCCCAAACCATCAGGGATCCTCATCATCACCCATTTAAACCCAAGAAGAAAAATTAACCTCACAAGAAAGAGCTATATTCTTTGTGTCACCACCAGAATGATCCCAGGAAACAAACCTCCAAATTCCCAATGGAGGGACCTTTAATGAAAGAACATAAACCTTAAAATGTAGTTAGATTCACAGATATCTTAGACTCCTCTCCATGCTTAGAGATTTGAGCTTGACACTTTAAAATTTAACAGTTTTCCCCCCTAAAAGTATTTAATGAGAATCTTTTCCAGATTCTTATTTTACAAAAATCTGCGAGAAACTGTAGCCTCGTTTTAAAATTAACTTGGATTCTAGAGATGTGGGTTTGAATCTCCCATCTCAAGCAAACTAATTGCCTAGATGTAAAATAGGAAGGATAGCAATTTGGCTTTACGAACCTTTGAGGAAAATAAGCACACACCAGGGGATCATGTAAGTCATGTTTAAAACGTACAAAACAGACTGTCAACACATTTCGTAAAACTGAAAGAAAACTATACTTGGAGGCCTAAGATCACCAGAACTCATTAGATGGAGACTTGCTTTGACAGGATTCAGAAAGACTGCTATTTTGATCATCCTCTTCAGAGCATGGAATATTTCTTTTAAAAAAATAATTGGTTACAATATTAAGCAGAGAAAAGGAAAACCAATTCAACTGAGATAATGTGATGCTGGAGAAGAGAGCTGAGGACACTGTGGACAGCCAAAAAGACGAACAAATGGATCCTTGAAACCGATCAAGGCTGAAATCTCCCTGGGAGCAAAGATGATGAAACTGAGGCTGTCGTACTTTGGACACATGATGAGAAGACGCGACTCATTGGAAAAGACAATAATGCTTGGAAAGCAGAAGGTAGCAGAAAGAGAGGAAGAGCTGACACTAGATGATGGATAGACTCAAGTAGGAAGGTCATGGGTAGGAATGTATAGGACCTTAGCAGAGCAATGGAGGAGAGAGTGTCTTGGAGAGGTCTCATCCTCAGGGTCATCATGAGTTGGAGTCGACCTGAAGGCAATTGACATCTACACCAAAGTTACAATCACAGTCCAATGACTTTTTTGACATTACTTTTGTGGACAGTGACCCCCCCTTCCCCCTTTTTCCCCCATAGCAACTAAAACAGTTGTTCTAAGCTACCTTTAAAAACCCACAGACCTACAAGTCTAATAAGATACTGATCTCAGACACCGAATGCACTGCACCAACCATAACAGAGCATCAACTCTTAGAAGTATAAATCATAGGTTAGAATCATAGAATCATAGCAATAGCAGCTTCATTTATATACCATTTCATACTGCCTAAGCCAGGGGTAGGCAATCTTTCCCCTTTAAGGGCCAAGGGACTTCAGCTCCCAGAATTCCAGGAGCTATTGGCCAACATGGGACTATTGGCCAACATGGCTGAGGCTTCTGGGAGCTGAAGTCCCTCGGCCCTTAAAGGGGAAAGGTTGCCTACCCCTGGCCTAAGCAGTCTCTAAGCGGTTTACAACTGTAAGCTGCTTGCCCCCAACAAGCTGGGTACTCAATTTTAGGATCCTTGGAAGGATGCAAGACTGAGTCGAGCCTGAGCCCCTGGCTGGTATTGAACTCACAACCTTATGGTTTGTGGGACAGTGGCTGCAATATAGGCATTTAACCACTGTGCCACCAGAGCTCCTAGAGTTGGAAGAGACCACAAGGGCCATCCAGTGCAAAACCCTGCCATGCAGGAATACAAAATCAAAACACCCCTGACAGATGGCCACAACACAAGGCACAGCATGGGTCAGCACTTGCGCCAGGTTGTATTTCTCCTCTACGCAAAGTTAAGTCACACTTTCATACCTGCAAATTATGCCAGCACACAGCTAAGGTAGTAGGGTTACCCCTCACTGAGTTACAATGCTAATGAAATATAGCTATATAGTTATTAGGGGAAAGGACTAAGCTAGTGTTAATTTAAAGAGGTTATCTCCCAGCTCTGGTTCTCCCATTACGCCATGCCATGCAACCAATGAAAGCAGCAACAATGTGGTGGTTACTGTAATGCAGCATAGCCAAATTTTCGTCCCTGCCGCCTTTATTCTTTAAAACATTGTATTAATAACAAACAAGACAACTCCTGCAATCTGAAAGACGTGACACACGAGGAAAAAGAGATGAAGGGAGAAAAGGAAAACAAGGCATCCGTTCTTAGAAGGATAAATCATAGGTTAGAATCATAGAGTTGGAAGAGACCACAAGATCATCTGGTGCAAAACCCTGCCATGCAGGAATACAAAATCAAAACACTCCTGACAGATGGCCATCCAGCCTCTGTTTAAAGACCTCCAAAGAAGGAGACTCCACCATTCTCCAAGGGAGCGTCTTCCACTGTCGAACAGCCCTTACTATCAGGAAGTTCTTCATATTTAGGTGGAATCGCTTTTCCTGTAGTTTGAATCCATTCCTCCGTGACCTAGTCAACCCCAGGGTTAAGTAAAATATGGCAACAAATATGGAAAACAAAACGGTGGCCAACAGACTGGAAATGTTCAATATTCATCTCCATCCACAAAAAAGGAGAAACAAAAGACTGCCGCAACTATAGGGCCATAGCATTAATTTCCCACGCAAGCCAAATGGTGCTTAAAAATTCTTCAACACAGACTCCCATCATATATGGAGAGAGAAATCCCAGAGGTACAAGCGGGGTTCTGGAAAAGGCAGAGGCACTAGGTACCACATATCGAACATATGATGGCTAATGGAGCACACCAAGGAATTCCAAGAGAAAATCAGCATGTGCTTTGTAGGCTATAGCAAAGCCTTTGACTGCCTAGATCAGGGGTAGGCAACCTTTCCCCTTTAAGGGCCGAGGGACTTCAGCTCCCAAAATCCCAGGAGCTATTGGCCCACATGGGACTATTGGCCAACATGGCTCAGGCTTCTGGGAGCTGAAGTCCCTCAGCCCTTAAAGGGGAAAGGTTGCCTACCCCTGGCCTAGATCATGAAAACTCATGGAAGATTCTTAAAGACAAGTGGAAAAAAAGGTGGGAACCACTACACTAGTAGATTCACCACTGACCAACGTGGCCAAGCAGGGTCACACTGTGGGATAAGGCTCCTCTTCTACTTGCACCATAGGATACTAGCGATTAGATTTGAGCCCACATCCTGCCCAGAAGTCAAGAAATACATGAAGTTGCCTCAATCCATGTCAGACCATTGGTCCATCAAGCTCAAGATTGTCTAGATCAGGCGTAGGCAACCTTTCCCCTTTAAAGGCTGAGGGACGTCAGCTCCCAGAAGCCTCAGCCATGTTGGCCAATAGTCCCATGTTGGCCAATAGCTCTTGGAATTCTGGGAGCTGAAGTCCCTTAAAGGGGAAAGGTTGCCTACCCCTGGTCTAGATTTATCTAGATGTCGAGAGATCTTGCAGCACCTTTGAGACTCACTGAAAGAAAGAAGTTGGCAGCATGAGCTTTCCTAGACTTCAGTCTACTTCCTCAGATGCATTTGGTCTACTTTTTCAGATGCTACTTCATCAAATGCATCTGAGGAAGCAGACTGAAGTCTACGAAAACTCATGCTGCCAATGTTTTTCTTCCAGTGAGTCTCCAAGGTGCTACAAGTTCTCTCTACATCTGATTCTACAGACTAACACGGCTACATCTTTGGATGCTAGACTCCATCTAGCTCCATTCAAAAGTGGTGGTCCAGGGCTGATCTGTGAACCATCAGTGGACAGTCCCTGGCGAGTGAAAGAAACAAATAATTGTAAACAACAGGCACAAATATGGTAAACAGTCCCTGGCACAGTGGTAAATAAAATAATTGTGTGTCCCCCCCACCCCAGTATTACAGCATGAAAGGCACTTTTGCCAGCAGAAGGATGAAACTCTGCAACCGATGAAGCCATGAATGCCTTCTCTACCTCTGGCTTTCCCCCCTCTCATTCGTCGTTCTTCCTTAAACCAAAGGCATACAACACAACGGCAGTTCGGCGACTGTTTGCGTGACCAGGGTTAAAAAATCCTCAATCTTAATTCCAGGCCCCATGGTGCCTATGGCAACTGGCATCCGTCGCCTTGGAAACTAATCTCGTGGTATTTGAACAATGCAACAAGGGCCTTTAATCTCCCAAACACTGTAAATCTTTATTCTCGCCTGCCTGGCTAGGACCAGGAGCGGCAATATTAAAAAGGCTGTTGTTCTCCATCCGGGAAGGGAGCTCCCCTAACTAGAGTTTTATATGTCTGATTGTTGTTGTTGTTCCCGTTGCCGTTGTTGTTTTAATGCAAAAGGGAGGCTGCATGGACTACAAGGGGCCTCTCTACAAACCCATTCCCTAAGATCTCGAGGGACTCCATTTCCCCCTCACCTTTTCCATCCTCCTCTTTTCTCAAGGCACCCCTCAGCACAACAACAAACTAACCAAGGTTGAATCTGCAGTGCAGAAATAATCCGGTGTCACGCCGCTTACAACTGCCATGGTTCCCTCCTGGGATTTGAACTTTTTTCGAGCACCAGAGTTCTCTGACAGAAAAGGCCAAATATCTCACACACAAGACATACAAATCCCAGAATAATGCAGCAGCTAAAAAGGCCAATGCGATTCTAAGCAGTTAAGGCGGTGAAGAGGTGATATGATAGCCCTGTTTACGTATCTGAAGGGGTGCCATATTGAGGAAGGAGCAAGTTTGTTTTCTGCTGCTCCAGAGAAGAGGACACAACGGAGCAATGGATGCAAGCGACAGGAAAAGAGATTCCAGCTCACCATTTGGAGGAAACTTCCTGACAGTAAAAGCTATTCGACAGTTACAAACTTGGTAGATGAGGGAAACGCTGTGGATGTAGTATACCTTCATTTCAGTAAGGCCTTTGACAAGGTCCTCCATGATATCCTTGCAAAGTAGCTAGTAAAATGTGAGCTAGACAATACGACTATCACCGTATTTTCCGGCGTATAAGGCAACTTTTTAACCCAGGAAAATCTTTTCCAAAGTTGGGGGGGCGTCTTATACGCCGGGCGGAAGAGGAGGAGGAGGAGGAGGAGGAGGAGGAGGAGGAGGAAGAAGGGGTGGCACAGCACGAGGCGGGATGAGGAGGAAGTCCAGGTTAGAGGAGGAGGAAGGGCTTGGGCCTCTGTCTCTCTGGGCGTCCCTCCTTCCCTGAGGCTGGCTCTCCGGGAGAAGGAGAAGGAGAAGGAGAAGGAGAAGATTCGGAGGCGGAGGCGGAGGCGGCAGAGGAAGAGGAGGAGGTGGAGATTTTGGTGGTAGTGGCTGTTGTTGTTGCCCGAGGTGGGGGAGGGCAGCCTTGTATGGGACTGAGAAGAGGAGGAGGAGGAGGAGGAAGAAGAAGAGGAGACCTCCACCATTGCTGTTACCGCTGCTCCTGACGCCAACGCTGCCTCTGTTACCCTGCGCTGGGGGGAAGCCAAAGAGGCCTAGCAGGCGGTGGCTCCTGCTGCTCCTGCTACGGTGGCTGCTCCTGCGGCAGGAACTGGAGGGAAAGAGAAGCAGCAGCGAGGGAGATGCACAACCATATGCACCGCCACATAGAAGGCACACACACAACTGCCGGCCCGCCACTGCCGCCGCTTCCAAGGATCGCCTCCCTCCTCCTTTTCTCTCCTTCTTGTCTCTGGATTCTCTACCAGGAAGGTTCAAGGTAACTTCCCAAGCTGGGGCCGCCGTCGAAATAGGAGAGGAACGAAGACTATAGGGGTTTTTTTTCGGGTTGTGTGGCTATATGTTCTGGGAGAGTTTATTTATTCTTGACGTTTCGCCTGCATCTGTGGCTGGCATCTTCAGAGGGTTGGTGGCATGGAAGTGAGTGGGGTATTTGTGTGTGTGTGTGTGTGTGTATAGACACACACACACACAAACACATATTGAAATCAAATCTGATGGGGGGTTTTTAATTTTTATTTGGTGTGCATTGAAGAGGGGTAGTCTTATACGGCGAGTACATCCCAAACTCTATATTTTAACGGGAAAGATTGGGGGCCGTCTTATACGCCCAGTCATCTTATACGCTGGAAAATACAGTCGTTGGATTAGTAACTGGTTGACTGATCAAATCCAAAGGGTGCTCAGCAATGGCTCCTTTTTTTCATCCTAGAAAGAAGTGGCCCTTGGGGTGCCAAGGGGTTCTCTGCTGGGCCCAATTTGCTATTCTACATCTTTATGGAGAGAATTGGAGAGAATCGAATAGAGGACATGCTTATAAAATTTGCAAATGGCAACAAATTATGAGGAGTAGCTAATACCTTGGGATGTCATTCTTTGTAACTTTCCATAGTGCTTTTCTTCCCCCTGCAGAAAAAATGACTTGCACTGTAGAAAATTCACATCTTTTTCATTTAAAAAAAGAGAAAGCTGCATATTTATTTATTTTTGCACAGAAAATAATTTCTCTGCAGAAAATGCAGTTTTCTTTGCAAACCCCCTTCCCACATGGAAATTTCGTGCAGAATAAGTCCTACCACGGATTCTTTTCAGTCTAGGATTCTCCTCATCAGGGCTTCCCAACATTCGAGAAACAAACTTTTCATTCATTTTTAAGTATTTCCATCTCTTAATCCACCCAACCTCCAGGCAAAAAGAGACAGCAATATACTGAGGAGAAGGGGTGTCATGTTGAGGATGGAGCAAGCTTGTTTTCTACTGCTCCAAAGAGGAGGACATGGGGGTCAGGGATATGAATATAGACAATATTATTATTAAACTATAAAGCCCTATGAGGAGAGACTTAGGGAGCTGGCTATGAGAAGAGACGGCTAAGAGGTAATATGATAGCCCTCTTTAAATATTTGAAGGGGTCTCATATTGAGGATGGAGTGAGCTTGTTTTCTGCTGCTCCAGAGAATAGGACCCAGAGCAATGGACGCAAGCTATAAGAAAAGAATTCCACCTCAACATTAGGAGGAACTTCCTGACAGTAAGGGCTGTTTGATGGTGGAAGATGCTGCCTTGGAGAGTGGTGAGTCTCCTTCTTTGAAGGTCTTTAAACAAGGCTGGATGGCCATCTGTCAAGGATGCTTTGATTGTGAGTTCCTGCATGGCAGACTGGATGGCCCTTGGGGTCTCTTCCAACTACATGATTCTATGAAATCAGGAAGGAGAGACTGTCCCTGGACAAACAGTGACCACTGAATGGGATTCCTTGGCATATGGAATATTCATTTCTGAAATCTTGGCTTTCTTTACCTTTTATTCATATTCCTTTCTTTTCTTATTAAGCTGCAAGCCAAGCTGTTCTGAACTGTTTCGTATCAAAATATTGTCAGAAAACAAATGTACGAACATTACCTTGTCTGTTGCAAAATTTTTGTCTCTAGCTGTTAAAATTAGAGAGAACAAATTATCAAAAGGGGATCTGACTAAGGGCCATATATCCTAGATCTATAATTAACACTATTTCTAGTGCTGTAACTCAATTTGATACCTTAATTTTATGCAAATATCCTTATGTAACTTTCTATTTTATGTAGCATGGGTCCATTGTAAATAAAGATTGATTGATTGATTGATTGATTGATTGATATTCCTTTGTTTTCACAAAAAAATTAATGTGCATTCCTCCTAGAAAAAAACCCTGGAAAATACATAAAAATAGGCATTATCCCGTTTTAAAAAAGAAAAAGAAATTCGGTACACCAACAAACACAGCCTAATATTATCCCCACAACTGTAAAAGGCTTCCAACTCTCTCAAGAGCATACATATCTTATCACATCGTATTTGCATATCACATAAATATTTATTTGCTTCTAATCCTGCAAACAACAAAAAGAAAACATGCCTTCAGGAAAGTGACGGGGGGAGAGGAATAAAAATGCGGGGTGGGGAGTAAGAAGCAATGACTCTAATCAGAAATTGCAGCCATTCAGAAAATGCAAACATGTCAGTCATGGAAGAGGAAGGAGAAGGTGATGAAAATGCATGTAGAGTATGCCATACCTAGTGCTAGACACCTCTATGTGTTCTTCTCAATCTAGTCCCCAGGTTCAAAACTGATCAGAAAATACAAAATATAAAAAATCCACATTCACTGGGGTTAGGGGCACAGGACCCACACGAAAGTGGAACAACCACAAATAAAATTAATTTCAACACGGAGAAGTGTACGGTACTGCACTTAGGGTGGAAAAATGAAACACATAGATATAGGATGGGGGATACCTGGCTTAACACGACTACTTAGTGTGAAAGGGATCTAGGAGTCCTAGTAGACCCCAAGTTGAACATGAGTCAACAGTGTGATGCGGCAGCTAAAAAGGCCAATGCAATTTTAGGCTGCATTAATAGAAGTATAGTGTCTAGATCAAGGGAAGTCATAGTGCCACTCTATTCTGCTTTGGTCAGGCCTCACCTGGAATAATCCTGTGTCCAGTTCTGGGCACCACAATTCAAAAAGGATGTTGAAAAACTGGAGTGTGTCCAGAGGAGGGTGACTAAAATGGTGAAGGGTCTGGAAATCATGAAACACTATGAGGAATGACTTAGGGAACTGGGTATGTTTAGCCTGGAGAAGAGAAGGTTAAGAGGTGATATGGTAGCCCTGCTTAAGTATCTGAAGGGGTGTCATATTGAGGATGGAGGAAGCTTGTTTTCTGCTGCTCCAGAGAATCGGACATAATGGAGCAATGGATGCAAGTTGCAGGAAAAGAGATTCCATCTCAACATTAGGAGGAACTTCCTGACAGTGAGAGCTGTTTGACATTTGAAGACGTTCCCTTGGAGAGTGGCAGTCACCCTTAATTCAAATGGCCACAGACCAGTTTAAGCAAAAACGTCCGCTGGCCAGTGACGGAATGTATTTCCTTCGCCAGCGTTCTAGTAGAAGTCTTTTTTTGTTACAACAGGAGTGTATTTGACCCAGCCACACTGACCATTATTTAAATTCTAAGCCACAAAAACATCCCTGCTTCCCACCATCCCTACCTTTCCCCTCTTTGTATTTTTGTATTTTCTTTAAAATTGCAATTAGAATGACAGAATCCTAGACGCCTAGAGTTGGAAGAAACCACAAGGGTCATCCAGTCCAACCCCATTCTGCCATGCAGGAAGACACAATCAAAGCACCCCCGAGAGATGGCTATCCAGCCTCTCCTTAAAAACCTCCAAAGGATACCCCATCACCCTCCGAGGGAGTGTCTTCCACTGTCGAACAGCTCTTACCATCAGGAAGTTCCTCCTAATGTTGAGCTGGAATCTCTTTTCCTGTAGTCTGCATCCATTGCTCCGTGTTCTATTCTCTGGAGCAGCAGAAAACAAGCTTGCTCCATCCTCAACATGACTACCTTTCAAATACTTAAACAGGGCTACCATATCACCTCTTAACCATCTCTTCTTCAGGCTAAAGGCTCCCTAAGTCTCTCTTCATAGGGCTTCATGGTTTCCAGACCTTCCACCATTTTAGTTGCCCTCCTCTGGACATGCTCCAGTTTCTCCACATCCTTTTTGAATGGTGGTGCCCAGAACTGGACACAGTATTCCAGGTGAGGCCTGACCAAAGCAGAATACAGTGGCTCCATTATTTCCCTTGATCCAAAATGAATTCATTTTATTGATTTTATATAGTGTAACGTCATCACTGATTCTCCCATCCCAGACAGTGCTACACAAAATTACTTTTCAATTAAATTTCACAATCACAATTCCAAAATAAACAATGTCCAACATGTTTCCTTACATAGTTAGTCAAAGAGAGTTCAGTGCCTTTTGAAGTGCAACATTATCTTTCTGTTCTCACATGTATTTAAAAAAAAAACACAATTCCAATTTACAGTAAAGTTGAGCCTTTCTTTCTTTCTTGCTTGCTTGCTTGCTTCTCCTTCCTTCCTTCCTTCCTTCCTTCCTTCCTTCCTTCCTGTTTTACTTTACTTTAGCTATCTGAAGTTTGAATTGCATGTGAATGACCATATGACTAGTGCAGGGACTTTTGCAATGTGGTATGTACAGGTTGGGAACCGGAAATGAGATATGATAAACTGGCTAAGAGCACTTTGGGGCTGTACAGATGACCTCTAAGGGGCAGCTCCATGCCACCCCTGGGAGCGCCAGATCAGGGTCGCGGCAACCACACGCCGTGCCCCCGATCTAGAATTTAGATCCTTTACTACAGAACCAGCATAATGGTTAGATACTTTACATACAGAGCCAGATGGCCATCCATCAGGGGTGCTTTGATTGAGAGTTCCTGCATGGCAGAGTCGATGGCCCTTGGGGTCTCTTCCAACTCTTATGATTCTATGAAATGCTGATAGAAACCTGTAATTTTCCATCTTTGCCAGCAGAGAGAGAAAAAAGGAGGTCTATGTATGACAATCAGCCACAACATGATGATGGCTCACTATACCTCCTCCTCTCTTCTCTCTACTGCTAAGTTAGGTAAGTACAATTATTTTTGTATTTTGAATTCAGTCTGCAGCAACTAAAATGAGTTGAGGGCAAAGGGGGGAAGTGGGCAAAGGAGAAAGGGCACCAGGACATTTGAAAAGCAGCTGAAAAAGTGGGACCGTAGAGATTTAATTGGAACAATCCTTGCCAAATGTTGGACTGTATGTCAAAATGCAGGCATCTGACACTAACATCTCCAATGGTTTTTCTCCTGTTTGGTTTGTAAAGTCTTGCCTGATGAAGAAGAAGCCCATGGAGCTTCGAAAGCTTGCAACAAGTATACTGTGCATTTTGGCTGGCCAAGAAAGGTATCACTGGTGGATTTTTGTTTGTATGTAAATAGACAAGTAGTCCAACCTAGAGAAGAAATCAGAGGCACTAGCTGTAGTTTGAATAATCCAATAAAAGAAGGCAACACAGAGGCATTTCACCTGAGAGCGTCCTTTCCAAGAAGGAAACGAAAGGAAGAGAGGGAATTACTTGGACATTTTCTCCTCTGTTTGCAACAGCTTTCTCTGCACTAGCTGTGCAGCCCTCTCGGTCTGTATTCCCTTTTAATCAATACAATGCAACACCAATTCTAATGGTTTTAATAAATGTTTAATATCTTGCTAAAGGTCACCCGCCCCCAGCAGCCGCTGCAAGGTTTGTATTAATAGCCCTCTGGCTGCAAATGTGCCATATCACCGGGATCTGGGAAACGTTTGGCCTAGCCATAATCAAAATGGCCAGCGAGGCTGAAGGAAAGAGAAAAACACACACACATATTCAGACAGGCCAAGGGATAAATGTGAAGCACTGGATGGAGCCACGCCAGGAGTGCAGGGGAAGGGAAAGAGATGCCATGTCGAATGGAGCATTTATTTCCACACTTTTGCACACCTAAAGCACTGAGCCCAAGCACAGGAACAACCAGAGGAACATAGGGAACTGCTTTACATCAACATCAGAGCGTTGGTCTAAACAGCTTTGTATAATCTAAACCAGCCTCCCCACATGAGGACTATAAGGAGTAACATAGGGAGCTGGGTGTGTTTAGCCTGGAGAAGAGATGGTTAAAGAAGTGCTATGACAGCCCTGTTTTAAGTATTTGAAGGGATGTCACTTTGAGGATGGAGGAAGCTTGTTTTCTGCTGCTCCAGAGAGGAAGAAATGGGGGTCAGGGATATGAATAGACAATATTATTATTAAACCATAAAGCCCTATGAAGAGAGACTTAGGGAGCTGGGTCTGTTTAGCCTGGAGAAGAGATGGTTAAAGAAGTGCTATGACAGCCCTGTTTTAAGTATTTGAAGGGATGTCACTTTGAGGATGGAGCAAGCTTGTTTTCTGCTGCTCCAGAGAGGAAGACATGGGGGTCAGGGATATGAATAGACAGTATTATTATTAAACCATGAAGCCCTATGAGGAGAGACTTAGGGAGCTGGCTATGGTTAAGAGGTGATAGAATAGTCCTGTTTGAGTATTTGAAATATATGTCATATTGAGAATGGAACAAGCTTGTTTTCTGCTGCTCCAGAGAAGAAGACATGGAGGTCAGGGATATGAATAGACAGTATTATTATTAAACCATAAAGCTCTATGAGGAGAGACTTACAAGAGCCACTGAACTACACCAGCCAAGCTGGAGTGGACCTAAGCGGCTTTGTTTGCAAAGCGTCGTACAAAGAGATGCCTGCTATGTTGCGCCAAATATTGATCAACCTAATCTTTTCCCACAAGGGCAAGCATACTCTTATATAAGCCTGCCAATATTTAGAAATCTTCTGGAAAGACCCATGTCACACCATTCTTACAGGTACATTTGGCTGGGACATAGGAAAGGTCCTTCACAGTAGCTGCTCTCGAGTTCAAGGAAGGTAGACTGCGTCCCACGCTTGTCCTCCTCTCAAAAGTGGAAGACATTTTAAAAATCCCTTCGGGGTTTAGGAAACGGTTTATCAGGAAAGGGTGCATCATGGCGGATATGTACTTTTTGTGTGCATTTTTAATGGATATGTTTTAAACAGGTGATGTATATATATGTATACCTTTCTTGCTGATGCAGGATTCGGAGTATCTGCTCTAAGCACTTTTGCGGCACAGTCAAGAATACACTGCCTGAACTACGGCCGCCCTCCTTCCCAGACGTTTCTGTAACAGCTTGCTTTTGTTGCTTGTTTTTCTAGTTCATCTTTGTATGGCATTTGTAACCTGTCAAATTAAAAAAAAAATTTAAAATGTTGGCTCGTGTTGCAGAAGAACTGCAACATCGTAACAGGGATGGCAAAACCCATCGCCTTTTGTTTTCTTCTGCATTCGAATAGTTTTAAAGCTCAGGTTCTTTCCATCAAAAATGACGGAAGACATTTTTCTGTTTGTACAAATTCTTCAAAAAGTGGCCCGTCTGCGCTGAACAAATTCAAAAAGGACAAGTATTCCAAGCTGAAGAAGATTTTTGGGTACCTACCTATCTGTATAGTTGAACAAATTCAGAAAATACAAGTATTCCAAGCATGGAGAAGACCTTTTGGTACCTACCTATCTGTATAGTCTACCTGGTCTATATATGTTAAAGATGAAGAGCCTCTCAGAAAAGAAGAAAAAGGCAATATCCCTATTTCAGTGCAGATGCACTATGGAAATTACAGTACATTATTGCTGATGGGTTTTGTTGTCCCTATGATGATGTTCTGGACAGGGCCTTTTAACTGGAGGTGCATCATGTGTCAATACAGACTAAGCTGAGACCTAACCTCAGAGACTTTTTAGGGAGAGAAAGCTGAAAAAAGACACACACACCCCAAAAAAGGCAATCTATCAATCTATCAATCAATGACAATAAAAAATTACAAATAGAGTCACCGATCAGAGGCCAGGAGTAGAAAATAAGGACCAATAAGCAGGGGCCATGGGAGCTTATGTTCAGGTGATTGTCTACACTACAGTATGAATTCAATTCCTTTCGTTCCAGCACTTTGGGAGGCTACAGCGCTCCAACAGAGGCCAAGATTTCACATCTGCCCATAGCTCTGCATACACAGTTCTGTATCTTCCCATTGCCTGTCAGCTATAAAACTCCAGGAGAGACACTAGTGCCACTGTTTGGTGAAGGGGAGGGAAGGGAATCATAGAGTTGGAAGAGACCCCAAGGACCATCCAGTCTGACCCCATTCTGCCATGCAGGAACTCACAACCAAAGCACCCCCTGTTACAGATGGCCATCCAGCCTCTGTTGAAAGACCTCCAAAGAAGGAGACTCCACCACTCTCCAAAGGAACATCTTCCACTATTGAACAGCTCTTACTGTCAGGAAGTTCTTCCTAATGTTGAGCTGGAATCTCTTTTCCTGTAGCTTGCATCCATTGTTCTGGGTCCTCTTCTCTGGAGCAGCAGAAAACAAGCTTCCTCCATCCTCAATATGATCTCCCTTCAAATATTTAAACAGGGCGATCATATCACCTCTCAACTGTCTCTTCTCTAGGCTAAACATGCCCAACTCCCAGAGTCTCTCCCCATAGGGCTTCATGGTTTCCAGGCCCTTCACCATTTTAGTCACCCTCCTCTGGACACCCTCCAGCTTCTCAACATCCTTTCTGAATTGTGATGCCCAGAGCAAAGGCAATTCAGACCATGGAGAAGCTGCTGGTCTCAGCTCACCTGGGAAGAGAAATGATGGTGCTTTTTCAAATCTTTTCCTTTCCCCAGTAGCTGAGAGCAGCCAGATCTTCACAGTCTGAATCACCTTCCTCCTCCCTCCGCTTCAGTACGAAGGATCAGAATAGAGCCGCCCCTCCTAGGTCTGAAGTTGCAAGGCATGGGAGGCTTGGGGACAGAGGAGAAGGGCAAGAGAACAGCCATCTGTGTCCCACCCAAAATGAGACTTACATGCATGTAAATTGCACTTACGCATGTATAAATTCACTAACATAGAATCACAGAATCATAGAGCTGGAAGAGACCCCAAGGGCCATCTAGTCCAATCCCTTTCTGCCATGCAGGAACTCACAAGCACCCCAAGAAATGGCCATCCAGCCTCTGTTTAAAGACCTCCAAAGAAGGACACTTCACTACTCTCCAAAGCAGCGTATTCCACTGTCTATGAACTCTTACTGTCAAGAGGTCCTCCTAATGTTGAGCTGGAATCTCTTTTCCTGTAGTTTGCATCCATTGCTCCATTGGGTCCTATTCTCTGGAGCAGCAGAAAACAAGCTTGCTCCATCCTCAATATGACACCCCTTCCAATATTTAAACAGGGCTATCATATCACCTCTTAACAGGATGCAAACTGCCAAGTACTAAGAATGTCACCAAACTAGAAATCCCAGGATCCCATAAAATGAAGCAATGACAGTTAGAGTTGCACTAAACTGCTGCAACTATGTATTGTAGACTCACTTTTAGTCCAGTCCAGCCAGTCCTAGATATTCCAGTCACTGATCACTGATAAACAAACACAACCTTTTGCAACGGAAAAGAGGAATGAGAGTGGGCAAGCCAGGGGCATTCAACCGGGCATCCTTCATCGGCTGCACGGATGGGGATGGTGGGAATTGTAGTCCAGCACATCCTGATGGATACAAGTAATGCAGAGAAATATCGGCCGAGAATGCAGGGAGGGGGAAGCAACATTTCTCACAGTAGCCTCCATGTTGGCTCCCTAACTTTCGGCATCAAGCTAGAAGCAGGAGTGCAATTTAACCTAAGTAAATTGACTGTCATCATTTATAACTGATGCAGGATGCAGATTATCCGCTCTAAGCACTTTTGCAGTGCAGTCAAGAAGAGACGGCTTGAACGATGGCCAACGTTTCCGACACAGTCCACACAATTCCTCTACTCACGTTTTTGGGCTCCTCCTGGTCTTTCCCAGCTCACTGTTAGGCCACCGGGCTTCCTATGTGAGTATCCAACCTCTACTTCCATTCTCCAGGACACAGAATTTGACGCATTCCTTCAGCGACTTGATGCTGTCACACTGGGCACAGCATCAAGTAAGACGACAGGCAGAGAACTTCGTGCCACCGGGAACAACTCTCTGAGAAAAAGTGCCACTTGCCAACGTTCAACAGTTTATACATTCCCCACGATGCAGTTCGAATGTTTGTGATCATTTCATAGCATTTCACAGAATCACAGAGTTGGAAGAGACCCCAAGGGCCATCCAGTCCAACCCCATTTCTGCCATGCAGGAACTCACAATCCAAGAATCCCATTTAAAAACCTCCAAAGAAGGAGACTCCACTACACTCCAAGGGAGCATATTCCACTGTCAAACAGCTCTCACTGTTAGGACGTTCTTCCTAATGTTGAGCTGGAATCTCTTTTCCTGAAGCTTGCATCCATTGCTCCATTGGGTCCTATTCTCTGGAGCAGCAGAAAACAAGCTTGCTCCCGCCTCAATATAATAATAATAATAATAATAATAATAATAAAATTTATTTTTACCCCGCCCCTCTGAGGTCAATCGGGGTGGCTTACAGCGTTAAAATCCAATACATCAACAACCCGCATCCCTTCCCTCCCTTAAAAAGTTATTAAATCAATTACAAGTTTAAACAATATAAACAATAATTTAACAAACATCAATATGACATCCCTTCAAATACTTAACCAGGGCTATTATATCACCTCTTATCCTTCTCTTCTTCAGGCTTAAACAAACCCAGCTCCCTACGTCTCTCCACATAGGCTTCATAGTTTAATAATAATATTGTCTATTCATATTCCTGACCTCCATGATCTATTCTCTGGAGCAGCAGAAAACAAGCTTGCTCCCTCCTCAATATGAAATGCCTTCAAATACTTAAACAGAGCTATCATATCACCTTTTAACTTTCTCTTCTTCAGGCTAAACATACCCAGCTCCCTAAGTCCCTCATCATAGGGTTTCATGGTTTCCAGACCCTTCACCATTTTAGTCGCCCTCCTCTGGACACACTCCAGTTTCTCAGTATCCTTTTTGAATTGTTTTGCCCAGAACTGGACACAGGATTATTCCAGGTGGGGCCTGACCAAAGCAGAATAGAGTGGCACTATTACTTCCCTTGATCTAGACACTATACTTCCATTGATGCAGCCTAGAATTACATTGGCCTTTTTAGCTGCTGCATCACACTGGTGACTCATGTTCAACTTGGGGTCTACTAGGACTCCTAGATCCCTTTCACACTAAGTAGTCTCCTTAAGCCAGATCTCCCCCATCCTATATCTGTGCATTTCATTTTTTCTGCCCAACTGCAGTACCTTACATATCTCCCTGCTGAAGTTCATTTTGTTCGTTTTGGCTCAGCTTTCTAATCGATTGAGGTCATTTTGAATTTTAATCCTCTCTTCTGGGGTACTAGCTACTGCTCCTCATTTGGTGTCACCTACAAATCTGACGCAGATGAAACATACCTTGCAGCCATGCCATTTGGGACTTTGATGGATCACCTTGAGCAAAACCTGTAGGTACATGTTTTGCTATGCCGAGGTAGAACTAAGACTAGAAATGCACCAACACCTGCAACATCCCAGACGAGATCTCATCTAATAAGGGCTTTCCCAATGATTCAGCCCTTTCTGACCCTTTTCCCCTTTTCCTTGCTGGGAAATCCCGTTTTAGAAAAGGGATTAAACCTCCACAAGGGTTCAACACGCCCCACTCAGTCACCCTCCTGTACAGAGCCAGAGTTTGAACCCCCACACCCCTGCAAATCCCAATGACCCCCTGAGACGTTCCCTTCAGAAGGGCAAAAGCACGTTGGTCACATATCTCTGCGTCTGGTTAGCGGTTTTGCAAAAAGTAACAAATAAAAACCAGGGAGTGCCTTGCCGGTTAAACCACTCGTTTCTATTTTTAAGTCATACTGCTGTGCTGGGTTGTCGTGTTCCCCCCCGCCGCCACCGCCTTCCCTTCCTCCTGCAGCGTCTCACTGCTGATGGATAAATCTGTTTGGGGTGGCTTTTTCCTCCATCAGGCACCCAGAGCGTCGCCAAGTGATGCCATCCATCTCAATTCACACAGAAGGAGCCTGGGCTACCCCAATGGTACCCACAACACACACACACAGACCCCAATACACACCTTTAAAAGAACACAGCAGGTCTCAGATGCAAAAGGGGAAAGTCACACCGATCCCACTAAAGCTGCAGTTTTGAGATATGGCTAAAATGTGCTCTCCGCTTGAAATGACACTTGAACTGAAGCTGGCTGCAGAAAATCCTAAATGCTACCATCGAGGCACTACTAGTTTCTGAGCTAGCGCACACACACATACACACCGCTCCTGAAAAAAGAGATAAACTCTCAACTGCAGAATCCTCTTTTCAAACGCACCGGATAAGCTGTGAAAAACAGCACCTCTGAGCATATGCGGATCACCATTCCTTCATCGCAGATCTGACTGCAAGCATGCCCCATATCCCTGATTTAAAAGGTATGAGTGGTTTGGGTATGGGATTATGGCTCTGGAGGCCTGGGTTTGAATGCAGGTTCAGCCGTGGAAACCTACTGGAGAGAAGAAGAATGCCTCTGGAGATCTGGGTTCTTTTTTCTGGCTCAGCCATGAAAATCTAGTGGGTGACTTTGGGCAAGTCACACTCTCTCAGCCTCTGAGGATGGCAATGGCAGACCCCCTCTGAAGAGCCTTGCCAAGAAAACCCGGTGATAGGGTTGCCTTAGGGTTGCCCTAAGTCAGAAATGACTTGAAGGTACGGAACAACAGCAACAACAACACTTTAAAAGGTGTGACGAAAGCAGTGGGAGATGTAGGCTCCCCCAATTATACTATCTAGTGCAGGGGTAGGCAACCTTTCCCCTTTAAGGGCCGAGGGACTTCAGCTCCCAGAAGCCTCAGCCATGTTGGCCAATAGTCGCATGTTGGCCAATAGCTCCTGGGATTCTGGGAGCTGAAGTCCCTCGGCCCTTAAAGGGGAAAGGTTGCCTACCCCTGATCTAGTGCATGGATTTCTAATCTAGTATCTCGGATTAGGACAGAGCTGTCAAAAGGGTTGGAAAGGGAAGGGGTCTTCCCTTTTGTAGCCACAGAAAGGAAGAGGAGGCAGGGACTGAACAACATCAATGTCGGTCCTGCAGCCACAAGGTTGTGAGTTCGACTCCAGGCAGGGCTCCAAGGTTGACTCAGCCTTCCATCCTTTTCTAGGTCGGTAAAAGGAGTAGCCAACTTTTGGGAGGCAATTGGCTTTCAGATTGTAAACCACTTAGAGAGTGCTGAATTCACTCTGAAGCAGTATAGAAAGGTTCTTGCTATTGCTATTGCTATGTATCCCAAATGTATCCAAAATTATTATTGCTGTGTATCCTCTGTGTATGCCCCAGTTATCCGTTTACAAAATAGCAACAGAGCCGATATTTCAAGATGTCAGATAATTCCCTCATATTGACATCTGAGATGTCAATATGCATGAAATAAAAAGAGATAAATTATTGGATAAAGCAGCCCCTGGGTAGTGGGATAGACATTTTTTGCTTTCAAGATGGGAAAGGAGGGCAAAAGCCTCGATGGGTAATGGCTTCAAGAGGGGCGGGATATTTATTATTATTATTATTATTGTTATTGACCAGATGCTGTTCAGAGCAAATCATGCTCAGGGGAAGGCTGAGGCTGAGAGAGTGTGGCTTGTCCAAGGTCACCCCCAGTGGGTTTCCAGGGCTGCAGGGAGGGCGGTCGCAGAAGGGAAGTGCCTTAGAAAGAGGAGAGTTGTATACCAAGTGTAAAAGGAAAAGGAAGAGAGGTTGAGTCCATCCTCAGCTCACTTTCCTTCATCTTGGGGCTGGCTGACCTCATTCCCAAACTGCAGTGAAAAAGACGAGAAGGAAGCAAGGAGGAGGAGGGGAAGGAAAAGGAGGAGAAAGAGATGGAGATGGAGAAGAAGGAGAAGAGGGGGAAGGAGAAGAAGAAGAGGGAGATGGAGAAGGAGAAGATGGAGCTAGAAAAGGAGAGAGAGAGAGATGAAGGAGAAGAGGGAGAAGGAGAAAAAGGAGATGGAGAAGGAGGATGGAGATGAAGGAGAAGAGAGAGAAGGAGATGAATGAGAAGATGGAGAAGGAGATAGAGATGAAGAAGGAGAAGACGAAGAAGAATGAGAAGGAAAGAGAGATGAAGGAGAAGAGGGAAAAGGAGAAGAAGGAGAAGGGAAAGGAAAAGGAGAAGAAGGAAATGGAATAGGAAGGGGAAAAGGAGAAGAAGGAGATAGAGAAGAGGGAGAAGGAGAAGAAGGAGTTGGTGATGGTGGAGAAGGAGAAGATGGAGAAGGAGATAGAGATAAAGTAGAAGAGGGAGAAGGAGGATGAGAAGATGGAGAAGGAGATAGAGATAAAGGAGAAGAGGGAGGAGAAGAAGGAGATGGCGATGGAGATGGAGATGAAGGAGAAGAGAGAGAAGGAGAAGAAGGAGATGGAGGAGATGAAGATAGAGATGGAGAAGAAAGAGAAGAAGATGGAGAAGGAGGAGGAGGAAGAGGAGTAGAAGAAGAAGAAGAAGAAGAGGAAGAAGGAGAGGGAGAAAGAGGAGGAGGAGAAAAAAGAGGGAGGAGGAAGAGGAGGAGGAGAGGGAGGAGAAGAGAAGGAGATGGAGAAGGAGAAGAAGCCTCCATCTCCCCAACCCCTCTCCAGCCTTTCCTACGACTGATCTTGAATTCAAGTCTCCCCACTCACCCTGGATACCCAAACACAAGAGCAAAATGATATCTAGCTTATCCACAATATTATATAGAAGCTCTATCTATCTATCTATATAACTTTAGATAGATAGATAAATAGATAGATAGATAGATAGAGCTTCTATATAATATTGTGTATAATTAGATAGAGTTTATATATATATATATATAGCTTTAGATAGATAGATGATAGAGCTTCCATATAATATTGTGTATAAGCTAGAGCTTCTATATAATGTGTAAATCTATATCTATATCTAGCTATCTTTAGCTAGACAGAGCTTCTATATAATATTGTCTATAAGCTATGTACCGTATATATATTTAGATATTTGATAAAGCTTCTATATAATATTGTCTATAAGTTATATGTGTGTGTATATATATATATATATATATATAGCTTTAGAGAGATAGAGCTTCTATATAATATATATATATATATATATATATATATCTTTAGATAGATAGATAGATAGATGGATGACAGAGCCTCTATATAATATTGTGTATAAGCTAGGTATATATAGCTTAACCTGCAAAGGCATAGGAAGATGGGGAGGGGGGGGAAGAGATGGACAAGGGACCCCCCCTCTCCACCCCACCCCCCAAAAAGCCCCCATTCAAACTTCTCCCTTCCCGAATAATCCCCATTCCCTAGACCCAGAGCCAAGGCACAAGGGAGAGAGGGCTGATGCTGGCCAAGAAAGTCTATTTCTATGTCTAAAAATGGGTGAAGAAGAGCTGGGGGGGGGGGTTGGTTGGTTGAGGCATCCATTTGGAGGGGAGGGAAAAAGTTTCTCTTCTTACCGCCGCAGGAAGAGGGTTCAGCCTCGTCCAGCTCCTGGATTGCAGGGTTGGATTAATCTGGGAAGAAGAGGAGGAGAAGGAGGAGGAAGGAGGGAATGAGGGAAGAAGGGAGGAGGAGGAGAGGAAGGAGGGAAGGAGGGGAGGAATGAAGGGCGCCCTTCTGGCCCTGGGGGGCTCTGGGCCTGGAGCAGGGGCTGCTGCTGTTGCTGCTGCTGCTCAAAGGGGGCCCCCATGCAGCCCAGCCCGGCTGAAGGCGAGGCAAAGGGAAGGAAGGAAGGAAGGGAAGAAGGAGGGAAGGAAAGAAGGAAGGAGGGAGGGAGAGAAGGGGGGGCGCCTCTTTGTTCTGTAATCCCAGTAAGATTGCCAGCGATTCGCCCCAGCGCTAATCCCAGCCCCGCTCAAGCGCCGCCGCCATTGGCTCCCCTCAGCAGACAGGCAGCAGCAGATTAAGAGGCAGGGAAGGGAAGGAGGAGAAGGCCGGCTCCAAACGGCCGGATTATTATTGTTGTTGTTGTTGTTATTGTTATTGTTATTATGGCTCAGGGAGGCCTTTTTCTGGTGAGGGAAGGGCTGGGGGCTCTGGGACTGTGAGGGAAGGACTCTGAGGGAATTATTCTGAGGGAAGACCTCCGAGAGAATTATTCTGAGAGAGTTATTCTGAGGGACTATCAGAGCGAATTATTCTGAAGGAGTTATTCTGAGGGAATATCAGAGCGAATTATTCTGAAGCAGTTATTCTGAGGGAATATCAGAGCGAATTATTCTGAAGGAGTTATTCTGAGGGAATATCAGGGCTAATTATTCTGGAGTTATTCTGAGGGAATATCAGGGCTAATTATTCTGGAGTTATTCTGAGGGAATATCAGGGCTAATTATTCTGAGAGAGTTATTCTGAGGGAGTATCAGAGGGAATTACTCTGAGGGAATATCTTCTGAAGGAATCATTCTGAGGGAAGACCTCTGAGGGAGTTATTCTGAGGGAATATCTTCTGAAGGAATGATTTTTGAGGAGAGAACTCTAGGGAATTAATATTCTTAGGGAATATCTGGAAAAAATAATCCTGAAGGAGTAATTCCAAGGGACGAGCTCTGAAGGAATAATTTTGAGGGAAGAACTCTGAGGGAATTACTGTTCTGAGGGAATATCTGAAGGAATAATTCCAAATATTTGAGGGATATATCAGGTTCAGGAAAGAGGCACTAAGGACCACATTGCAAACATAGGATGGCTAATGGAGCGCACCCGGGGAATTCCAAAAGAAAATCAGCATGTGATTCATAGACTATAACAAAGCTTTTGACTGCATAATAGACCATGAAAGGCTATGGAACGCCCTTAAAGACATGATGGGAGTGCCAACACATCTGATAGTCCTGATGAGGAATCTGTGCTCAGGACAAGAGGTTGCTGTCAGAACAGAACATGGAGAAACAGAATGGTTCCCAATTGGCAAAGGGGTCAGACAATGCTGCATCCTTTCACCCAATCTGTTCAACTTGTATGCAGAACATATTATAGGAAAAGCAGGCTTGGACACAGAAGAAGGAAGAGTGAAAATTGGAGGAAGCAATATCAACTATCTAAGTCTGCAGATGACACCATAATACTAGTAGAAAACCTCACAGATCTGGAACAACTACTAAGGAAGATCAAAGAAAAAAGTGCAAAAGCAGGCTTACTATTGAACATAAAGTAAACAAAGATAATGACAGCAGGGGATCTACACAAATTCAGTCTAGACAATGAAGAAATAGAAGTGGTAAAAGAGTTCTCATACCTGGGATCAAACATTGATAGAAACGGGGACTGCAGCCAAGAAATTAGAAGAGGATTAAGAATGGGGAGAATGGCTATGAAAGAAGTAGAAAAGATTCTAAAAAGCAAAGATATAATACAACTCATACAAGCCATTGTTTTCCCTATTACCATGTAAGAGCTGGACAGTGAAGAAAGCAGATAGGAAGAAAATCGATGCATTTGAGATAATGTGGTCCTGGAGAATAGTGCTGAGGATCCCATGGAGAGCCAAAAGGACAAACAAAGGGGTCCTAGAGCAGATCAAGCCAGAGAGATCCCTAGAAGCCAAGATGACAAAACTGAGGTTGTCATACTTTGGCCACATCATAAGACATGACTCACTGGCAAAACAATAATGCTAGGAAAGGTGGAAAGAAGTAGAAAGAGAGGGAGGCCACATGCTATATGGATGGACTCTATTAAGAAGGTCATGGGTATGAGTTTACAGGACCTAAGTAGAGCAATAGAGGACAGGGAGTTGTGGAGATGTCTCATCCACAGGGTTGCCAAGGGTCGAGATCAACTCAAGGGCAGTTAACAGCAAAAATCTGAGGGAAGAATTCTGAGAGAAGATCTGAGGGAATTTATTATTATTATTATTATTATTATTATTATCCTGCCCCTCTGCAGCGCAATCGGGGCGGTGTACAACAAGTTAAAAACATCACAGAGGGAAGAACTCTTAGGAAATATCAGGGGAAAATTCTCAGGGAATGTCTGGGAGAATCATTCTGAGAGAATATCTGAGGGAACAGTTCTGAGGGAATGTCTGAGGGAATCATTCTGAGAGAATATCTGAGGGAACAGTTCTGAGGGAATGTCTGGGAGAATCATTCTGAGAGAATATCTGAGGGAACAGTTCTGAGGGAATGTCTGAGGGAATCATTCTGAGAGAATATCTGAAAGAATAATTCTGCGGGAATATCTGAGGGAATCATTCTGAGGGAATATTATTAACTGCATCTCTGTTCTGATGATTGAGTCCAAGTATGAAAAATCCTAAACTCTTCATCATCTGCTTTAAAACTAGGTAGATCTATAGCCTATAAAACACTAGCTGATCTTCTTTTGAAATTCCTAAATTTATTCCATTAGCCAGTGCATGTTTGCTATATGATCCCTAATGCCTCTTCTTATCCTCAACCCCACTTGGACACCTGGCAATAAATGTTCTTACTATATAGTGAGCAGGAATTGCCATTATGTCCAAGCGGGGTTCAGGAAAGGGAGAGGCACAATTCAATAGGATGAAGCCATACCAGTTCAAGTGATACAAAACTGTTCATAACTGAGTCATGGAGATAACACTCCAGATCTCAGTCGGTGTGCTTACATGGAGACTGCCTTTTCCTAGCAATCGTATGCTGTAATTTTTTTGCTGGAAATCACTGAAACACAGCATTTCCTTATGAGAGAAAAACCCAATGAAGGAGTACTCAATCTTAGTGGCAAAGCTTTGCATGCCAAAGGTCCAAGGGTCTGTGCCTATCATCTCAAGACAGGGATAAGAAAAGGTCCTGTAGAGCAGCTGCCAATTCGTGTAAGTAAAACTGGTGTAAATGGTGCAGTAGTCTGAGTTTACAGCTCATGAGCAACCGTTTAAAATCTGCCATCAACTGGGAAAGACGTCTTGTTATGTGATGCAGTGGTCAGAGCAATGATGGAGCTGATGTGGTTTCAATCATCCATGCATCTGTTACTTACAGTTTAGATTATTGTAGGGTGCCAAATTCTGGAAAGCAAAGTAAAAGCTGCACTCAAAGCAAGTGGGAAGAATAAATCACCAGGAACAGATGACATACCAATAAAACTGCTACAATCCACAGAATCAAGTTCAGTTCTAACTAAAATCTGCCAACGAAGATGGAAAACAAAGCAGTGACCCGCAATATACATCAATGCACATTCCTATACCCAGAAAAGGGGGCACAAAAGATTGCAGTAAGTACAGGACCATTGCATTAATTTCCCATGAAAGCAAAGTCATGCTCAAAATGATGCAGAAAGGACTCCTACCATAACATGGATTGAGAAATCCCAGAAGTGCAAGCGGGTTTCAGAAAAGGAAGAGGCACTAAGGATCATATTGCAAGCATATGATGGAGAATGGAGTGCACCAGGGAATTCCAAAAGAAAATTTGCAAGTGCTTCATTGCTTGCAGTAAAGCTTTTGACTGCAGAGACCGTGAAAAACTATGGAATGTTCTCCAAAAATATGGGAATACCACTATTTTTTATTGTCCTGATGCATAACCTGTACTCAGGACAAGAGGCTGCTGTCAGAAATGAATGCAGAGAAACAGAATGGTTCTCAGTCCAAAAAGGGGTCAGCCAAGGCTGCATACTCTGACCCTATTTATTCAACCTATGGGCAGAAAATATCGTATGCAGAGCAGCCTTAGTCTCAAGAGGCAAGAGCAGTGTAGACCGGAGAAAAGAACATTAAAAATCTAAGATATGCAGATGACACCATACTACTAGCAGCAGCAAACCAAGACCTGGAGAAATTATTGAGGAGGGTCAAGGAGGAAAGTGGCAAGGTAGGCTTGATGTTCAACATTATGAAAACAAAAACAGTGACCACAGAAGAGCTACAAGGCTTCATCCTAGATAACGAGGAAATCGAAATAGTAAGAGTACCCATACCTTGGATCCAACCTTAATCAGAACAAAGATTAGAGTCAAGAAATTAGAAGAAGACTAGGGTTGGGACAGGCAACGAAAGAGCTAGACAAGATCCTAAAGTGCAAAGACATAACACTGAACAATAAAGTGAGGATCATCCAAGCCAGGGGTAGGCAACCTTTCCCCTTTAAGGGCCGAGGGACTTCAGCTCCCAGAATCCCAGGAGCTATTGGCCAACACGGGACTATTGGCCAACATGGCTGAGGCTTCTGGGAGCTGAAGTCCTAGGGGCCTTAAAGGGGAAAGGTTGCCTACCCCTGATCCAAGCCATCGTATTCCCCATCACCATTTATGGATGTGAGAGGTGGACAGTGAAGAAAGCAGATAGGAAGAAGATGAACACCTTTGAGATATCATAGAATCATAGAGTTGGAAGAGACCACAAGGGCAATCCAGTCCAACCCCATTCTGCCATGCAGGAACTCCCAATCAAAGCATCCCCGACAGATGGCCAACCAGCCTCTGCTTAAAGACCCATGGTGCTGGAGAAGAGCTCTGAGGTTATTGTGGAGAGGCAAGAAGAAAAAAGAAATGGTTCTTGAACACATCAAGCCTGAACTCTTCCTGTAAGCCATGACAATTAAATAGAGGCTGTTGTATTTTGGCCACATCGTAAAAAGGCATGAATCGTTTTTTGTTGCTGCTGTTAACTGCCCTCATGTTGATAGCGACCCATGGCGACCTGCAAATGAGACATCACCCCCCCCAAAAAAACGCTGTCATCCACTTCTCAGATCTTGCAAACTCATTCCTGTGACTTCCCCGATTGAACCTATACATCTGACATAGTCTTTCTCTCTTTCTGCTCCCAACTACCTTTCCTAGCATTATTGTTTTGTCTCATGAATGGTGCCTTTCTCATCATGTGGCCAAAGTACAACAGCCTCAATTGAGTCATCTTGGCTTCCAAGGAGAGTTCAGGCTTGATCTGTTCAAGAGCCCATTTGTTTGTCTTGGGAGCCATTGTGCTTCTCCATATTCTGTTTGGACAGTATAGAATCATAGAGTTGGAAGAGACCCCGAGGGGTCATCCAGTCCAACCCCATTCTGCCATGCAGGAACTCAAAATCAAAGCATCCCCGACAGATGACCATCCAGCCTCTGTTTAAAGACCTCC
Source organism: Phrynosoma blainvillii (assembly GCA_026167975.1). Taxonomy (NCBI): domain Eukaryota; kingdom Metazoa; phylum Chordata; class Lepidosauria; order Squamata; family Phrynosomatidae; genus Phrynosoma; species Phrynosoma blainvillii. The sequence continues at coordinate 2,447,483 of JANUYF010000014.1, read as the reverse complement.
AAAGAAGGAGTCCCCACCACTCTCCGAGAGATTGTCTTCCACTATTGAGCAGCTCTTACTGTCAGGAAGCTCCTACTAATGTTAAGGTGGAATCTCTTTTCATTTATCTTGCATCCATTGCTCCAATTGTGTCCTATTCTCTGCAGCATCAGAAAACAAGCTTTCTCTATCCTCAGTATGACACCCCTTCAAATACTTAAACAGGGCTATCATCTCACCTCTTAACCTTCTCTTCTCCAGGCTAAACATAGCTGCTCCCTAAGTCTCTCCACATAAGGCTTCATAGTTTCCAGACTCTGCACCATTTTAGTCACCCTCCTTTGGACACGCTCCAGCTTCTCCACATCCTTTTTGAATTGTGGTGCCCAGAACTTGACACAGTATTCCAGGTGAGGACCAAAGCAGAATAGAGTGACACTATTATTTCCCTTGATCTAGACCAGGGGTAGGCAACCTTTCCCCTTTAAGGGACTTCAGCTCCCAGAATCCCAGGAGCTATTGGCCAACATGGGACTATTGGCCAACATGGCTGAGGCTTCTGGGAGCTGAAGTCCCTTGGCCCTTAAAGGGGGCAAGGTTGCCTACCCCTGATCTAAACACTATACTTCTATTGATGCAGTCTAAAATCGCATTGGCCTTTTTAGCCGCTGCATCACACTACTGCCTCATGTTCAACTTGTTGTCTACTAGGACTCCTAGATCCCTTTCACATGTAGTCTTGTTAAGCTAGGTGTCCTCCATCTTATATCTATGCATTCCATTTCTCTGCCCTAAGTGCAGTACCTTACATGTCTCCATGTTGAAATTCATTTTGTTAGCTTTGGCCCAGCTTTCTAATTTATTAAGTTCATGTTGAATGTTGATCTGGGGTATTAGCAACTCCATGTCATCTTCAAATTTGAGAAGCGTGCCCTCTATTCTTTTGTCCAAGTCCTTGATAAAGATATTGAATAGCCAACTGGGCCAAGGACAGAACCCCACTGGACACCCCACCGGTCACTTCTCTCCAGGATGAAGAAGAGGAGCCATTGCTGAGCACCCTTTTCGGTTCAGCCGGTCAACCAAGTAGCCTCTTGACCTAATCATTAGAAAAGACAATAATGCTAGGAAAGGTAGAGAGGGTCACAGAGAGGAAGACCTCAGGCCAGATGGTTAGACTCAATCGGAGAAGCCATGAGACTGAACCTAGAGGAGTTGAGCAGAGCAGGAGAGGACCAGGGGTCTTGGAGAAGTCTCAGCCACAGGATCATCATGAGTTGAAGCTGGACTGAGGGCAGGTAACAACAACAAGCCTACACAAAACAAAATCCCCCAGGCTCTGTGCAGCATTCACCAGAAAGTGAAGTTTCCTATCATTTTTTTTAAAAATATCCATTATTGGTAATATATAAAAACAACACAGCACAAGCTACACATTCATCTATGCAGCTAAGACATACTTCAAACATTAAACCCTATTCCCCGCAACATTAAATGCATATCCTACTAAGTAACATATTCAACACAACACAATAAGGTGGCTTCCTGGACTTTGTTATAAGCTCTTTTCCCTCTATATCCCATTTTGTCCAAATGCCCATTATTGCATAGTTTCTCCTTATCCCCGCTATCCAAAATAAAACGTTACCGAAGCAGATTCTTTAAACCTTTTCACAGTGATCTTATTATTTACAATCTTTACTAATACACTGGTCTTACTTCTTAATGCAATTTATTGTAATACTGAGAGCATTACAACAATCTTATATCTTATTACTTCTCCTTGTTCTTTTTGCAGGTCGTTTATCAGTGGCTCCCACTCTTTCTTACAAGAGTTTCCCAGGAGTTTCCTCTCAACAAACAGGTAAATTTGTCAATCTCTAGATATAGTCCATTAATTTATGCAGCCCAGAAGTTCTCTTTTTTCCCACCTGCTAGCAAGCAGAATACAGGCTGCTGTGCTCATATAGTATAAAAGTTTTCCATGCTTTTTCCCCCTAACAATTTGTTTGTACACATGCTTAACAAATAAAGCTGAGGATCGAGAGATTTTGTTTACCGTACATTTCAAGATTTCCATAACCAGCCTATGAGCTGCCTTCCAATATTTTTTTTTAAAAAAATTATTTATTAGTTTTAAAAAAATACATATATTTATATCATCACATTTTCATAACGGAAAACACACAAATTTATAAACTATTATAGCCATAATTAACTTTTCCATCTTAGACAATTCTTCTCTCAATTTTGGTTCTAGCTCCTGGCTAATTTAGAGCATGTTCTTGTATGTTTATCAATGTCTACAAGTAAATAAATTTTATTCTTATTAATAACAAACAAAAACAAATATATATATATATATATATATATATATTTTAAACATATTTCTGTTAACCCTATTCAAATAATAAATTTATAAAAAATTTCCAACTTCTTATAAAGATTAATTGGTTGACTTAATTCTTTTTAAGATTTCTTCTAAGTTTTTCCATTTTTTCCCCGTATTGTATAGATTTCCCGCTTGTATACATTGATAATTTATCCATAACAGCTAGTTCACTTAGTTTATTGTACCACTCAAATAGCCTTCCAATATTTTTTTCACCTCCTTGCAACTCCACCACATATAATAAAATGTCCCAAGAGTTTCCTGGCATTTCCAGCATTTGTCACTTTCTCCTTTATACATCTTAGCTAGCCTTACAGGTGTTCAGTACCATCTGTTTTGTATCTTGTCAAAATTCTCTTTTTAAATCATAGAAGTTTCCTATCTTAACAGGTTTTTAATGAGGCTTGTTGGTGCCAGTTTTACAATATTTTAAAATACAATATCTTCTCCTTAAGCTTTCTGTGCTTTACTTTTGCTTTAAGTACCACTGTAATATCTGAAGGAATAAGTCTGAGGGAATCATTCTGAGGGAAGGAAGGAAGGCAGCGGCCAAGAAGGAAAGAAAAATTGTTTTTGCTAGAAGAAATTGTTTGGTGCATTAATTATTTTTCTAGGTCATATTGCATGGTTTGTTTTTCTGTTGTGCAGTTTAGGAAAAGGGTAGGATAAAAAAAATCCCAGTTATGGTTTAATAACAGCACCATCATCATCAACAACAACAACAACAACAAGAAGTATTGGGCTGAAGAGTCTCAGGTCCAAATTCCCAGTTAGTGATGAAGTAACTTTGGGTTTAATCGCCTTCATGGAGTGGTTGTCAAGTTATTTGTGATACCATAAGCTTTTTGGATAAAAGCAATAAACCCTTCTTCTTTAAACTTATCCCTTAGGGAGGGAAGTCTTTCATTACTGTTTGCCTCTGCTTTGTGCTTTTTTATTTGATATTTTAATCCTCAGATCCACATCTCTTTTGCTTTGTGTTTTACATCTATGTTTTGTTATCTGCTTCAGATGCTTTTCGTAGAAAGGCAGGTGTTAAATGTTTTAAAAGAAAATGAGTAACTAATGTACATTATTCCGTCCATACACTGGTTGTATCTGTTGGAGAACTCCTGTACAGTTTGCTGTTTTTGTCCTCTCCCCAGTGCTTACAATACTTTATGTTCTACCAATTTTATTTTAGAAATATGATTAAGCAGATTCGTTCTTGTATTACTCCAATATAGGAACAGTGAACCAGTATACAGCATAGTTCTTTGAATGAGGACTCCAAGAATCCCCAGCCTGCTGGAGATTTTGTGATTTGTAGTCCAAAATTATGTTTCTGAAAGAGAACCAAAACCTGGGAGATGACGTTTCTTAGCCATCCGCTTGTCCTACCATTTTGTGAAGTTCTTATTCTGCAGGGACATAAATTTATTGTGCGTCCGAAGGATTTTTACCCCCTTTGTCAAACAGGAAGACTTTCAGAGCCGCTTACAAAGGAGACAATCCAAAGCAGGGATTTAGAACTTATTACTCTCCAACTGTTGTTTGAGTACAAACCCCAGCATCCCCTGATTGGGAATGATGAGCATAACAGTCTAGCTGGGGATGATGAGCATGAAAGTCTAATAACATCTCTGGAAGGCCACAGCTTGCCTCCCCTGATTTAAATGTTACAATCTGAAGGACATAAAAGACACAAAAGGGAAAAAAAATTGGACGGGAATAGGAAAAAAGGCAAACCCAGGTACTAATTCTAGTGGCAAAGCTCTCTTAATAACCAACTGGAAAGCAAACAGATCAAAGGAGGAGAGGAGCTAAAGTGTTATTATTATTGTTTATTTTATTTTCTTATATCCTGCCATTCTCCCAATACAGGGCCTCAAGGCGGTGAAACTGTTGTCTCCCAGCAAAGCCAATAAAGTGGACCTTCTTTTCTTCTCTCTCTCCCAGTGGTGGCTGCTGGCTCCCATTTCAGTGGGCAAGTAAGGGGGGTTGCAGACTGCCAGAAATAGTGTGAATTCAGTCCACTTTTAGGGTTAGGGTTAGTGCTATGGAATCATGGGAACTGTTATTTTTCTGAGACATTGAGCCTTCTCTGTCAGACAACTCTGATGCCACAATAAAATACAGTTCCCATGGTTCCCTAACTCTAACCCTAACCCTAAAAGTGGACTGAATTCACACTATTTCTGGCAGTCTGCAACCCCCCTAAATCTACCTGAGTCTAAAGTAAGTCCACCCGAGTCCAGTATGCTGAATCCAATCACTAAATAAATCCAGCACCTTGGACAGCTCCCTTAAACCTAGCAAAAACCTGACCTCGGCCTCATTCCCACGATGATTTAAAGCAAATTGCAGAGTGGGTTATATGACCATCGTTCCCACTTGAAACCGGTTCCAAACCTATTGAGCTTGGTTTTAATCGCGATGAAGCGAGGCCAATGCAACCCCCCCCCCCCGCTGTTTCCTGACACTAGTTCTTTGGCAGTTCTTTTGAAAAGAATCGATTCCGAAGCGTGTTCAACAAGTGGAAACGACGGATCTGAATCGGATCAGAAAGATCTGGAGGGGAAGGACTAATGGCAGAGGGGTGTTTACCATCCCGACTTAGTTTGGGGGAGATCCGCCATCCCCCACCCCATGTGCTGGCTTTGTGCTTGTGACCTAAGGATGATATATATATATATATATATATATATATATATATACACACACACACACACACACACACACACACATATATATACACACATATATACATATACACACCAAATTACCAAATATATGATCCGTTGTTTTTGCAACAACAGCAGCTCAGCAAGACAAGTAGTTGCAAAACCAATGGATTGAATCTTCTATCCTTTTTCTTTAATTTAGTTCCCAAGCCGGGCTGCTCAAAGGGGAAATGGTATACTTTTGAGCAGCCTGCTAAAGTCGCCCTGCTCTGGCACTGTCCTCACCGTGTTGCCGCTTGCGCCACCAATGATGCGCAGATGATTGACATACGTTTTGAAGGGGCGCAAGCTGGTGGGAATGACAATCATGCCAAAAAAGAAGCGATTGCAAGGGAATAATGAAAAGATCTGCTTTCATAGTGGGAACGACAGACGTTTTGGAATCGATTTGCCGACATGGAGCAAAGGTGAATCGCAAACCGGTTTAAATGTAAATGGGAATGAGGCCTTAGATTCATCATCCCACTGGCGTGGAAACCACCAGCCACCAATGCTCCCACCTTGGAGTGAGAGCCACACTTTCCTCCTGTCCTATGGAGAACTGTCCTATGGAGAACCTTGGCAAAGATGTGGTTGGGGAGGATGTATGTTAACAAAACAAGAGAGATTGCAGGTCATTTTCCTCCTTCTTTGTGTGTGTCTGGAGTGTTGGCCTCTTTAGTTTTGAAGTACCACGTTGGGATATAAATAGTCTTCTGGATCCATAGGAAACAGGTTTGTTTTACTTAGGACACGAATCAATAAATAGATCTCTCACCTATTTAAATAAATATGAGATGCACACTGGAATGTCACACATAAGTCGAAATCCTATTTGGTGGTGGTGGTGGTCAAGCTGGCTTCAATTTATGGCGTTTCTATGCTTGAGAGACTTTCATGAGCCTCATCCATCAGCTCAGGTCTTGCAAACTTAAGGCAGCCTTCCCCGATTGAGTTAATCCACCCCTACCTGGTTTCCCTCTTTTCTTACTGTCTTCTACTTTACCCAACCTTATTGTCTGTTCCAGCTAGTCATATTGCCTTATGATATACTCAAAGTACAGTATGTAGAGAGATCTTGTAGCGCCTTTGAGACTAACTAAAGAAAGAAATTGGCAGCATGAGCTTTCGTAGACTTAGGTCTACTTCCTCAGATGCATTTGGAAGTAGACTGAAGTCTCCGAAAGCTCATGCTGCCAACTTCTTTCTTTCAGTTAGTCTCAAAGGTGCTACAAGATCTCTCTACATACTGACATTATAGATCAGGGGTAGGCAACCTTTCCCCTTTAAGGGCCGAGGGACTTCAGCTCCCAGAAGCCTCAGCCATGTTGGCCAATAGCTCCTGCGATCCTGGGAGTTGAAGTCCCTCGGCCCTTAAAGGGGAAAGGTTGCCTACCCCTGTTATAGATTAACATGGCTATATATTGAATTCTTTCTCAAAGTACAGTTTCCTTGTTTTTGCCTCTTCCATGCTGTACTATTTTAGAATGCAAGTGAGGACTCTATGTGGGGCAAATTACACATCACTGGAAAAGAGAAGATTTTGGAGGATATAGTTTTGCCGAAAGCTATGCATGCTAATTCATGTCCTCGGGATTCAAAGTTAGACTTGGCTTTTATCATTGAAAGAGACATGCAATTCAGCCTCTCCTGAGTGGAAAGAGTCATGTCATTTCAAGATGCATCCAAATTACGATAGCTTCAGTTGCAGAGCATAAAACAATTGCCCAAACATGGCTATGCCGCCGTAATGGATTATGCTGTTGCACAACCAATGGCCCAACAGGCAGTGTAAGTGTGCACACTTTCCTTGCACAACACTTGCTCCCCAAACACTCATTAAGGATCCCATTTACTGAAGCTAGCGATTCTGGGTTTCTGCCACAGCCTCGTAGGATTTGCACACCTCTGAGTGGGATGCCATCTGAAACTGCTTGCATAAAGATACTTAGATCACTGTAACTACATGGGAGTGCGCCTACATCTGATAGTCCTGATGAGGAATCTCTACCAAGGACAAGAGGAACAGAATTTGGGAAAACAGAGTGGTTCCCAATAGGCAAAGGGGTCAGGCACGTCTGCATCCTATCGCCCTCCTTATTCAACTTACATGCTGAAGACATCATAAGAAAAGCAGAATTGGAATCAGAAAAAGGAGGAGTGAAGATAGGAGGAAGCAACATTAACAGCCGAAGATATGCGGACAGCACCATAATATTAGCAAAAGATGTTCAGGAGTTGGAACAGTTAATAATAAGAAAGGTCAAAGATGAAAGTGCAAAGGCAGGTCTGATGCTGGGCATAAAGAAAATAATGACCACAGAAGAAATACACCATTTCAATCTAGACAACGAGGAAATTGAAATAGTTAAAGAATTCCCATGTCTAGATCAAACATTGACCAGAATAGAGACTGCAGTCAAGAAGTAAGAAGACAACTAGGACTTGGAAGGGCAGCTATGAAAGAACTGGACAAGATCCTGAAAAGCAAAGACATACAACTGAGCACTAAAGTCAGAATCGTTCAGGGCTCACAGCTGATAAGATACCAGAACAAGTCCTTCAATCTATCTATCTGTCTACATACTGTATATCTATTTGGATGAAAGACTTACACACAGACACACACGTCTTTTTGTTGGGAAGCGTTTTAAAAAATGATCCGCACGGAGTGTCAATATACCACTGACCTTAAACGTGAGTACATTAAATCAGGGTACTGTGTAGACACTAGTTCAAAAGTGCAGTAACTGGGTAGCGGAGATGCACTTTTAGTACTTGGAGCATAGTCTGCTTGAGTGGAAATGTATTATTGTATTATTTCCGGGACATTAGAATCATAGACTCATAGAATTGAAAGAGACCTCAAGGGCCATACAGTCTAATCCATTGCCATGCAGAAACTCACAATCAAAGCATCCGCGACAGATGGCCATCCAGCTTTTATTTAAAAACCTCGAAAGAAGGCGACTCCACTAACTCCAAGGCAGTGTCTTCTGCTGTCAAACGGCTCTTACTGTTAGGATGTTCTTCCTAATGTTGAGCTGGGATCTCTTTTCCTGAAGCTTGCATCCATTGCTCCATTGGGTCCTATTCTCTGGAGCAGCAGAAAACAAGCTTGCTCCATCCTCAATATGACATATATTTCAAATACTTAAACAGGGCTATCATAGCACTTCTTAACCTTCTTTTCTTCAGGCTAAACAGACCCAGCTCCCCAAGTCTCTCCTCATAGGGCTTCATGGTTTCCAGACCCTTCACCCTTTTGTTTGCCCTCCTCTGAACACATTCCCTTATTTGAAGTTACACTAGGAAAGTCATCACTGACCCCAATCCAGTTGCTATCTCTCAACCTGACCTACCTCATAGGGTTGTTCTGAACCTGACCTACCTTATAGGGTTGGAACTACTGCCTTGATCTCTCACAATGATACATAATGAATGTGGCAGAGAATAAAGCAAATCTTAGTCTTTCATACAAGCTTTGCTGAATTCATGCCAAGGCCAGTAACACATTTCTTTGAGCCATCACCAGACCCAGATACGAGAGAAGCGTATTCTCAGGAAAATTGTTTCCCTTATTTATTTCCCTGCCTGTCTCTCTTCTCTCCTCCTTGCTGCCACTGTCCCTGTTCGCACTCTCTTTCTCGCAGCTCCCCTGGCTATTTGTAATCCCGATGCCTTATTGAGATTCAAAGGCACACTTCAGATCCTCCGTCCTTTGCATAATTCTTTTTAATTAATACTTCAAAAGGTTTAAATGCAAAAGTCGTATTTTATTCCTCTAGCAAAGTTTGACAGGATCTCATGTACCCCAAAGCCTTCCGCTTGCATTGGCTGGGAACGAAACCTCATAAATATGTTTTCAAATAAGAGCAACAACAAAAGCGGATGCACGTTTCAAAAATGGGGAAGAGGGTTAGGATCATAGAATCACAGAATCCTAGAGTTGGAAGAGACCCCAAGGGCCATCCAGTCCAACCCCATTCTGCCATGCAGGAACTCACAATCAAAACACCCCCGACAGATGGCCATCCAGCTGCTGTTTAAAGACCTCTAAAGAAGGAGATTCCACCACCTTCCGTCACAGCCTTTTCCACCGTCAAACAGCTCTTACTGTCAGGAAATTATTCTTAATGTTAAGCTGGAATTTCTTTTCCTATAGCTTGCATCCATTATTCTGGGTCCTGTTCTCTGGAGCATCAGAAAACAAGCTTGCTTCCTCTTCAGTATGACACCCCTTCAAATATTTAAACAGGGCTATCGTATCACCTCTTAACCTTCTCTTCTCCAGGCTAAAAAGACCCGTCTCTCCTCATAGGGCTTCATGGTTTCCAGACCCTTCACGATTTTGGTTGCGCTCCAGCTTCTCAACATCCTTTTTGAATACAATTCAAAAAGAAGGGCTGCCCTGCCATATTTCCTCATCACAGAGTACTGGAGGGGCTGTGTAAACCAGGGTGTGTGGAGAATAAGATGTTGGACAACAGCTCCCATCAGCCATCATCTATGGAGCTGATGGGAATTAGAGTCCAACAGCACAGTTCTTCTATTTCTGTTGTAAATTATCGAGTGCTGAGGTAGACAAAGTGTGGCCCTCCAAATATTGTTGTACTGCAGTCCTCAGCATTCCTCCCTATTGACTCTTTCCAGCCTACACCACCATTGGCTATACTGGCTAGGTCTGCTGGGAGTTGCAGTCCAACACCATCTGGAGGGCCACACATTGCCCACCAATAGACCTTCATGTAACCCTAGAACACTATCATGTCCAGCTTTAGGCTTCTCTCCAGGCCCAAAATGACCCTTTCTATCCACCTTTTCCCATAGGATTTCTTTTCCATACCACTGGCCATCTTTTATTGAACAAATTCTAAGGTGTCCATCTCAGAATGGACAACTCATGGTCCTCTATGAGTCGCTAGACTAGGAGACCTTTCCCAGTTATAGCAGTATGATTCCACTTTAATGCTGTGGATCCATCATTCTATAGGATCCTGGGATCTGTAGGCTGAGGGGACACTAGAGCTTTCTGGCTGAGGATTCAATGATTTCATAGGATGACGTCGCGGCTGTTAAAAGTATCATGATAGCACTATAGTATAGTATGAAAGGACCCTAGAACTCCCACAGAAAGAATAGCTGAGAGCCACAGCCTGCAGGTTGGCACATCTGGTTTAGGGCTTTATATAAACCCATTTTTAGCAGGTGATAAGGATTTCTGAAGATCTTGGATTACAGCTGATGTATATGGGAGCTGACACTTATTTAGATAGTCTGTCCTCAAATACTATCACTTTAGGTTTGGGATTGGGAACAGACTGGAAGTCAGTGCAGATGACAAAACACTGGTATACTATGGTTGCTTTATCCTCTCTCCCTAAAGTCTATATGCTTTATATATATATATATATATATATATATATATATATAATAGCAAACTGAACCCAGCACAGAACTCTGTGGCACCCCACTGTTCACTTCTCTCCATTTTATATATTTACATCACATTCGTTGAGTTTCTTTCATATTTCTTTCATATTTTTCAGATTGTAAGCCTGAGGGCAGGGAACCGTCTAATTAACCAATGTAATTTGTAAGCTGCTCTGAGAGCCTTTGTGGCTGAAGAGCCGGGTATAAATACTCAAAATAAATAAAATAAATTTTTAAAATGTGATTTCCCCCACCCCGTATTTGAGTCTCCTCCACCCACCCCACCCAAAGACCAGCTGACCAAGAGTGCATGCATACACATCTCTAAGCCGCCATTCTTTTTGCTGGTGCAAAACTGAGTCACATCTTCAGTTTCATTTGCATTTGACTGATGGATTGGATCCAAAAATAGGTGCACTTTCTTGGTTTTGTTTTTGAATAGCAATAGCATGTACATTTCCTTACTGCTTAATAGTGAATTCAGCACTCTCTAAGCAGTTTACAATCTGTAAGCCCATTGCCCCCAACAAACTGGGTCCTCCTTTTACTGACCTATGAAAGGATGGAAGGCTGAGTCAACCTTGGAGCCCTGCCTGGGATCGAACTCACAACTCACTTTATTTAGAATATGTGTTTTTTTAGCAATCCAATACAGAACTCTGGTTATGAAGGCTGGGTGCAATATGCCCCAAAGGAATGTTCTTTCTAACTTCTGAGAAATAATAGCCATCTTTTGGTGCAACAAGAATGAAAGAAACTGGGCAGTCAGTAGGTTTACTGGGGAAAGATCTTACAGAGGGGTGAGACTTGTATGTCTCTTTTGGTCACAAGGATGTGTGAGGCTGTATAGACACAAGGCAGTGAAACAAGAAACCACTGCTGTAACAGTGAAGGCAGATATCTGATATCTTGGATTAATGGCCAGACAGAACTAGGCAGGGAATGGTCATAGGTTAATTCCAGGAATGGTGCCTTGAGCCAAACCGAAGCCATGGGGTTTCTTTAGGTAAGGACCACAGTGCCACCTAAGGGTAGATCTGAACAGCATTAGCATCAAAATATCTAAGCCAGGGGTAGGCAACCTAAGGCCTGGGGGCCGGATGCGACCCCCCCGAGGCCTCTGGACCAGCCCCAGGCTGGTCCTGCCGCCGCCGCCGCTGCCTGCCATGATGATATTGATTATTGTTGTTATTACTTATTCTTGGGGTTTTCTTGGCAAAATCTCCACAGGGGTTTTTGCCATGGCTTTTCTGGGGCTGAGAGAGTGTGCATGCATATTTTTTAATTTTATTTTTATTTTTATTTATTTATTTATTTATTTATTTTTGGTACTTCGGCCCCCCAATTGTCTGAAGGACAGCAACCCGGCCCCCGGCTCCAAAAGGTTGCCTACCCCTGATCTAAGCCTTAAGGGATGCTTGGCGTCAGGACTGAATGAGGTAGAGGGAATTTTGAATGGCCTTTGCAAAGTTGAAAAGAGGAACAAGTTCCTGTGTGCTGCGGCTCCTTGGTTATTAGAATCTCCCATGACAAGGTTTCCCATGATATTCCTGCAAACAAGCTAGTAAAATGTGGGCTAGACAATGCAACTGTTAAATGGATTTGTAATTGGTTGACTGAGGGCCTTTGCAGACTGCCAGAAATAGTGCAACTTGAAGCCACTTTAACTGCCCTGACTCAGTGCTAGGGAATCATGGGAACTGTAGTTTATTGTGGCACCAGAGCTCTCTGGCAGAGAAGGCTCAATGTCTCAGAAAAAAATACAGTTCCCATGATTCCCTAGCACTGAGCCAGGGCAGTTAAAGTGGACTCAATTTGCACTATTTCTGGCAGTCTGCAATGGCCCTGACCGAACCCAAAGGATGCTCAGCAATGGCTCCTCTTCTTCATCCTGGAGAGAAGTGACCAGTGGGTGTCCAGTGGGGTTCTGTCCTTGGCCCAGTTTGCTATTCAATATCTTTATCAAGAACTTGGATGAAAGAATAGAGGGCACACGTATCAATTTTTCAGATGACACCAAATCAGGAGGAGTCGCTAATACCCCAGAGGACAGACAGGATCAACATTCAAAATGACTTTAATAGATTAGAAAGCTGGGCCAAAGCTAACGAAATGAATTTCAACACAGAGAAATGTAAAGTACTGCACTTAGGGCAGAGAAATGGAATGCATAGATATAAGATGGGGGACATGACCTTAATAGATTAGAAAGCTGTGCCAAAACTAACAAAATGAATTTCAAGAGGGAAAAATGTAAGGCAAAAAAGGTGAAATGCACAGATGTAGATCAGAAAGCTGGGCCAAAACTGACAAAATTATTTTCAACACAGAGAAATGTAAGGTACTACACTTAGAAAGAAAGAAAAAATGCAATACACAGATAAGGGATGGGAGACACCTGGCTTATCAAGACTACGTGTGAAAGGGAGCTAGGAGTCCTAGTAGACCACAAGATGAACATGAGTCAATAGTGTGATGCGGCAGCCAAAAAGGCCAATGCGATTCTAAGCTGCATCAATAGAAGGAATATAGATCAAGGAATATAAACGCTGCTTTGGTCAGGCCTCACCTGGAATAATACTATGTCCAGTTCTGGGCACAATTCAAAAAGGATGTTGACAAGTAGGAGTGTGTCCAGAGGAGGGGGACCAAATGACCAAATGATCCACATATTTCTATCTTTTTGAAGGGCTCACAGTCGTAAATATGGGATTTTGGCAGCAACCTGATCCAGTGTGTATAAAAAGAAAAGCTTTTCAACCCTTACCTGAGCAACATCCCTTGTAATAAAGGTCCTGAGATGCTCCTGGGAACCCCTACAAGAGATGTACTTCTTACTAATTCTTCATATGCTTCTGGTTGGCAAGGCAGAAAAATAAAATAAAAAGATAAGGGTGTGCTCTGAATACAGCTTTTAAAGAAGCTGTCAAAAATTTGACATTTTCTTTTCAAAGCAGGGCTTATAGAAAACGTGGGTTGGATTACAAGCTCCACGTCTTTTTAAAACCAGATGTAAACTATGATGGGGGAAATTGGCCATTCCTTTTCAGTGCAGAAATAGGAAATGCTGGAAAACTTAAGTACCCGCAAAGAAACATTTTTCCTTTTCGTTTATGTGCGGTGTTCGTTCTTTGAATGACATCAAGCTCTTCTCGACAGGGCCAATGAATCCAGGAGATTGTGGTATTTCTTGCTGTACTTCTGGGTTATTGTTTTTTTAAAGATCCAAATGACATTTCTGTTGTTTTCTGACAAGTTTCATCCACACCAGCTGCAATGTTTCTCTTTCTCTTTCCTCTCAGTGGATCTTGTCTCCACTTCAGGCTGGTCATTCCAAACCAAAGGGACTTGCTCCCAAGACCCAGAATGACCGACAACACAAAACCGTAAGTTTAAACTAATGTAGCTTTATTAAATGTGGTTGTGGAATGGTGATGAGATCCATTCTTCAGGCTTCCATTGTGTCTTGGGCTACCATCCTCCAAAGGGTGGCTTCTAAAGCACCCTCATGTTAACTCCTTTTGAGTCCCAAGCCAAAATGCTGTAACCCAAGAGGAAGGCAGTAGAGAGAAGGCAAAAAACTGTTTGCTCCCAGGGCCAATTTGGAGGTAACAGGGAAAATTCCTTCTCGGCTCCAACTCGGGCAACCAGCAATGCTTCCGCGGCCAGGTTAAACATGGGGGCATTGTTTCAACTTGTGTTTGGGGTGCACCACTTCCTTTAAGGCATTGGTTCCCAAACTTTGGTCCTCTTCCCAGCATTCCTAGCCAGCTTGGCCAACAGTCAGGTATTCTGGGAGTTGATGTTAGAAAGCATCTGGAAGTCCAAAGTTTGGAAATCACCGCTTTAAGGGGACCTGGAAGGGGATTGAATCACCTGAGCCCCCAACGTTTTAGCCGTCTGAAATGGAAAAGCCCAAGCACACGTTGAACTGACATCAGGGAGCCTACTGTTGAGTCCAAAGGGGTGTCCTCTCTTTTGGAGCACTGTTGTCCCGATGAACTGCAAGGGCAAAAACAAAAAAGTCCAAAAAAGACACAATTTAGACAGTCAGACTCCCAGGGACAACCCCCCAAACTCCAAATCTGCAACCAAATCCCAAACTGCATGCTGACAGCATTAAGCTGTTACTGATGGAAAACTGGTGAGCCCCATGGTGTCATTGCATGTCATGCCAACAGAGTTCGGCTCAGAGCTGAAAACAGAGAAGCTCCTCTGTCACAAAGGGAACGACAAAGAGGAATGTATTCTTTGTTGTTGTTGTTAACTGCCCTCGAGTTGATCTCGATCCATGGCGAACCTATGGATGAGACATTTCCAAGACCCTCTGTCCTCCACTGTTGTGCTTAATTCCTGCAACCCCTTAATACCCAAAGTGACTTCCTTCATAGAGTCCATCCATCTGGCCTGGGGCCTTCCTCTCTTCCTCCTTCCCTCCACCTTTCCCAGTATTATTGTTTTTTTCAAAAGAGTCCACTCTTCTCATGATGCGTCTCATGATACAGCCTCAGTTTGGTCATCTTGGCTTCTTCCAGGGAGGTTTCCAGCTTGATCTGCTCTAGACCCATTTGTTTGTCCTTTTGGCTGTCCATGGGACTCTTCTCCAGCCCCACATTATCCCAGATGCATTGATTTTCTTCCAGACAGACACAGACAAATAGAGATAGATAGATAGATAGATAGATAGATAGATAGATAGATACAGACAAATAGATAGATAGACAGAGACAGGTAGATAGACAGACAGAGAGATAGACAGATAGATAGATAGATAGATAGATAGATAGACACAGACAAATAGAGAGAGAGAGAGAGAGAGAGAGGGGTAGATAGGCAGACAGAGAGATAGATAGATAGATAGATAGATAGATAGATAGAGACAGGTAGATAGGCAGACAGAGAGATAGATAGATAGATAGATAGATAGATAGATAGATAGACAGACAGACAGACACAGACAAATAGAGAGAGAGAGAGAGAGAGGTAGATAGGCAGACAGAGAGATAGATAGGTAGATAGATAGATAGATAGATAGATAGACAGACAGACAGACAGACACAGAAAAATAGATAGATAGGTAGACAGACAGACAGACACAGACAAATAGATAGATAGATAGATAGATAGAGACAGGTAGATAGGCAGACAGAGAGATAGATAGGTAGATAGATAGCTAGACAGACAGACACAGAAAAATAGATAGATAGGTAGACAGACAGACAGACACAGATAGATAGATAGATAGATAGATAGATAGATAGATATCCCTGCTTTTTAGAGTTTTAGTCTGTATTCTAAAGTCTCTGCAGCTTTGGTTCACTCAGTTAGAAGTGGGACAAAAAGAAAACATGGGCACTTCTCTTCTGCCACAAGTTTTATTGGTTTAATATGAGCTCATCACACTTTAGCAAGCCAGTCTTAAGGCCTGTGATACATGAATACATAATCTGTAGAAGTAATTACACATAATAGACTCCCATCTGTAAAGGTTTTGTACAGAGGAAACAAACAAACAAACAAAAATAAGCCGATAACAAAATAGACATTAGCTGTCAAACCGATCTTCTTTATCTAACAAAGTCTGATAGCCAAAAAAGTGACTAAAACTACAAAACTGGAATACATACCACTTGGGTAAAAGGTTATCCATTTTTTTTTATTACATCTAGTATTGGTTCTAGTCCTGTACAGAAGTCCCTTAAGTTGAATTGGATTGTTTAGTGGAGTAATAGTTCTGTACAAGATTTAAGTGCTGAATTGCTGGATTGATCTCCATTAAGACTTGTGTGGGTATCTTGGTTTTGTTTTTTTGTCCCTGTGAAACTGGCATGCATATAGTCGTTTGGAAACCCAAAGAGCAAATGCAAAGACCTGTGGTTCTGGCTATCCATTGGCAGGCTGTGTTGCTCAATGTGATGGTGCTTCAGAAGTGTACCGTCTGTCCATTTGTGCCTTAACATTGCAGAAACACACAAAACCTCACATTGCTGCCAAACAATTGCCAGGTTCTTTTGGTCCCTTGCATGGAAAATAAAATAAAATAAAAATAAAAACAAGCAATTTTGGCCTCTAGGTATTGGATTCCCCCCCCCCCCCCCGGCAGTGTGAGGAAGCATCTCCCATTCGGTCTTCTTTCACCAGGCAATCCCTCTAAGCCTTGTCCAGATTAAAGAGCACAATGGGTAGACTATAAATCACACACGTATCCCATTATAGATTCTGCTCCTCGCATGTTGTCCATTTTTATTCAGTCCCTTGCTTTCTGAAGAGAGCAGACAGACCGACGTAGTACTGGCACAATATGAAAAGTCCCTTTGGAATATGATCCCACCCATGCAGGAAAACTTTTTCCAGTGCTTCGTCCCCACAGTGGATAAATTCTGCCACCACCCCTAAGAAGAGAGACCAAAGTGAGTGGACAAGCACAAGAATATAGATAATAAATATCACTGGACCCACTGTAACCTTGCATTTACACCAAGCATGAAGTCTAGTGGTTCCATGCATATCATGAAGGAGCTGCATAGTGAGTGAGTAAGACCATTCACCTCCATTCAGTTCCTCCTGCTAGCTGAACCAACCAGAAGCAGAAAGCTAATAGTGATCTCCAAACTAAGGAGACGCCCCAAGCCAATATGAATATCTAAGCTAAGGTTTGCAATCGTGGCTTGTCAAGAGCTTAACAAACCAGGATACCAGCAACTTCCGCTGAGGGCATTGGCAGGAGGAGCCAAGTAGGAGTAAATGTGTTGTACACAACAGCATGCAGTCCGCTCACCAGAATCCCAGCTCTCCGGACAACTGCAGTTACTGTTAGGGAGAATGAGACATTCGAAAGACATGGGAGATGTTGGCCATCTTTGGAATTTAATGCTCAAAGAGACCTTGTGGCTTTAAGGCCATTGGAAAAGCATCGTGAAAGGATGCTAATGAAAAAGAAGAATGGTAGGGAAGAACTGAATATTTACAGCTGTATTCACCCACAAATAGAGGTATATTTTATCAAAGCAAAACAAGGATTAAGAGCTGACACATCACTAATGCAGCATATTATCAGAAAGCCACTCCAAGGCCAGCTTATTCTCAGCTTCGATATTTCACCTGCTGTTGACCAGTTTCTTAACCACTGAGGTCTGGATGGGGCATGGGGGAAGAGAAGACGATAGAAAAGGTCCTAAAATCCCATCATTACCATTTCCCAACAGGCATGGCATTGTCCATCTTGTGTACAAGCCCACAAAGTAGCAACGTTTCAGTTATTCCTTCAGCCATTTCCATTGTGTAAAGATCTAATGAGGATACCCAAATAGCGGATTAAAAGCAGAGGAAGGAAACAAAGATGTTCAGCAAGTGGGTAGTTTTTCCTTCACTTTCTAACACTGCATGCATATATCGGCAAAGCTTTTTCCCCCCGCTATGGAAACCCAGCAATACTATTAAAGAAATGTTTGTAAGAAATGTTGAAAGAGGACCACAGGGATGACTGGGATCAGGGTGCAAGTCTTGCCTTGACCTTGATGGGTTGGCCTTCACTGAAGGACTTGCAGTGAAGGCAACAAATGGACTCGGCTCGAACATGGGGTGCTCACACGACCCTCGGAGGAAATGAATGGCGAGGGGTGGATGAAGCTTAAACCTAATTTGAATTCCAGATTATCACCAGATTAGGTTGTTCACTCTAAAGCCCTCCAAGGTTTTGCAACTCTAAGTAGCCTTTTCCTTTGGCCTTCTTCCTGATGTTAGGAAAAGAAACAAGGTGCACAACAGGGAGGTCCTAGGCATCTCTCAAGGGTTCAAGGAACTGAACTATTGGTCTGCCAACAAGGTTCAGTGCATCCCCATGAATTAGGAATTAGGAGGCTGATCCAAAAAGCATAAACAAAATGCAAGTCAAAGATGTAGAGAGATCTTGTACCTTTGAGACTGAAAGAAGTTGGCAGTATGAGCTTTTGTAGACTTAAGTCTACTTCCTCAGATGCATTTAGATGTATGTCCAAATGCATCTGAGGAAGTAGAGTTAAGTCTAAGAAAACTCCTGCTGCCAACTTCTTTCTTTAGTTAGTCTCAAAGGTACTACAAGATCTCTCTACATACTGATTCTACAGACAAACATGGCTATATCCTTGAATTCTACCACAAGTCAAAGATGTTTTAGTCATCTGTGGCATGCCTTGAAAAACCAAAGTAGGAAAAAATAGCTATCTCAGATTAAATTGGTAGGATCCAGCTCTATCACACCTGTTCAGTGAGAAGAGAAGGGTGCATCTGCATCCAGAACACACCAGCAACCTGGTTATGATCCTGCCTCAGACTTTCTTAAAATGTGGGCTCCACCTGTAATTACTTTGAGAAGCCACAAAGGAGAATCACAGAGTTGCCCCTAAAAGCCCCTCAGTTTTGGAAATCCAACATTTCAGTCCCTTCAGCCCTGGAGGTGTGGGGCCCATTGTGTTCAAAGCACCATCACTGGACCAACGTGAGCTCAGCTTGTCATATAAATCTTCTCTTGCGTTGGTCCTATAACTATTTGTATTCCCATTTTTTTGTTGCATGGAAGCAAAGTGAGATGGGATTTCTGCAAGTGGCTTCCATGTCAGGGGCGGTAGATGCATTTCAGATTTTAATCTCATCTCTAAAAGAACGGTTCAAAGAGCTGAACCCCATTTCCAAAATATATTCAGCATCTTAAAATTCAGATGAAAACCCACATCAGATTTGGCACCCTGCTAGCGAGGGAGCCCCCAGCGGCTACCCTTTTTGGCAACATGTGTACACTGGGGAGGCAAGGAAAGCATTCACTCAAATACATTTCAGACTCAACAGGAGGATCCACGTTCAAGTCATGTTCACCAGATGATGGCAGTTCTCTCTCTGAGGTCTCTTTCTCCTTTGTTTCAGTCCAGAGGTTCTCTTCTGCTCAGTAGCACTTCCTAGGTTACTTTTTCTAACACTGCGATTCAGATGTCTTTGTCAGGAAAAATGAGAAAACATTTGGAAACGAAAGACAAACATCTGCATATGCTAATGATAAGGGGAGGGGAAAACCACACAACTACACTCTCACTCCATTCATATATTAGAACACAGATGCTCTTACAAAGATTTATCTAGAAGTTGTTACCGTTTCGGACTACAGCTCCTAGATTCCCCAAGACAGTTTAGGAGTTTAGGTAGAATTCAAAGATATAGCCATGTTAGTCTGTGGAATCAGTATGTAGAGAGATGTTGTAGCACCTTTGAGACCAACTGAAAGAAAGAAGTTGGCAACATGAGCTTTCGTAGACTAAGGTCTACTATCTCAGATTCATCTGAGGAAGTAGACTGAAGTCTACAAAAGCTCATGTTGACAACCTCTTTCTTTCAGTTAGTCTCAAAGGTGCTACAAGATCTCTCTACATAGGATTCTGGTAGTTTTAGTTCAAAAACAAGCGTTTCTTCCCCCAGCTCTTGATTAATCTTGGAGGCTAAGACTACAAATGCAGGTAAGCCAAATGGTGATGCTTTATCGAGAGCCAAGGTAAGGATTCCAGAGGCCTTCCAGATGTTGCTGAAGTCCATCTTCCATAAGTATTAGTCGACATGACCAGGGGTAGCAAAAGCCACAGCCAACAACATCAGCAAGGCCACAGGTTTCTGATTCCGGACCCAGAGCGTACAGCTAGAAACTGCAGTGCTGCTAAACCATGAAAAACCTTGATGCATCTAGAAAAACCAGACTGCTAGGGGAAGGTTAGGCTGAACCTTTCCCCTTCACAGGCTAGCTTTCTGAAAACAAGGAGATTTTCATTTTTACTTTTTGGCCAAACGCCTGAATGCACCAAGTCACAGCTGAAGCCGAAAAGTAGTACAGCTCTTCAGGGTGCAGGAGACATTCTTGATTCTAATGCATATGTAAAACTGGTTAGAAACATGAATCCTTGTGGTATAGGAAAAACGTTACAGAATTTTAGATGATGAAAGCCACAAATTAAAGGAAGAAACCAAAGATCCCATTCTTCTAACAACATCAAGCTTGGCTTTTGCTTCAGACCTTGGCAGATGTGGGTTCAAGCAGAGGTCTCTCTGAAGAGACAAGAGACCGAACTCCACGGTCGTATCATCAGCTCCAAACAACTAATATGACACAATAATTACCAAAGATAAAATAAGTTAAAAGTCCACCTCAACATTTGTATTCCGTTAGATGAATAAGATTACGCACAGTCACCATGTTCTGTACCTCAAGAGTCTTTTATATAGGGAATAGATTCTTTTCCTGCTGACATTTTGTCCTCCGTTGGCCATTGACATTTTGCAGGCGTATCAAACATTGGAGGAAACAAAATGATCCAGGATCCAGAAGGAGATACCCAAATGTCATGTATTTGCGAAGGAAAACAAAAATGCTCGGGTCTCCCAACCGGACATTGTGATGGCACATTTCTACCAGCCAATATGTAAGGACAACACCCCTCCTCGCCACACAAAAGAAAACAAAACCCTTGGCAAAACAAACCCATGTTATCGTTACAGTCATTGGATGCTGCAAATGGTGGAGAAGAAATTCCAACGACAAGCATACAACTCTTGTACCGCTTTCTTTGTGAGCCAGGCACAGCTGGGAAAGTTAGGGAGAACCATCTTCTTTCAGTACTGTTCATAGAGAAGAAATATTTTAGGAGGCGCTTAAACTGGGGTCTGGGATGAAACAGAGGGAGGCATCCCTTGTCCGGCCTTTTTCTGACAAGCAAATCCTGTCCTCAAAAGAGTCCTCTCCACCTTTTCTCCTTCATCAGTGCTTCTCCTGGAAGAAAGACGATTATGATGAGTATTGTTGTTATAATTAAATTTAATGATCCAAACATGTTTCCCTCTCCCCAGGACAACTTTTGTATATCCCATTAACCAGAATCAGAATCTTCGATCCAAGAGGAGTCTGGTGGAGTCTCCTTCTTTGGAGGTCTTTAAACAGAGGCTGGATGGCCATCTGTCGGGGATGCTTTGATTGTGAGTTCCTGCATGGCAGAATAGGGTTGGACTGGATAATAAAAAATATTATAATAAAATTTATTTGTACCCCGCCCCTCTGTGACCAATCGGGGCGGCTAACAACAATTAAAATTTCATACAATATAAATCCACAAGAAGCCCCAAACCCACCCACCCCTTAAAAAAGCATTAAACCAAAAAATGGCCTTTGGGGTCTCTTCCAACTCTATGATTCTATAATTTTATGATTCTAGGGTAGGACCTCTGAGAACGATGTTGTTACCGTAACTACTAATGCAGCGGTTTGCAAAATAAGAAGCAAAGCAAGAAAAATAATAACAATACTGTATATACTCATGTATAAATCTAGAAATTTTAGTCAAAAAATAGATCCAAAAAACCTAGGTTGACTTTTCCATGGGTCAATGTACCTTAATTCATCTTAAAAAAGGAACCACCCTTCTCTGAGTGAAGTGGCAAAAGGTGAGAGGTTATTCCATCCTGGGAAAACCTAAAAAAAAGCACCAAATCCCTCTATTCTTTCCCCTGAAGTGCTGCTTCTGGCCTTTTTGAATGGAAAAACAGCAGTGTGCTTTGGCATCATTTTCCTCTCCTTCATCCTTTATGTCCTTTGTTACGTGCCCCTAAATTTTACCCTTTACTTATACACGGATTCTATCAAAATCCATAAATTTGGCCCCCCGAACCTGCGCTCGACTTATACATGAGGTCGACTTATAGTCGGGTATATACGTTAAGATTTTTCTGCAGAAAAATCCCATCTAAATCAATTACTGCACCTCTAAAAACAGCCCTTGCACTGCTCTAGTAAACTTGATGTTATCTTACGGCAGAGATGAGAAAAATTTGGTCCTCCAGATGTTGTCCAACTACAGCTTTTCTTATTCCCTACCACTGGCTATCCTGGCAGGAGCTGATGGAAGTTGGAATCCAACAATATCTCCACTTCCCCAGCCCTTTGCAGTCAATATCCAAATTGTATTAACTGCATGGGGCTTAATACATTGCAGATTCAGTTAGTAAGTTAACATGAAACTACAATCTCCCATTTTGAATAGAAAAAGAAACTCTGGCCCAAGTGTTGAAGCTGATGAGGAAGGGGGCATCTTAGCTTGGGTCTATGTGTGAAAGGGATCTAGGAGTCCTAGTAGACCCCAAGTTGAACATGAGTCAACAGTGCAATGCGGCA
This sequence comes from Phrynosoma blainvillii, assembly GCA_026167975.1. Lineage (NCBI taxonomy): Eukaryota > Metazoa > Chordata > Lepidosauria > Squamata > Phrynosomatidae > Phrynosoma > Phrynosoma blainvillii. The sequence goes on along the minus strand of JANUYF010000014.1, from coordinate 2,424,799 downwards.
GCTAAAAAAGCCAATGCGATATTAGGCTGCATCAATAGAAAGTATAGTGTCTAGATTGAGGAAAGTAATAGTGCCACTCTATTCTGCTCTGGTCAAGCCTCATCTGGAATAATACTGTGTCCAGTTCTGGGCACCACAATTCAAAAAGGATGTGGAGAAACTGGAGCATGTCCAGAGGAGGGCAACTAAAATGGTGAAGGGTCTGGAAACTATGAAGTCTTATGAGGAACGACTTAGGAACTGGGTCTGTTTAGTCACATTGAGGATGGAGCAAGCTGGTTTTCTGCTGCTCCAGAGAATAGGACCTGGAACAATGGATGCAAGCTCCAGGAAAAGAGATTCCACCTCAACATTAGGAGGAACCTCCTGACAATGAGAGCTGTTTGACATTGGAAGACGTTCCCTCGGAGGATGATGGAGTCTCCTTCTTTGGAGGTCTTTAACCAGGGGCTGGATGGCCATCTGTTGGGGTGCTTGATTGTGAGTTCCTGCATGGCAGAAGAAGGTTGGACTGGATGGCCCTTGGGGCCTCATCCAACTCTCTAATTCTAATAATGGTGCTCGTAATGGCATATTGATTTTGAGTTCCTGCATGGCAGAATGGGGTTGGACTCAAGAGTCCAACAAGTCCAAGAATCCAAGATTTCTTGGACTTGTTTCTGTACCAAGGACAGCAGTCACTTCCATCCAACCCAAGCTTTCTGATTCAGTCTTTGACCAGCCAGTACTTTGATATCATCTCTCTGTAACAGTCAGTGGTGAGCCAAGTAGATTCAGCTCCCAATGTATCCCAAAACTGATAACGAATGTACATTTTTAAAAAAAAGAATGTCGAAATATTTTTATTTTCTTAATATAATAAAACAACATCCAAAATATACAGACAGAACCTAACATAGACATAACACACATTTACAGTAACATACTTGCCTATCCTACACCTCTAATGCAGACTTTTTACAAAATATAACCTAAAACTAACATAATATAACATAACACACAACGTTTAACATATGACTTCCAGCCTAGCAGGCTTTGTCGTTCTTTCCTATTTGTCTTGCTTATCTTAATTTGTAAGGTTCAACTGTATATCCTGTTTTCGATCTCAATATGCCAGCGTTATTCTCTTACATAGCTTACAGTTGTAAACCGCTTAGAGACTGCAAAGCGCAGGATGAAGAAGCTGCTATTTTCCTATAAATTCTTTTCCATTCTACAGTCTTATAAATTCTGTTCTTTCATACATTTCACACTTTTCCTATTTCTCATTTTGTTTGTATATCCGCATATATCTTCTAACTACATTCATTGCATTTCCAGTTGCTGTTAGCATTCCAACCTAATTCATTATCTCTAATTCTTTTTTTAATTAAATTAAATTAATTTTTTTAAATTACATTAAATTAAACCTGTCTCTCCCCAGTTGTTTTTAAAATATTCCATCAATATACTTCATTCTTTGATGAATTCTTCTTCAGACTTATCTTTCAATCGAAATGTTAGCTTGTCTAAGACCATCATTTCATATACTTTCATTAGCCAGTCTTCGACTTTGGGAATTTCCTTCTTTTTCCACATTTTTGCAAATGTAATTCTTGCTGTTGTTAGCAGATGCAAGATAAGTCTGCCATATAATTTTTTCCACATTACACATTTTAAAAGGGTTATTATTATTATTTTAAATGTGTTTTAAATTGTCATTGTTTAATAGTATTTTAAGGAGTGGGTGGGATTGTGGGATATGAAATGTATATTTTAATGTTGTAAGTCGACCCGTTTGCGTTACGCAGAGGGGCGGGATATTATTATTATTATTATTATTATTATTATTATTATTATTTCTAAAGAAATGGCTGCAGCAGAAACACTGTTTTTTGTTTGCACCAGGAATTAGAAATGAAGAGTCAGGATTTATTCTGGAAAAGAGATGCGAATAATATTTAGCAGGAATTCTTGGAAGATGGGACTAGTCACCATGTTTATATTTCAGAATATGACTATCCAACCTATCTACCTGCCTTGAATCCCATTGTGGGAGAACAGCGGGATATAAATCCTTGAAATAATAAAATACAATAAATATCTTTGTTTTAACGCTTGCAATTCTACAGCTACTATTTTAACTGATGTCAGTGGTGGCTCTAATCTCAATGTGGCACTGAATCTGCTCTGGGTTTTAGTCTGAAGTATTTATGCACAGTGCTGAACCCAGACTCCCCAAATAAGTCCAGCACCTTGGCTAGCTTCTGTGCAAACTTGGATTCCCAGTTTCACCGATACTGGAGCTATCGTCCCTCACTGACTGATGTTATTACGTTCAACCGTTGCATCTCATCCGGTCGAAAAACACAGGCAACAGAGCTTTAAAAATCACCAACCTCCTGTTTGTGAGATTTATCCTGTTGATGGATGCCATTAGCAGATCCGGAGTTTCCAATGGTCTAGAACAGAAAGAGCTGCTTGTAACTGATGGCTGATGCATTCACAGTGATCAGAGGTTTCATTAAAACAAATGCAATCCCTGAGCAATTTTATACGAAGCAAAAAGATAGGGAGTAACTGGAAAGAAAAGCAATTTTGAAAACATTAACCCATTATTGAAGTATGTGCCATGGGGCATTCAGGGGTAATTCAGAGGACTTCAAATGGTTTCACTGTACCTCATTCCTAATAAAGGCAAGACTTCTTACTGCCGAGGAGGCAATCCATCTTGTGCAGAAGACAGGAGATTTAAGGAGGCTTCACTGCACATTCTTCCCATTCTCAATGAAAGCAAGACTGCTTAGTGCTGAGGAGGCAACCATTTCATCTGGGGCAGGACAAATGGGATTGAAAGGGGTTTCACTGCACACACCCCACTGCCAATGAAGGCAGGACTACTTTACGGATTAATCTCAGATAGCCGACGAGTAAAACAGTGGTGCGGTAAGATGCATGGGCAACCTGTTATCAACTCCCAATTGTGTGGCAATGTGAAAAGAATCACTGCTGTTTCGGGTGTTTAAAAAGCCACACCACCATCGGGAGGGAAGCTTCGGGCATTAATCTTCATTGTATTGGGTCATCAGTTTTTAAGTTTAGACTTTTCCCATGAAGACACACAGTCCCTATCGCAACACAGGTAACTCAAATGAAGAAAAAAAAAAAATAAGAATAAGAATAAGCAGCCAATGGGCATTTCTGCATCCATCAAACAAACATGAAAGCCAGTGGTTCATGCACTGGACTGCAGTTTGAGAGATCTCTTGCAACTCACAGGGTGACCATGGACCAGACAGCCTGGCTGACCTCACAGGGCTGTTGTAAGGATAAAACTGGGTATGTTTAGCCTCAAGAATAGAAGGTTAAGGGGTGATATGATAGACCTGTTTAAGTATTTGAAGGGGTGTCATATTGAGGATGGAGCAAGCTTGTTTTCTACTGCTCCAGAGAATAGAACACGGATGAATAATCGAAGGGCAATCTACATCTACACTGACCTTTGCATCTATCGTGACTGGATTTAGTGGACGGATATCCTATCTTTCATCATTGGACCCAAGGTGGCAAAGAGGAGAGATTCAATATTTGAAGGGATGTCATATTGAGAATGGAGCAAGCTTGTTTTCTGCTGCTCCAAAGAATAAGACCTGGAGCAATGGATTCAAACTAAAGGAAAAGAGATTCCACCTCAACATTAGGAAGAACTTCCTGACAGTAAGAGCTACTTGACAGTGGAAGATGTTCCTTTGGATAGTGGTGGAGTCTCCTTCTTTGGAGGTCTTTAAACAGAGGATGGATGGCCATCTGTCGGGGGTGCTTTGATTGAGAGTTCCTGCATGACAGGGGGTTGGACTGGATTGACTTTGTTGTCTCTTCCAACTCTAGGACTCAATGATGGTAAGAAAAGCAGGAGGAAGAGAACTGTGCAAGCTTCCATGAGATCATTAGAGGAATCAATAGCAGATAACTACATACATAATCAAGCATAGAAATTCCAAGACACAAGAGCAGCAGACAATTCAAGACTCTTCTTATTGCTATAACAATAAGAATCCACACAGTGGGAGATCTACACAACTCTGGCATGCCTACCTGTGCTTTTTCCGAACAAGTCCTCATTGCCTCCATGAGCTTCTCCATCTGTTGGCCCTGCTCCAATGCGTTCCTCAAGACATCCTCGGTGCTGACCAGGCGATGCTGTAACCGCAGGACCTCTGACTCTGACGAAGGATCGATGAGGGAGTAGCGTCGCTGGTCCGTTACGCCTTTCTCTTTATCCTGGACATTGAAATTTGTAAGAAAACCCACAACTAGTATTTAGCAGAATAACTAAAATATGGAAAAAATATGAACATTGATTTTAAAATTATTAAAATGTTGCAGTTGTGTTGGGTTTTGTCATTTATTTTTGATCTAAATTTAACACAGTAACGTTGTTGTGATCATGCTCCACTCTTCCTTTAGACGTCTGCCTTGCTGGACAGTCTGTATAATCTAATTCTTTGTTTTTTTAAAATTATTCCACATTGATTTTTCCCGCCACCCGCAGGCAATAATTGGGTTTATGCTTTGGGGGGGGAAATATGCCAGGTTGGGTGAAGTTAACTTTAAAATGACAACATTAAAGTACTTTTGATTTGGCCTCAGAGATCAATGACATCTTTCCTTGGGAATCCTATGGTCTGTGAAAACTAACATTTATAGATTAATCAATTCAAAGATATAGCCGTGTTAGTCTGTAGAATCAGTATGTAGGGAGATCTTGTAGCATCTTTGAGACTCACGGAAAGAAAGAAGTTGGCAGCAGGAGCTTTCATAGATTTAAGTCTACAAATGGATCTGAGGAAGTAGACTTAAGTCTACGAAAGCTCCTGCTGCCAACTTCTTTCTTTCAGCTAGTCCCAAAGGTGCTACAAGATCTCTCTAAAGATTAATCAATGTAATTCAACACATTCCACTATTCTCTTTATCAACCTTAATGGAAATCTCAGACTTTCTAAACCTGAACCTTAACAAATGCGTTTTCAAAACTACTATTCTGAAAGCTCTATGCATTATTACATCAGGGAGAAGAATGTCCATTTTTCCAGCTACTGTTTGGATTGCAACTAAGCTCAGAGAGAAGACAGAAACATGGCGGGATGAGAGGCAATGGGATCTCCCTGCAAATCAAATGTTCCCAGTCCTTCTACCCTTGAAGCCCTGGCTCCACTACAGTACTACTGCTCAGAAAAAAAGTAGGTAGACACTGAAGTCAACCATCAATCAGAACGGTATGTTCCAGTTTACAGACCTCAGACCAATGTCTGCCCAATGCATTTTTGATGAACAGAAATCTCCATACTTGCCGCACGTGACTTAGTCCTTCATGTCTAAGGCAAGATTATGCCTTAGTACAGGGGTAGGCAACCTTTCCCCTTTAAGGGCCGAGGGACTTCAGCTCCCAGAATCCCAGGAGCTATTGGCCAACATGGGACTATTGGCCAACATGGCTGAGGCTTCTGGGAGCTGAAAGGGAAAGGTTGCCTACCCCTGCCTTAGTGCATATCACTATGTATAGTGCATACCACTATGCACTGCTGTGCAACCTGCATCAAGTCAACCCATGTTCTCCAAGCAGAGCTGCACTCACCAGGACTATCAGTTTTTCCCTTAGGCCCTTGATGTCGTCTTTGAGTTTCTGCTCTTTCTGCCTCCACTCGGCTTTGTGCACTTCGCGGCTCAAGTCCCGCTCAGGTCCAGGAGAATGCCGGTTGGCTTCCATCAGCAAAGCCCGCAGCTCATTCAGGTTTCTGGAAGGAGAGTTGAGGGAACATCTCACAAATAGGGTTTTTAATGTGAACCTTCTATTCATGCTCTACAGTTCTTTGGGATCATTGTTACTGCCGGAATAAGGCTCAGCAGCTTCATTGGAAGCTGGAAGCAGAGCTGAGGAAAAATCTCACAAATAGGTTTTTAATGCAGACCTTCTGTTGACGCTCTTCAGTTCTTTGGGATCATTGTTACTGCTGGAATAAGGCTCAGCAGCTTCATTGGAAGCTGGAAGGAGAGTTGAGGGAACATCTCACAAATAGTTTTTTTAATGCAAACCTTGATACTCTGCAGTTTTTTGGGATCATTGTTACTGCCGGAATAAGGCTCAGCAGCTTCAGTTCTAGCAAGGCAACCCTTCTCTATCACAAAAGAAGAGAGGTAGTGGGTTCTTCTGAGGTCATCTAGTTCACCCTCACACTCAATGCAGGAAATCTAGAGCTAGAGCCTATAGCCTCAACTTAAAGATGATGATTTGCCCAATGCCCCTCTAAATCATTTAGCTGGTTTGTGACAATAAACCACCTTTCTGGTGTTGCAGGCTACTAGTCTATGTGTTCCACTCAACCCACAGTGTCAAGTGATGCTACTGTTAGCAAAGATTTCCCCCTCAATTTACCAGGTTTACACACCTGGGCAACCAGGGAGTATATATGGAGTATACCTGGGCAACCAGGGAGTATATATACATATAGCTGGAGCTATATGTATGGCCCACACTATCCTAACCCAGAAGACATGCATGTAGAAAAGGCCCCATCACACATGTCGGTGATGTCCTTGTTCTTAGCCCGGTTCTATATTTCCCATGAGAGAAGGAGAAGGGTGGGGATGTGTGCGCCAACCTTTCTTTTTTCAATAGCTCCTGACTGATCAGAACCAGCTGACCAGAAGCATCATGTGTTTTTCTGGACACCGTCTCCAGTTCTGCCTCCAGTCTTTTCTTCTCTTTCAATAGACAATCTGCTTTCCTCTCGGCACTTCTGCATCTGTTTTCCAATGCTGGCAGACAAAAGGGAGAAGAACAACAAAACAAAATAAAACAAAACAAAAAGACACAGAGAAGATAAAGCAAGATTATTATTTTTTTTCTCCAAGAGAGCTGTGCAAGACAAAGAGAGGAGAATGTTTCTTTCCTGGAAATGGTTTGGTTTACACAGAGTTTAGAAAAGCAATTGTTTTGTACTAGAAATAGTGCCACTCTCTTCTGCTTTGGTCAGGCCTCCCGTGGAAGACTGTGTCCAGTTCTGGGCCCCACAATTCAAAAAGGATGTTGAGAAGCTGGAGCATGTCAAAAGGATGGTGACCAAAATGGTGAAGGGTCTGGAAACCATGAAACCCTATGAGGAGAGACTTAGAGAGCTGGGGATGTTCAGCCTGAAGAAGAGATGGTCAAGAGGTGAAATGATAGCCCTGTTTAAATATCTGAAGGGATGCCATGTTGAGGATGGAGCAAGCGTGTTTTCTGGTGCTCCAGAGAAGAGGACACAATGGAGCAATGGATGCAAGATAAAGGAAAAGAGATTCCAGCTCAACGTTAGGAGGAACTTCCTGACAGTAAGAGCTGTTCAACAGTGGAAGATGCTCCCTTGGAGAGTGATGGAGTCTCCTCTTTGGAGGTTTTAAACAGAGGCTGGATGGCCATCGGGGATGCTTTGATTGTGTATTCCTGCATGGCAGAATGGAGTTGGACTTGATATCCTTCGAGGTCTCTTCCAACTCTATGATTCTATGATTCTACGTTCCTCTGAGTCTGAGAGAATATGACTTGCCCAAGTCCTTAGGATGCTTTGATTTTGAGTTCATGCATGGCTGAAGGGGGTTGGACTAGATGGCCCTTGGGATCTCTTCCAACTCTATGATTCTAAAACTAATAATTCTAACAACAGCCCTATTTGTGTGCACATGGGGATGGATCATGGGGGGGGGCATTTGGTCATATTTGTGCTTTTTAAAAGGTCTAAAGTAGTTTTGGATTAAAATAGAATTTCAAAGTCACATGTGGATCACTCTTCCCAAATAAAGTCAACACGTTACTTTGAAAAGAGGTTTTATTGTTGTGTGCCTGCAAGTCATTTCTGGTGTATGGTGATCCAAAGGTAAAACTATTACAGGGTTTTCTTGACAACTTTTTTCAGAGAGGGTTTGCCATTGCCATCTTTTCTCTTGGAGGAAAAGAGATTCCAGCTCAACATTAGGAGGAACTTCCTGACAGTAAGAGCTGATCAAAAGTGGAATAGAGATTGGTGGAGTCTCCTTTGGAGGTCTGTAAACAGAGGCTGGATGGCCATGTGTCGGGAATGCTGTGATTGAGAGTTCCTGCATGGCAGGATGGGGTTGGACTGGATGGCCCTTGGGGTCTCTTCCAGATCTATGATTCTATGATCCTCTGAGGCTGAGAGAGTATGAGTTGCCGAAGGTCACCCAATGAGTTTCCATGACTGAGTGGGGATTCAAAATATTCTCTCGAGAGTCATAGTCCAACACTCAAACCACTACACCATGTAGGAAACAAGATATATATATATATATATATATATATATATATATATATATCTGGCCTAGATAAATATGGTCCCACCAAAAAGTGTGTGGTTCTGCTCAAGACAATTCTATGGAAACAATTCTATGGAAACTTACCACTTACTTGAGTCCTTAGCGTGTCGGTCTGGGAGACCAGGGAGGAGACCTCTTTGTCCTTTTTACTCAGCTTGTCCTGAAGATCTGAAGGAAGAAGAAAGAGCAGGCAATTCAATCACGATTCAGAAATGTAGGGCTAAAAAGACACATGGTGGGACATGTAGGGTTTCAGTCCTAGCCTCATGCCTTGCAGCAGTGGCAAGAAATTGGAGTGGGGATGGTTCATAGCCCTGAACAAAATAGAGGACATGGCACAAACAAAGTTTTTAGTTATTCTGGAGGCTGTCCGTGGCTCCTTGGCCAAGGTGGTAGGGATGCAACTGGCATTGCATGGAGGCCCATAGGCCTTGCAAGAGAATGGGAGAAGCTGGGTCATAAGCGCTAGTTTGTCTTCTTCCTCATTAATAACTGTTCCCATCTTAACCATCTTCTGATGTTACTTGGCCACACGTTTTCATTTCTGCAATGTTGGAGGGTATGTTACATAAAGAAACCAGGGTCATAAGCCCTGGTTTGAAACAAAAAGCTTGGGAAAGTTATTCTTCTGGCCAACCTAGCTGGGAGCTGTAGTCCAAAAAAGGGACTTCTCCAAGCTCTGGAGAAGGAAGGCTCAAGGGTCAGCTCACTCACATTGCATTTAATTCTGATTTAGCGTTATATCCAAGCCAGGTCAGTGTTCAGTTTGATGCAGGAGCCCCAGAATTTCAAATGTGAGACTTGAAAATTTGCCACGCCAAATTCGACAGTGGACTTTGAAGGCAGAATTCAGTGCAACGTTACCTTCCATTGTCTGCTTCATTTTGATCTTTTCTTCTGCAATGTCATTTGTTTCAATCATCTGCAATACATACATATATATATTATGCTTGATATGGTTGGTGTGAATAGTATGGGGAATGTGAAGAACGACCTGGCAATGTGTACATTCACCAGACATTATAAAGAATATATTATATATATTAGAGGATGGAATTACGCATACAATCCAGCCCATATGCACAATGTCCAGTGAGTGGGTAAACTCCTCCGATTGGAATACATGCATGCAGACAGGGAAATGTGTGTAATATCATTCTGATGGTTGCATATACTGCATATTCCTGACATCCTTTGGAAACTTTGCACATTGGCTGGACCAGTGATTCCCAACCTTTGGTCCTCCGTTTGTTTTGAACTCCAGATCCAGCTTGGCCAAGAGTCAGGAATTATGGGAGCTGGAGTCCAAAACATCTGGAGGACCAAAGGTTGGGAACCACTGGGCTGGTCAATATGTGACTATTCTATAGATGATGTTAATTATTGTACGTTCATCATAACTTCTGGTGAATGTTCAGCGATGCCAGTTTTTCTCCACATTCTCCATTCGGCTGACATTAGTTATAAAATATTAGATATGGACACACAGGACAAGATAGCAACCAATGTATATTCGCGTTGCTTTCATTGTACTGCAGGAAGATTTCATGATGCTTGATACTTCCAAAAACCAAGTGAAGTCACTGATTATGACAGGGGTAGGCAACCTGTCCCCTTTAAGGGCCGAGGGACTTCAGCTCCCAGAAGCCTCAGCCATGTTGGCCAATAGTCCGATGTTGGCCAATAGCTCCTGGGATTCTGGGAGCTGAAGTCCCTCGGCCCTTAAAGGGGAAAGGTTGCCTACCCCTGGATTATGTCATCTAAGGCACATATCTCAGTTTGTTTAGCCAGGGTCTGCACCCAATCCCTTTACAGAGTTCAAGAATCAAGACCAGATTGTCTTTAATTAACCATCATATCCTGTTCTGTAACAGCTCTGGAACAAGCCGGGATATTAAAGCAACTTCACACCATGGTTTAATATCCTGGTTGCTTCTGAACTATGCTCTGTTGGCTTAGACAAAACATGAAAATCATGATTAATGAGACATCCTGATTTAAATGCAGATCATGTGAAGGATGAATATGCATGGGTAAAAGTTTATTGTGGCTTAATCCCAGCATGTGGCAAAGTTATGTTTTTGGACTACCATGCCCAGAATCCCCCCGCCAGCATGGCTAACATGGCTCATATAAAGGAGCACATGTATAGGCAGAGGGCTCATCTGATCATCCAAACCAGACCATGGTTTTCCTGGCACTTGTTTGGCCCAAGGTAATCCAAAAAAAACAACATGCAGCCACAACCATTTGGACTTGGCAAAATGGCCAGAGAGAAGGGACTTTTTGCAACATGTCTTTTTGGTCATTCCAGCTTAGCCAAGCAACCAAGAAAGGAATCTACCTAACTGTATTTTGCTATGCCGTTTCCATTTCCCCCTTCTTCCTGCTCCTCTTCATGCTAGCTGGGGATGATAGAAATTTTAATCTAATTCATCTAGATATCCTTAAATGATTCCATCTGTTTTCTCTTGCTGGTGTGTGTGTGTGTGTGTGTGTTCCTTTTCCTGAATATTTAAAAGTAGTGTCCTCCTCTCCATCTTCCTGCATGGCAGAATGGGGTTGGACTGGATGGCCCTTGTGGTCTCTTCCAACTCTATGATTCTATGATTCGAAACTTACCGTATATAGTTACCCCTTCGTTTTCGCAGGGGATCCTTTCTGGACCCCCCACGAAAATGGAAAAATGCCAATATTCAAGCCCTATTGGCTTGAATGGTGGCGCGTGCTCACAGGCAGCCATGGGTGCGTGCCCCATTTTAATCCCCTCTGCCCCAAAAATGGGCGAGGGATGCAGACTCGAAGTCTGCAAAAACGGAGGGGCAACTGTATACTCGACTCTAAGTCAACCTCATGTTTAAGTCAAGGGCAGATTTTTGGGGCCAAAAAATAAGGATTTTGCTATGACTCATGGATAAGTCAAGGGTAAAACTTAGGGCCATGTAACAAAGGATCTAAAGGTTGAAGGGAAGGAAAATGACGTCAAAGAATTTAAAAATCCCAGCAGGCATTAATGTTTGCGTTTACCCTACAGGCTGGATGGATGAAAGAGTAAAGGGGATCAGTGTTTCCAGGACAGATTATGCTCTTGCCTTTCACCAGAGGATGGTTCCTTTTTTAAGAAGAGTTAAAGTACAGTATTTACATTGACCTGTGGATAATTCAGATCAATTTTTGGGGTCGACTTTTGGCTAACATTTCTCGACTTATACATGAGTACACATAGTATGTTTTGTGAATGGCTTTTGACTTATTCTCCCTAATCCACCTAAGTATATTCTCAGAATCTAAAAGAAATTGTAAACCTTCTGGGTTTGGACACCTAACATGTTTCTTCCTATACAACATTGCAATGAGCCAAGTGCCACAGAAGGCAATGTATTCATTAGTTAAATAGCAGAAATTAAGGGGCACCAAGAGCTTGCTTGGGATAAAACCCAAACCATAAAATATGCCTTGTGCCCCATGGCTTGCGTTAATTCTGAGAGATTTCCAAATGGCTTATTGTTGGCTGATTTGCAGGAAATGGCCTAGCTAAAAATTTAAACTACTAAATACATGTTACTACTATGTGGATTCATCCAGAAGGATACTTTTACAAATATCTGGGAGGAAGTGAGAAGAAACCTTGTAGGTTCCTGTTAAAACTTAACTGTGGATCAAGAACATTGAACTCAAACACATACATACAGCTTGGAAATAATTGGTTAAAAATAATTTGTTACGCCTAATTTGTTTTAAAAAATCAACAATGGTTTTAGAAACTGTTATTTGAATGATTTCAAAAACCGTTAATTGGAAGTGCTGAGTGCCAGTGCAATGGTTTGGGGTGATTGTTTTTGTGTTTTATGTATTAATTTATGACTATTTCTATCACGTTATTTGTCACAGCTGACATTTCAGTAATTTCAAATGATTTTTTCCCTAAGTTTAATAATTTAACAAACTAATCATTCAGTCTGCCAGTGCTTCTTGTGTTAGCACTAACAATTATGTTTCCAAACTCTGCACATACATTGGCATGTTGAGAAGGATGAAGTGGCTCCGTAGACTGCAACTTGTTTTCTAACACCAGGATTGTTTCTTGCAACCGCTGGATCTCTTGTTTACTCTGGGTCTCCGATTTCTGCGTCTCATAGTCCACCATCTTTTTCTCAGCCAGAGATATCTGCTCTTTCAAGAAAGCGATGGCTTGTGCCTGATCTTTGTAGTCGCTATGCAGCTTCTCCAGCTCATGCACGCGGAGATCTGCATCTCGGCACTTATCTTTCAGATCCTGAATTTCAATGAGGTGTTGGTTGGCCTTCGTTTCCAGCTGCGTCTTCCAGTTGTTATTGCTTTCTTCCACCTCATCCTTCGCTTCTTGCAGCTTCAACTTCAGGCTTTCCTTCTCTTTCACATGGACGGCCATCTCAATGTCATGCTTGGCTTTCAGGTTTTCTAGCTCCAGCTGGTGTTCCATCTTGATGCTCTCGACCACAGCTTTCAGCTCCACAATCTCCTTGTGCTGGGTATCAGGCCCTGTGTTCAAGGTAGCCTTGAGGTCCTCCAGTGACTTTTGATGATCAGATGCCAAAGTGTCCAGTTTGGACTTCCAGTTGTCCATTAAGCCCATATTCTCATTAGTGGCCTGATGAACTTTATGCTTAAGGTCCACAATTTCTTGGGAGTATTTGTCATTGAGAGCTTTCAACTTCTCAATCTCTTGCTGATGCTTCTTCAGGGTCCTCTCGTGCTTCTCCTTCAGCTGAATGCTTTCTTTCTGGTGCTCCTTGTTGGCCGAAAGCAGCTGATCCCGTAGACGGAGGGCTTCGGTTTGCAGGCCGAGGCTGTAGTCTGGAGACTCTGGCTGGTTAGAGGCCTTCAAACACTGTCTCAGCTCCTCCACCTCAGTTCGTGTTAAGGACAGCTCTTCCTCAAGCTGAAGAATTCTTGACTTTTCTGCAACAGTGGTCAGCTAAAATACACACACACGCACACACATATACATACACAAAGTCAGTTCTTGCATCTCCATATTCATCAGTTCCTTCACAGAGTAGACAACACATGTTGCTGGATTACAAATCCCAACTTTCCTGGTTATTGACCATGCAAACTGGGACTGATGGGATTTGGGATCTAATATCATCTGGAGGCTATCCCGTTGGGGAAGGCTACTCTAATGCTTCTCCACACATTGTGGTTCTTTCATACATAGACATAGACATATATTTACACACACACACATATGAAACTCTCCCAAGATAATATATATAATCTTGGGAGAGTTTCATATATATATATATATATATATATATATGTGTGTGTGTGTGTGTGTGTATATATATACATATATATTAATATATATATAATCTTGGGAGAGTTTCATATATATATATGTGTGTGTGTGTGTGTGTGTGTGTGTATATACATATATATATTAATATATATATAATCTTGGGAGAGTTTCATATGTGTGTGTGTGTAAATATATGTATATGTGTGTGGAGAAGCATTAGAGTACCGGTATATATAGTCTATATGTGTGTGCATATATGTGTGTGTGTGTGTGTGTGTGTATATATATATTACTCCCAAGATATTATAAATGTACCTCTACTAGTGTAGAGTGAGTGCAGCAATACATCTCTTGGAATACAATCCTCCTCCAGATCAGAGAACAGGGAAATGGATAAAAGCGCCCTATTTTCAGACAAACCGGGGGTTGCCACTAAGGGCCTTTACAGACTGCCAGAAATAGTGCAACTTGAAGCCACTTTAACTGTCCTGGCTCAGGGCTAAGGAATCATGGGAACTGTAGTTTATTGTAACACCAGATCTCTCTGACAGAGAAGGCTCAGTGTCTGAGAAAAAAAAATACAGTTCCCATGATTCCCTAGCACTGAGCCAGGACAGTTAAAGTGGCCTCAAGCTGCACTATTTCTGCAGTCTGTAAAGGCCCTAAGTATTGTATGAAAGCCTCTTAGTGAAAGGAAGTCATTTGCCAAAATACAAATAATGCAAACAGAAACCCCTTGGAAATATAATTTCATTTCATTTCATTTCTTTCTTCTTCTTCTTTTTTGCACCAGGGTAAATTTTCCAAAATAAATGCAGTTTTTTTGCAACTAGGACATTCATAGCTAGGTTCAAATTTGGATTTCTGCAATCTTCCAGATCATCAATATGGGGGAAAGTATCCTTTGCCTACAAATGTCACTGCTTCCTTTGAAAGGATCATGTTCTAATTTCACAAAGAAACTAGAATTCATTCCCAAAATAAAAGCCCTTGTGCAGCCAAAACAGAGCATCCATGTACAGATGAAAGGAACCGAGATGCTCAGGGTAACCCTGAGGTTTTCAAAAAGTGCAATTTATTTATTTTTAGAATCCACCGCCATTCCTCAATAAAAGAGCAAAATAAGCCAATGGAGACTGAACATACTCAATGGCCACAGAATGCCAACTAGGTGGGCATACTGAGAAATGGGAAAATTGTGTGTGTAAAGCATGTGTAAATGGAATACTTTGGGAAGATGGCACAGCTTTCTGCCAAGAACTCTGAATAGGAGATGACCCAAAACTGGCTCACATTTCACTTCCTTGGTGCCCCATTTCTGGCAAATTCATTTTTCCACATGGGGATGAATGGTGCAGGACCACTGTGGTTTAGTGGTTTGAGCCTTTGACTGTGACTCTGGAGACCAGGGTTCATATCCCCACTCAGCCATAAAAACTGACTGGGTGACCATGGGTAGGTCACACTCTCTCAGACACAGAAGAAGGCAATGGCAAACCTACCCAACCCCCTTGAACACATTCTGCCAAGAAAACCCTGTGATAGGGTTGCCTTAGTGTCAAGGCACAGAGCACCAACAAGAATGAATGATGACCATTCTGTTGGCTGCATCTCAGGGACACAGTTGTGGTTGGGATATCTTGTCCCACAAATGGATAAAACTTGCTTTGGAGGCCAGGGTCTTCCAACCCTTTCCAAACCCTCATCTTAACCTGAGCCACCAGCTTCTTTGGCTAGGTTGGTCTGCTTCTGTTGTGAGTAGCCTCCAAGAGTTATGGTGCTGCACCAACCTTATTTTCATGCTACCTGGACCTTGGTGGACCCACAATCCCTTTTTCCAAAATCAGGCAGTCACATCTTGTTTTGAAAAAAGGCTATTTCGGGACCTAATACAGGGAGATATAGCCCTATAAATGGCTCCCATGGTGTCCACCTGGAACCATCTGGAAGTCCAATTATTATTATTATTATTATTATTATTATTATTATTTGGCAAGATATCATCTGAAGTGGGCCACATCCAGTCCATAGGATAGGAATGACAGGAAGACACAATCCTGTAGCTGGTTTACATCCTTAGCAAGACAAAGTACTCTTGAGCATGGGACGGTAGAGTTATGAATGAATTGCACCACTCCGGACTCCCCATATGTAAAAATCTAGTACTGCAAGGCTCAAATCTTCCTCCTGCTGGGCTAGTTGTTGCTCTTTTTAAACTTGCAGTGGTTTCCTTTGTTTAAAAAACAAAATCAGGGGAGACAATTTTAACAAAAACAATCTCCGAAAGGCTGTCTCAGCCCGGTCTGAAATAGTACTGTCCGCTTGTCCTCATCCAAGTCCTGGCCCCCATTCTGCAGCATGCGCAAGCCAGATCTTGGAAGGCCACCAAGTTTTTATATAGTTGGCCAGAGAGTATTCTATCTGTGGTGCTGTCCCAGATATAAACATTGTCTTCTGATCAAGACAGATGATGGTTCGAGCCACAGAAGCTCATGGTTGAAGTCTTTGGACTCCAGGTTGAAGACTTTGGACTCCACAGATCAAGGGGGCTATTCGAACCCATGACAATAAAATGTTAAAACATATTAACAACAGATTTCCTTTTGCTATTTGCTGTCATTTCATAGCTAATGGCACCTTGGACGTCACAGTCTTACCCTGGTGTAAAAGGAAACAGGCTTTAAAAATACCCCAAACTCAACCCACCCCTTCCACTTCACGAAACACCCACCCGTGGAAACCAGTTAGAAGTCAACATGTTGACAAGGAGTAAGAAAGGAAGGATGCTTGATGTAAAAGCAAACCGCTGACCATGGTTAATGTTTAATGATGGGCTTGGAAGCAGCTGGGCTGATGGGGTGCAGCTTTTTTGGCTCACAAAATCATGGCGGGAAGAAATGGAAGGGATTGGAAGGGCTGGTACATTCAGAGGCAGGAAGTCTGGCCAAGGTTGGCTGTTCGAATAAGAGGGCACATCAAACCAGGTCCATCAAATTCAACGTTAAATGCCATCATCTAAAGATCTGGGCTTAGAATCGGTTGGAGAGACCCTGCAGGCCATCCAGTTTAAAGCCCTCCCTGATGCAAGAAATCCAGATTGGTGAAGATCTCCAGCCATGGAGAGCTCACCCACATCTCCAGGAAATGGAATCCATTCTCAAATTGCTTCTGCTATCCGTTCCTTCTACTGCAAAGGGATCTCATAGCACCCTTGAGAGAAGTTGGCAGCATGAGCTTTCATAGACTCGAGTCTACTTCTTCAGATGCATGGGGCAGCATGCATGTCAGGTCTACAAAAGCCCATGCTGCCAACTTCTCTCTTTCAGTTAGTCTCAAAGGTGCCACAAGATCCCTTTGTAGACTGATCTTCCAGACAAACAGAACTATATCTTTGAATAGAGTTCCTTCTACTGTTCAACTAAAATTTATCAACTTGCAATTCTAGCCCACTAAATCTAGACCTGCCATCTGGATAGGCAGCAGAGGGCCCTCTTCTCCATGTGTTACAGCTCTTTAAGTGTTTGAAGAATGGTTTCATGTCCCCATTCAAGGCTCACAAAAGGCAAAGTGCCCCTGCTAGCTTTCTCTGAGGCCAGATTTGAAGATAGATGGTTGTCAGATGTTCTACAATGTTATACCCATGGCTGATATACCAATATGGAAGGGCTGCGTCATCTGGATAATGCCAGCATAGCAATCCTGCTTGTAGGACTGACGCCCTGAGCAGGTACACAGGATTTCAAGCTTTGGGAAGACTTTTTTCAACATAGGATTCTGCAGGATGCCCAACCTTAGACTCAAGGGCCAGATCTGGCCCTGCTGGGGTGCTGACCTGGTACCCTGGTTCTCTGCAGATGGAGACACCCTCTTCCCCATGGCACCACAATTTGGTGCGATGAGCATTGAGAATGCAGGATTAGACTATTGGATTCTATAGGAGCCAGTGTGATGTGGTTTGAGCATTGGACTATGACTTTGGAAGCCAGGATTCGAATCCTGGCTCAGCCATGGAAACCCACTGGATGACTTTGGGCAGGTCACACTCTCTCAGACTCAGAGGATGGCAATGGCAAACCCCCTCTGAAGAAACTTGCCAAGAAACCCTTGTGATAGGTTCACCTTAGGGTATGCTGGAAATGACTTGAAGGTCCTCAACAACACATTCTTGGGGTGTGAACCTGTATTGTTGCTACTTGAAAAGTAGGGTGTCAATGCATGGCTCCAAATCTGCTCCGTTTCCAAATACAAATACAAAACCTGCTCAGTTTCCATGATTAATTCAAAATGGGGTGTGAGTGCAAAATTCATGAACAACTCTTCACTGGGCAACTTAGATGGAGACATAAAGGCATGTTTATGGATATATTTAAACAGGCAGCCTCCCACAACCACACTTAGTATGGCCAAAAAAGAGAAAAATGGTGTGTGAGTATGAAATGCTTCTTGTGGAAACTTCCAGGAGAGGCAATCCATCTTTTAAACAGATCACAGCCCACATACTTGCCCTTTTTAAACATATTTTTAATAGTTTGCCAGTGCCTTCCTCTGAGGCTGAGAGAGTGTAACAAAGTCGCTGAGCGGGGATTCAAACTCTGGTCTCCTGGAGTCTGAGGTCCAATGCTAGGACCAAAACTACTGTAAGCCGCCTTGGATTCCATTTTAGGAGAAAGGCGGGATATAAGTGCAATAAATAAATGGATTAATAAATAAACACAAATCACTACACCAAGCTCCCTCTGTCCCAATTCCCAATGTCACCAACAAGACCAACATCAACAACAATTCTTCCTATACCCCAATGACAGACCTGATATGGATGCACTGGACGAGGGACATTTATTTATCTGCTCTTCCTCATCCCTCGCTCCCTCACTTGCTCCGACATGTTACCAACATAGTACATGAACCTGAACTCCTCTCCCTTGCAGGATCTTACAAGATCTCGCATAAACATGATGTCCAGGGGCTCTGCACAGACATCACTCTTCTCCACTATATGGACATTTGAAAAAATGGGCTGTAGCCCTTAGCAGTATATGCTGAAACAAAGAGTTCCTTCTTTTCCTTACTCCTCCTCTTTCTCTCTTTATACAACAGTGCAGGATTAAGCATGGAGCACAACAATTCAGCATCCTAGACAACTGACACCTAATTCGAGGAATAGTCCTAAATTTCCAAATGAGTTTCCATAAATTTAAGGACCAAGGACTCCCAAACAACCTTCGAGGGGTTCTCCTGCCCCCAACGCATGATAACATCCTGAGCCACTGTTACAGGCCAAAAAACCTGTGCATCTACTAGTATCAGCCCTTTCGTTCCTTCCTTTGGAGAAGGCTGTGGGTACAACAAAGCAGGTGAGGAGAGAGCTACCTATTGTAGGACCTCATAGATTCACTGGTGGCTTGGTCACTGTCCCAAAAGGGAAACTCTCTGGGATCTCATAGACTCATAGACCCCAAGGGCAATCCAGTCCAACGCCAATCTGCCATGCAGGAACTCACAATCAAAGCATCCCTGACAAATGGCCATCCAGCCTCTGTTTAAAGACCTGCAAAGAAGGAGACTCCACTACTCTCCAAGGCAATGTCTTCCACTGTCGAACAGCTCTTACTCTCAGGAAGTTCCTCCTAATGTTTAGGTAGAATCTCTTTTCCTTTACTTTGAATCCATTGCTCCATTGGGTCTTATTCACTGGAGCAGCAGAAAACAAGCTTGCTCCATTCTCAATATGACATCCCTTCAAATATTGAATCTCCCCTCTTTGCCACCTTGGGTCCAATGATGAACGATGGGATATCCATCCACTAAATCCAATCACGATAGATGCAAAGGTCAGGGTAAATGTAGATTGCCCTTTGATTAATCATCGCAATCCCAGTATCAAATAGCATGCTTTTGAATATTTCAGCCCACATACTCTTGCTTCCAAAAACCCTGCTATGGAATTTGCTTTGGATACAGAATTCCTGGGGCCCTGAAGGGTTCTGCAATGATGACGGGTAAATACAGATTGCCATTGACCAAGTGGTAGTCAGCCACGGCACATAAAGAACGGCTTGGCAAGCCATGTAGAGAGGGCATTATAGCCCTGAAAATCTTTACGATTTCCCTAATTTTTGATCAGGTGAGCAGCCCTGGGCATCCAGAGAGGGTCAGGAGACTGTGCCCATCCCATTGACCACCATTGGATTGCCATGGGCTGCATGCACTCCTTTCTGGGAAAGTTGGAAGTGACCAAAACGTCTCTTCAAGTATTCCAAAATTACAAATCTGGCCCCCAAAGAGTTCCCATTTTAGGTCAAAATTGTGCTCTAGTGAATCTAGAAGGCATACTTTCCATTTTTTAAAAACAGTATCTCTCTTCTTAATTGTTATTTATTTCATGATGGGAAGGATCTTGATGGAAGGGCCAAGGGCCACATAGATTTGCGGGGCCACATGTTGCCCATAGGCAACACTATTTCCGCTCCTAATGAAAACAACAACTTTCCCTCTGGTCTCAAGTAGGATGGCTTGCCAAGGGGGCTGCGCACCAACGCCACAAGGCAAAGGGCCCTCTTTATTTAGCCAATGATTGATTACTAATTGGTTATATTGGATGGCGAATGGCGAAATTTATTACTCCCGTCGACATGGCGTCATGTTGCATGAGAAGCTGGAGAGCAGAAACCAAAAGAGAGCTTGGCCCCAGAGGCACAAGAGAAGGCAAAATTGCACGGCCGACTCCAGACGGCGGATTGCAAAATAAAATGTTATAATGAAATAATGAAAGCTCAGCCTCGGAGAGGGAGAGGGAGAGGGTTTTTTTAAAAAACAAGGGTTTGTCAGTGTCAGATGCAGCCAGCAAGCAATCTGATCCGCAGGCAACTGGCTAGCATGGAGCAGAACGGGATGGAACGGGACAGCAGCGATGGGAAGGTTAGTTGGGGTTTGATGGGATTACCCTGGTGTCCTCCAACTCTTTGAGAAGCTTTTCGGCCTGCGTCTTCTCAAACAGGAGACTCTGCTCGAGCTCCCGTATTCGGGCATGCTCCAGCTGCGTCTGAGTCTGGTCACGCGTCGGGAAGAAAAGAAAGAGCAAAAAGAAGGAGAAAAGAAAAATGGGAGAGAGTAGGAAACCCAGGAATACAGAAAGAGAAGGAACCAGAGAAGACGGCAGTGTTGGTATCTTCTTCGGCGTACAAGGCAAAGGGAGACAGTTCACAAAATGGGGAAGGGGCAGGGGGAAAGAGCCAGCGTGGCTTGGGAGCTGAGCAAGGGGATGCCTCCTCACCATCATTTTGGGGGGCGGCAGACCCCTGAACTGCTCCAGAAGCCTTTTCTTTGAAGGAACGTGACGTCTAAAAGGGCAAAGACGGGAATCCAAAGAAGATGCAACACACCAAAATACCAGTCCTGCAAGAGAACTTTTACGTGAGCCCTGAGAACTAACACACATACACAAACTTCACACATGTATACAAGCAGGCGCTCATCTCAAGATCTCAGATGAGATCAACACCCACTGCAAAAATCCGTCCTAGCTATCTATTTTGGGGCACCCACCATTTCCCCTCCTACTGTGTTAAAGACCATATTTTTGCCCAATGACTTTAGTTATTTCTGTCCTGGAAGCGCCTCAGGAACTGGCAGCATACGGCTTTGGGACTGGTACCAGTCCAAAAGCCATCCTTTTGAGCAGCACAGTACTAGGCAACTTCCTCCTTATTCGGCATCTTTTTCTGGAGACAGGATATAGGCATACCTCAGTTAACAAAGCTTCTGATCCTTTTCACAAAGTCTTTTTATGCCTCTCTTTTCCCTCTATATAGCTGAATGCCTTTAGCAGCATCCACCACTGGCAGGCTCATGAAGGAGGGCTGGAGAAACACAGATTTGGGTGATGGTTTTGCAGGAGTGTGCAATGAAGATTGAGCTGGGGAGCAATGGGATTCTGCTCTACCCAATCCTACTATTGCTGTGTGTGTCTACCTACAACCAGCAAAATAAACCGTAGAAAATCCCTTAGGCAGTGTGCGTATGCAAGGCTTACCTGACCTGGTTGTTTCATTTCACCTATCCATATGGTTATGGATGGTAGATTTTAGCAGATTATGTTTTTTAAACTGTGCTAAGTTTAATTCTTTTTTAAGGGGTGGGGGGGGTAAGATATTTGATCATGTACTGTTATTATGTATTGTATTGGTTTGTTTTAACATGTAAGCCGCTCTGATTACTATTATAGTAGAAAAGCGGGATACAAATAAAAGTTTTATTTATTGTTTATGTAATTTTGAATGAAAACACTGCATGAACATGTTGATCGGCTCTTCTTTTTTGTGGTGTAGGAACCTATCCCTGTTCTTTCCATGTTATTTCTCCCTCTACTACCAAATATTTATTTTAAAGAAGTAATGCCCAAGAACCTATCCCCGTTCTTTCCATGTTATGTCTCCCTCTAGTACCAAATTTTATTTTAAAGAAGTAATGCCCAAGAACATACCGACTATGTTAACTGAGGTATACTTGTATAGCCCATCTCTACAGTACACACAAACAGAATGTTGATCCCTGAGTTCTTGCTTAGCTTGTGAGGCTAGTAGTTCACAACAGTGGTGGCCAGTGTCTTCCATGTTAGGGGATTAGTTGGTTTGGATCTGCTCTAGGTTTAGCATAGAAGCATAGAATCATAGAGTTGGGAGAGATCTCAAAGGCCATCCACTTCAACTCCATTCTGCCATGCAGGAACTCACAATCAAAGCATCCACGACAGATGGCCATCCGGCTTCTATTTAAAAACCTCCAAAGAAGGAGACTCCACTAACTCCAAGGCAGTGTCTTCCACTGTCAAATAGCTCTTACTGTCAGGATGTTCTTCCTAATGTTGAGCTGGAATCTCTTTTCCTATAGTTTGCATCCATTGCTCCATTGGGTCCTATTCTCTGGAGCAGCAGAAAACAAGCTTGTTCCCTCCTCAATATGACATCCCTTCAAATACTTAAAAAGGTCTATCATATCCCCTCTTAACCTTCTCTTCTCCAGGCTTAAACATACCCAGCTCCCTAAGTTTTTCCTCATAGGGCTTCATGGTTTCCACCATTTTGGTTGCCCTCCTATGGTTTAGCATGAACTTTAAGAACCTGTCCAAGATGCTAAACACTACTCCATCTTGGAGAGTTACTTTTATATTCAAACTAAAACCAACAGTGGTAGAAGTTAAAGACATAGAGATAACCCGGAAGAACAGTATGCAACGGGATCTTGTAGCACCCTTGAGTCTGACTGAAAGAAAGAAGCTGGAGCATGAGTTTTTGTAGACTTGAGCCTACTTTCTCAAATACACGAAGAAAGCTCACGCTACCAGCTTCTTTCTTTCAGTTAGTCTCAAAGGTGCTACAAGATCCCTTTGCAAACTAAAACCCAGAGCAGATTCACTAAGCTCCTGACTTGGAAGCCACAAGCAATGGCACCACAATGCTTTCCGCCAGGGAGGTGGACAGAATATTAAATAGTTAAGAAAATGTTTTAAATTAGAATCTCTATTTATATCCATAAATAAATATACAATGCCTTCTATGTGGAAGTGCTTAGAAAGTATACTTCTCATTCCTAATTACCTTTGTTGAGAAGAGTTTAAAGATTTACGCTGCAATCTTAAATATGCTTACCCAGAAACAAGTACCACTTAATTCAATGGGGCTTAGCTCTGAGTAAACAGGTGTGTGGTTCATAAAATCATAGAATCCTAGAGTTGGAAGAGACCCCAAGGGTCATCCAGTCCAACCCCCTGCCATGCAGGAACTCAAAATCAAAGCATCTCCAACAGATGCACTGCTAGTGGGAAGCAACCTTTCCAAAATGCGACTTCCAACACATGGGTTTGTACTACAGCTCCCAGCATCCTGACCATTAGCCAGAATGGCTAGGACGGATGGAAAGTCTAATCCAATATCATCTGGAAGGCACTCTCTTGAACACAGCTTTTAGTAAACCGATCTGTTTGAGCAAGGCTTTCCTTACGCTTTTGTTTGCCAAGAGCACGGAAGGCAGTCTCACACAAATATGAGTTTTCATCTTAACAAGCGTTCAAAGACATGTGCTTAAATGGGAAATAAAAACGAAACAAAATTGGATGAGGAGGCAAAATGCTACAATACTTGGAGATATCTGTAGTGAGGACTGCAAGTGTTTTACTCAACGAAGAAAGATTTTTAAGACACAAAACAAAAAGAGAACTACCTCCTTTACTGACTATGAATACAAACCACCAATGTCCTCTATAGCACATTCTTTGTCAGCAACACACACACATCACCATTCAACCATCAGCCAGTCAATACTCTGCTTCGATTGTATATTAAAAGCTGTAGACCAGAAGGAAGCCAGGAAAAGTCTTGGGCTTAAAGACATCAGCAGGTCAAGCCATACATTTCCCAAAAGATGAACCAGCAAATCCAAATTTACCTCCAAGTCTCCCTTTGTAATAGATTCCTCCTCCACACGGAACTGCAAATCTTCTACTTTTCTGCAAAGAGAGGTCAGGAGGGAAATGTTGAAAAGGAGGCTGTGTTTAATCTCTGTAACTACCATATGTAGTCAACTATAAGTTGACCAAGGACAGGTTTTGGGACCAAAATTATGGATTTTGATGACCCGTGAATAAGCTGAATTATAAGTTTTACTTCTAAGTGAATACACAAAACCTAGGGGCATGTAACAAAGGATGTAAAGGATGAAGTAAAGGAACACAATGCCAAAGAAGTTTAAAAATTCCAGCAGGCATCATTGTTTGGGTTCACACTAAATGTTGGATGGATGAGAGACAGATTACACTCTTGCTTTTCAACAGGGGATGGTTCCTTTTAAAAAAAGAGTTAAAGTACAGTACACTCGTCTCTCCCCGTTCGCAGACTTGGAGTCCACGGTCTTGCTCCTTCGCGGATGGCAAGCGGGGAGGGACAAAATGGTGTGTGTGCTAGAGGGGCACTGCGCAGCACCGCACATGGGGCACATGCCCATTTTAACCAATGGGCTTTGAATATTTGTGGTCCGGAATGGATCCCCTGTGAATTGGGAGGGATGACTGTACTTATATTGACCCATGGATAAGTTGACTCATGTTTTTTGGGGGGATCAATTTTTTGACTAAAATTTCTAGACTTATTTGTTGTTGTTGTTGTTAACTGCCTTCCTGTCAGTCTCAACCCATGACAACCCTATGGATGAGACATCTCCAGGCCCTCCTGTCCTCTCCTGCTCTGCCCAGCTCCTGCAAACTCATATTCATAGTCTCTAATAAAGTCCATCCATCTGGCATGTGGCCTTCTTCTCTTCCTACTTCCCTCCACCTTTCTCAGGATTATTGTCTTTTCCAACAATTCATGCCTTCGCATGATGTGTCCAAAGTACGACAGTCTAGGGACCTTATCAAACGCTGGCCACGAAGCGAAAAGTAAGCAAAAACTAACCGAAGTAAGAATAAATTCAATTCTATACCGAAACGAACTGAATTTCGCCTGCGCGGCCATTGCGCAATGATTCCAAAAGCTCCCTTGTACTTCCCTGAAAAACCAAATGTCAAAAGATCCCCTTTCACTTCGGATCACGGAAAAAAAAATACGTATTAGATCCGGATTGCCTTTGGATATGTGTAAACAAAAGGGAAAAAAAATACGTATTAGCTTTGGATACCTTCTGCTTGGGACCCCCATGTGATAAGGTCCTAGGTCTTGTCCTCTTGGCTTCTAGGGATCTCTCTGCCTTGATCTGCTCTAGGACCCCTTTGTTGGTCCTTTTGGCTCTCCATGGGATCCTCAGCACTATTCTCCAGCAAAACTTTCTCTCAAATGCGTTGGTTTTCCTCCTATCTTCTTTCTTGACTGTCCAGCTCTCACATTTATCCATGGGAATATGGAGTGCAATGGCTTGTATGATTCTGACTTTTGTGCTGAGTTGTATATCTTTGAATTTTAGGATCTTTTCTAGTTCTTTCATAGCCATCTTCCCCATTCTTAGTCTTCTTCTGATTTCCTGACTGCAATCCCCATTTCTACCAATGTTTGATTCCCAGGTATGGGAATTATTTGACTATTTCTATTTCTTCTTTGTTTAGTTTGAATGTGTTTAAGTTCTCTGTGGTCATTATTTTTGTTTTCTTTATGTACAACAGTAAGCTTGCCTATGCACTTTCTTTGACTTATACATGAGTATAAGTATAAGACTTGAGTATAAGCATAAGACTTATAAGCGTATATACAGTAAATCAAGTTTCAGTCTTTCCTGTGCTAGTTATGTAAAGAAGTGGACAGCAGCAGCTTCTGTAAGGTTTCTCTTGATGTCTGATCTAAAACCTGGAGCAGAATCCCTGACCCACTGACATGGGAACCATCAACTCCTGGTGCTGTAGCCTGATGCCATTTAGTGGTGCTTTTTGGCCTGGTATGTTTTGCATCTGGGGCTCTTTCACACTACACAGTTATAGTACGATGATTCTGTTTTAACTGTCATTGCAACATCCTATAGAATTCGCAGGTTAGGGAGGAGTTGCAGAATTCTCAGTGCCTCACCAAGCTACAAAATTCAGATTAAAACAGGCATTTGAAAGGGAAACCAAAGTGCTATATACTGTGTAGTGTGAAAGGGCTCCTGGATGGTGTGAAGGAATCCCATTTATACCTCATGTGTAGTGATGGGGGTCATTTGTATTTTATTCTTTTAATAGCAATCTATTTTAACATTGTAATCATTTAATTCCTTTTTAATGCACCTCTTTTCTATGTCTTTAATTGTTCTTTTAACATTGTGAAGCCGCTCTGAGTCCCAGTTCTGGGAAATGAGTAGGATAGTAATACTACATAATAATAATAATAATAATAATAATAATAATAATAATAATAATAATAATTTGTTGTGCCCCCCATAATTTCATAGCTAGGTGAGCCAAGGAGCTAGTATCCCCGGAAAGCAACATTTCTATGCTCTGCAAGTAACAGACCAGTCCAACCTTTTCCAGCTGAAATGGTATGACACCAGTCTCCAAGGCAACTTTGCCCACTAGCCCAAAGATTGTTTGGTAGCCCAAAAATTCATCACAGCCATCAAATCCTCTGGCATATTAGCACCACGAAAACCTTGAGCTGCACACCTTGAACACTGCGAGCCTGAACAAGCAGCTATGCCGCATTTTCCCCAGCCCTGTTCTACTTCCAACCATATCCCTCAGCAAACGTATACCTTTTCTCCTCTTCCAACTGGTTGAGCAACTCCACTTTTTCCTTCTGGGCTCCTTCCAGCACTGTTCGTGCTCTTTGCAAATTTCCTTCCGCTTCGGTGATGTACTAGGGGAAAGAGAACGGGAAAAGGTATAAGTTTCCCAATAAGTTTGCACTGAATCAACTGTATATGCACATATGCATTAGACTATATTATGTATTATAATATGCTGATGATATCCCACCACGGTTTGTTAGTTTATTTGTTTGCATGCATTACGTATAAATAATGCACTACATATAACAAATAATATGTAATCATGGGCTGGCGAAATAATGCATCGAAGGACAGAGACCGTAATGTCCACAGTACAGTTGGCCCTCCACATTTGCAGCTTTGACTTTTGTGGATTTGATTATTGATTATTGAAATTCAGGATAATAATATTTTTATCGACGATGGTCAGAGTTCTGAGGGTGAGCTATGCCCGTCTAAGTGATTTTGGAAGGAACAAAAATGTCAAGGGTGCAGTGGCTGTGAAGGAAGTCAAACATTGATGATTCAGGATGCTTGGAGCTAGCACATTTTGGGCCTTTGCAGACTGCCAGAAATAGTGCAAATTGAGTCCACTTTAAGGGTTAGGGTTAGGGAATCATGGGAACTGTATTTTATTTTGGCACCAGAGCTCTCTGACAGAGAAGGCTCAATGTCTCATTGTAAAAAAAGCGAAGGAATTTTGGTCTAAAATACATCTTGTTTTAGAAGGTATCCTTGGAATTGAATTAACTTTAGATCCCCAAACCTTCTTGTTGGGGATGATAACTGATGATCTTGAAAGAAAATATGGGAAATTAATGTTTCATTCTCTCAGCTGCCAGGTTACTTTACGCTTCAAAATGGAAAACAAAGGATATACCACAATTGCACAATTGGAATCTAAAAATGCTGGAATATTTGGAAATGGACATATTAACGAGTTTTATTCATAGGTCAAGCCACAATAATTTTAAAGTGGACTCAATTTGCACTATTTCTGGCAGTCTGCAAAGGCCCTTTGTCCATCTTCCTTCCAGGGCTGCATATAGAATAGAATGAATACTGGAGAGGGCTCCTGTACCTGTAAAGATTGTGTAGAACAGTGCTTCCCAAACTTTGGTCTTCCAGGTGTTTGGGACTTCAAGTCCCATAAAGCCCAACCAGCTTGGCATACAGTTGGGAATTCTGGGATCTGAAGTCCAAAACATACAATCATAGAATCCTAGAGTTGGAAGAGACCCCAAGGGCCATCCAGTCCAACCCCCTGCCATGCAGGAACTCAAAATCAAAGCATCCCCGAATGATGGCCATCCATTTGAAGGACCAAAGTTTGGGAACCACTGGTGTAGAAGAAGGCATGCTTGCTGAAATTTCCTCTTCTACACAAGCATTACAGGCAAAGGAGCCCTCTCCATGTTTCACCCTGGCAACTCTTCTTCCTTCAAGACCACTGGGTGACTGTGTACAGCCAGACTTCTCAAATTAGAAATGGCATTGCATGTTCCTACTTTTGTGGACATGCCTACCTGCTCATGCTGGGCCTTGAGGATGGCAATCTCCTTCTCCACCTCGCAGATGCGGCTGGTTGCCTTCGCAACTTCGGCTCGCTCCAGGTCCCTCTCTGCCAGGAGTTGCTCAATGTGCTGCTGCTTCTCCTTCAGAGCCTCCTGAAGAGCCGTTGTGCCGGAGATCTTCCGGGCATAGCGGGAGGAGGTCTCCGTCAGCTGCAGAGGGAGAGCAAAGCCTTGATGGGAAAACCAGGTTGGATCAGCAACCAAACTGAACATCCAAACAGAGTTTGAACACAGGGACGCATTGCTTTTGCTTTCCATGGGTGGTGGCCCCTCTTTCTCCAGTTGCCCACCTCAAAAAAAACCAACTTCTCCTCGAGACATTTGGCCTTTTCTTCCTAAATCGTAAAGACTTGATCACTCCAATTCTTTTAAACAAACCAGGGAGATCTGAAGCCTTTTATTTGGAATATTTGTTATCGGACAGGAATTCTTATATATCTTATAAGGTAGCACAATTCTGCGCATCTGCTATCACTTGCAGGAAAAACATAACAAACCAAAGATAGCAGAACTTATTGAGATATTCCTGAAAACATGTTGTTTCCTTTGTTTTTATTCATTTGAATGCAATCGTCCCTTTATTATCTTATTATTATATTACCCCATTTGAATTTATTTTTTACCACAGTGGAAATGTGTTTTAATATCCTAGTCAGTTTTTATCCTCTTGTTATTTAAAACCAAAACAGTTTACTGTATGTGTTATTTTATTTTTTTATTATGTTTGTGTACTATTTTATTACTGACTTCTGGTCTTTGACCGTAATAAAGGTATTCATTCATTCATTCCTAAATCTTCCAGGGGTAAGTGATAGAGCAACTGCTTTGCTTGTAGAAGACCGTAGGATAATCCTCAGCATCTCCAGGTAGCCTTGCCTTAAACCAGTGGTCCTCAAACTTCGGTCCTCCAGATGTTTGGAACTTCAATTTCCAGATGTCCTAGCCAGCTTGGCCAACAATCAGGAATTCTCGGAGCTGCGGTTCAAAACATCCGGAGGACCAAAGTTTGGAAAGCACTGTCTTAAACCCTAAGAATGCCAGTTAATAGAGAGATCTTGTAGCACCTTTGAGACTAACTGAAAGAAAGAAGTTGGCAGCATGAGCTTTCAGAGACTTAAATCTACTTCCTCAGATGTTTGACCAAATGCTTGGAGGCTCAAAGGTACTACAAGATCTCTTTACATAGTGAGTTTACAGACTAACACAGCTATATCTTTGGAGTGCCAGTTAATGTAAACCAGGGGTGGACAACCTGTGACTCGTATGCCATATGGGGCCCTGTCTATTCTCCATTGTCCCCCCAAACATGGAATAAAGTGGATGTGCTGCTTCTAGAAGTCTGCAGATAGGCGATTCTCCTTAATGCAAAGCACAATATCTCATATCTTTTGGGAAGCGGGCTGTATAAAAAAGAAAACCAGAAATGGATTTCTAGCTACTTTGTTGGAAGAAATGCAGTCTGAAGCTTTTCCAAAGAGGGGAACTCGCCCCTTGATCTCTGGATCTTGTCCATCCGTGGTGCAGACAATACTGAGCTAGTTCACAAATGGTTTGATTCACTATAAGGCAGCTTCCTATATGAGATATAAAAATGTAGCAAATCTTTACAACGTGTAACAGAATTTGCCTACACTCATCCCTTTTTCCCCTAAATCTTCCAGGAGAAGAGCCACGGCTCAGTGATAGAGCACCTGCTTTACTTGCAGAAAACTCTAGGATAATCCTCAGCATCTCCAGGTAACCTTCTCTTGTCTCTATGCCCTTCCGTCTGCTGTAAACTGTAAGGTTTGTAGGGGGAAACTGTCCATTTCCCCCTACATAAATCTCCTGCATATATATATATATATATACACACACACTCTATAAAATTTAAAAAAACTCTATAAAATTTAAAATAATTAGATCTGGTTGCATCCGTCTCATAATTTGCACAACAGTCTATTTGAGGCCCTTATCTACTTCTTGCTGCCGTAAAATTGCTGCTTTTACTGCAAACAAGGCAACCCTAAGAGATATAAAAGGCTCTACCCCTTGCAATAGCAGGGACAACTTGCTTCCTACATAAATCTGTATAAATCTACCTGCTATCCACACTAAAATATTTCCTTTATTCTAAAGTTGCCTTTGGTTAGGAGGTTATGTCAGAGACACCTGAAGAACCGAATTAAAGGAAAAAAGTGAAACAGGGGTTCTTGCCATAAGTATTTCATATTAGATGTAAGTATTTCATATTAGATGTAGTACGTAAGTCACCTTTCTGCCAATGTACGCAGTGATTCATAGTTTGAATATGAGTTAACAATTTAATAGGCATGATACAAAGATTGTCTTCAAATTCAGTT
This sequence comes from Phrynosoma blainvillii, assembly GCA_026167975.1. Lineage (NCBI taxonomy): Eukaryota > Metazoa > Chordata > Lepidosauria > Squamata > Phrynosomatidae > Phrynosoma > Phrynosoma blainvillii. Next base: position 2,394,026 of record JANUYF010000014.1, on the reverse strand, counting down.
GCTGTTTTAGTGTGACAATCAGTTCAGCTGAGTTTCAGTTTTAGAGCATGATGTGCTTCAATTGTATCTCCTTTTTCTTTTCATTGCGTTGTGAGCCACGCCAAGATCCATGGGGAATGGCTACCAATGGAAGCCATCCCGGCAGTAAAGGAGCTAAACAGCAGCTTGATCTCAACAGTTTCACTGTCACTCCTGCCTTTTGAGTCCCTGTCCAAGAGACAATGTGCCCTACTTCACAAGGAGAGGCTTCTATTTGAAGGGCTGTCCAGTCTCGGTCCAGTAAAAGACCAAGGTCCCTAATAAAAGAGACCAGTAGGGGATTTGGATATTGCCCATCAGGAATTACTATAAGACAAAGCTAAGCTAAAGCCATGGGGAAGAGAAAGCATCCTCAACCAAGGAAAACTTTAGAAGCAGCAGAGTTGTTAAGCTCTTAGGAGTCTCAAGGAATAGCTACCATATGCAGTCGCCCCTCCGTGCTCGCGGACTTGAGATCCGTAGTTTTGAATATTCATGGAGGGGTGACCTCCATTAAGATCAATGGGGCGTGCCACCATGGCATGCACTCGCGCGTGCCTGTGGCGGTGCACCCCATTTAAGCCTTTTCGGCACCCAGACTTTGGAACGGCCTGCCGGATGAGATCCGTCACTTGACCACCTTAAACAGCTTTTAAAATGCTGTTAAGACGGATCTCTTCCGGCAGGCCTTTCCTGAGTAGATAACCAGCCTCCAAAAATAGTTATGTCTGTCCCTGATTTCCGCTACAGCTATTTTAACCTATTTTAATTATTTGTCATGTATTATAATTTATTGTAGTTTGTATTTTTAAGCATGTTTTTAAAATTGATTGTTTAATTGTATTTTGGGGGAGGGCTATTGGGGGACAGGATTGTTCGCTTTATTGTGTAAGCTGCCCTGGTTGTATTTTACAGAGAGGTGGGATACAAAGAAATTTATTATTATTATTATTATTATTATTATTATTATGGGGCTTGAATATCGGCGAGTCTCTGTTTTCGCCAGAGAGTCCCAAAATGGATCCCCCGCAAAAACAGAGGACCAACTTATACTCAAATATAAGTTGACCTCATGAATAAATCGAGGGCAGGTTTGGGGGCCAAAACGATGGATTTTGATATGACCCATGGGTAAGTTGAGGGTAAAACCTAGGGGCATGTAACCAAGGATCTAGAGCAGGGGTAGGCAACCTTTCCCCTTTAAGGGCCGAGGGACTTCAGCTCCCAGAAGCCTCAGCCATGTTGGCCAATAGTCCCATGTTGGCCAATAGCTCCTGGGATTCTGGGAGCTGAAGTCCCTCGGCCCTTAAAGGGGAAAGGTTGCCTACCTCTGATCTAGAGGATAAAGCAAAGGAAAACAATGCCAAAGGACAAAATTCCAGCAGTTATAACTGTTTGTGCTCATACTAAAGGCCAGATGGATGAGAGAGTAGAGCGGGGTTAGAGCTTCCAAGACAGATTACACTCTTGCCTTTCACTAGGGGGGTTGTTTCTTTTTAAAAAATAAGAGTTAAAGTACAGTACTTATATTGACCCATGGATAAGTTGAGTCAGGTTTTGGGGGGTCAATTTTTTGACCTAAATTTCTAGGCTTCTACGCGAGTATATACAGTCATCCAACCATTACAGAGCTGTGTGACCCTTGCATCAACTAACTGATGTTTTCTAGTAATAATAAAAGCAATCTGATATGTAAAGGAAAGGTTCAATGAAGGACAAGTTAAAATGGAGAGACAATCTCAGATGCACCTCACCAGCAACTCATGATGTTCTGCATATGTTTGGGTGATAGTCCAAGACCTGCCTGGCAAAAGGTTTTTCCTTACCAGTCCACTCCGGCTGGGCCGCCCCCCAACAGAGGATGCCACTGAACTAACAGAGCTGATGGATGAGCTGCTAGGGCTGTGGGTCAAGGCGGATACCCCCATGGCCATCCGCTTACTCTTCTTGGCTTTGGCTGGGCTGGTGGAGGGGAAACCAATCCGGATCACCTTGTGGATAGGCGCAAAGAGACCAAACTTGGGGGGACACTGAAAATACCTGGTGCAGAAAGACAGAGAGAGAGAGACAGAGATTAAGTGTCAGATCCTTTCTAGTATAAGAGACTTCCAAGTCCATACTCCGTTCGGCTCCCGCTCTATAACCAGCCCCAGTCAGCAGTCTAGCTACAGCGTTTTGGACTGGCTAATGTTTCCAGTTTGCAAAGGCGGCCCTTGCCCCCAGGATGCATTATAGTTATCCAAATGAGATGTACCGTGGCTGGATCTGACATCTCAAAGAACAGATGTAACTGGTGCATTAATTTTAATTGTGCAAATGTACTCCTGGTCACCACTGAAACCTGGGCTTCCAGAACCAGAGTTGAGTCCAAGGAGGCATTCACACTCATTTTTTTTTTTTGTCCCAAAGAGATGCAGATTGATCGGCATGCTAATGCACACCAAGTTTGTTGTTCCCATTTTGTTTTTGGTTTGCGAATCTGTAACCCCTTTGTTATTCACACATACCATTGTTTCGGGATAAAATGGAGCCGCCTCCATTCCCTTGAACAATACAGAGTGATCTGAATCGATTCAGAAGCTTATTCACACTGCCAAAGATGCGGATAGATGAGGATCTTTTAGGAAAATTCGGGGGGGAAACAGTATTGAATATTAAATGGAGGGGTTTGCCAGCCCCCCATCCCCAAAAGGGCATCAAATGCATTTGGGACAAGTGCAAACAACAAGGGTTCAACCCAGATTCATCTTGGATCATTTTTGTAGTGTGAATGGGGCCCAAGAGTATGCCCAAGCTGTGACCCTAAGATTTCAGGGGGAGTGTAACCACATCTAACACAGGCTGAATCCTTATTCTCTGATCTGCCTTCTGACTGACCAGGAGCACCTCTGTCTTGTCTGGATTATGTTTCAGTTTGTTTGCCTTCATCCAGACAACAGACACCAGCTTATACTGAGATAGGCTTATAGAATCATAGAGTTGGAAGAGACCACAAGGGCCATCCAGTCCAACCCCCTGCCATGCAGGAACTCCCAATCAAAGCATCCCTGACAGATGGCCATCCAGCCTCTGCTTAAAGACCTCCAAGGAAGGAGACTCCACTACTCTCTGAGGGAGTGTGTTCCACTGTGGAACCGCCCTTACTATCAGGAAGTTCCTCCTAATGTTGAGGTGGAATCTCTTTTCTTGCAGCTTGCATCCATTGTTTCGGGTCCTAGTCTCTGGAGCAGCAGCAAACAAGCTTGTTCCCTCCTCGATATGACATCCCTTCAAATATTTAAACACGGCTATCATATCACCTCTCAGCCTTCTCTTCTCCAGGCTAAACATCCCCAGTTCCCTAAGTCGTTCCTCATAGGGATTCTTGGTTTCCAGACCCTTCACCATTTTAGTTGCCCTCCTTTGGACACGCTCCAGTTTCTCCACATCCTTTTTGAATTGTGGTGCCCAGAACTGGACACAGTATTCCAGGTGAGGCCTGACCAAAGCAGAATAGAGTGGCACTATTACTTCTCTTGATCTAGACACTATACTTCTACTGATCCAGCCTAAAATTGCATTGGCCTTTTTAGCTGCTGCATTGCACTGTTGACTCATGTTCAACTTGTGGTCCACCTGGATTCCTAGATGCCTTTCACACGTAGTCTCATTCAGCCAGGTGTCCCCCTTCTTGGAGTTAGATAAAAAGGAGACTAAGGCTTGGCCATCATCAGCATGTTGGTGACACTGGACCTCAAATGTCCAGAAAATCTCTCCCAGAAGTTTCATGTAGATCACCTGGAGAGTCTTTGCAAGTTAGCTTCAAGCTCTGCTAGATGATCTGGAGTTTTGCATACAATTCTTGCCTGAAGCTTAAGTTCACCTCCCCATAAAGACCAGAGAATTTGCACCCTAATTCCCTTCCTTGGAGGTGACACATGAAAGCTGGGCCAGGCCCTGAAATATGCAACTCTAGGTCTCCAACCCTTCTTGGGTTTTCTCAGATTGTTGTCTACCTTTTTTTTTTTTTATTTCCATTTTAAAAATTTGAAAGGGAAGCTTCACAATATCTTTTCCGACTGGCAGCCCTCCAACCTTGTCTTGGTAGAAGCACAGTCAGTTCAATACTTAAAAAGAATACACATACAGATTCATTTAAGAACCAATTTAAGATATACAAAATCAATATCCACATGCACAAAATGGGGGAGAGGTTTAACAAAATACAGTAAAAATATCTACATGTATATCCCCATTTCAGGAGCCCATTCTTCCAACTATGAATTTGGCTGGATTGTGGAGCTTCCCCAAGAACCTGCCTGAAAAAGGTGATTCCCCCCCTTTTCTTTTTCCAAATCTGGAAGTAAAATTCCAATTTTGGAAAATAAACAAACCTATAATTCTGTCCTCAAAGCAAAAAATAAATAAATCCCCAAACCATCATGGTCCTATACCTTGTTCTAGTGAGAAACCACTGCTCCAGGAGCTACAAAGGTATTTTCCAGCGACTTCCAGGAGTTACAAAGCTATTTTGCAGCAAAAGTTGGGGCAGGAGGGGGTCTCGTGGCCACAAAAACGTGGTTCCAGATCATGAAGGTTTGGAAGTTTTTTAAAAAGGAGATGGAGCAATGAACATTTTCCAGTGATGGTGGGTGGCAGTGAGGGTGGCAGATCTTCTGAAAGAGAGATGTCTCCAAGAGTGAAATAGTTGCCAGGAATTTCATTATCATCTAACTACCCAAAAGGCATGTTTCGTAGGCCTGCTGCGTAGCTTGGCCAGATGTGAGCAGCTGTTCCAAGACACCACCCCGAACGGGAAGAAAATGAAAAACAGCTGGCAGCTGTTTCAGATTATTCAGCCTCAAGGGAGGTGACATTCCATAGGAGAAAATGAAGCCTAGAAGCAGCTGCCCAAACTCATCCTTTCCAAAATAAACTTGAAATAGTGATTTTTAAAAAATGGTCGCATGGGCAACGGATCTGCTGAGATATCAAGGAGGTCAGCTGAATCCATGGACTCAAATGACGTAGGCTTGCCTAGGACAACTTAGAATCATAGAATCATAGAGATGGAAGAGACCCCAAAGGCCATCCAGTCCAACCCCATTCTGCCATGCAGGAACTCACAATCAAAGCATCCCCGACAGATGGCCATCCAGCCTCTGTTTAAAGACCTCCAAAGAAGGAGACTCCACCACTTTCCAAAGTAATGTATTCCATGGTTGAACAGCTCTTACTCTCAGGAAGTTCATCCTAATGTTGAGCTGGAATCTCTTTTCCTGTAGCTTGCATCTGTTGTTCCGGGTCCTATTTTCTGGAGCAGCAGAAAACAAGCTTGCTCCATGCTCACTATGACACCCCTTCAAGTATTTGAACATGGTTACCATATCCCCACTTAACCTTCTCTTCTCTAGGCTAAACATACCCAGCCCCCTAAGTCATTCCTCGTAGGGCATGGTTTCCAGACTTTCCACCATTTTAGTCGCCCTCCTTTGGACACACTCCAGTTTTTCAACATCCTTTTTGAATTGTGGTGCCCAGAACTGGACGCAGTATTATTCCATGTGAGGCCTGACCAGAGCAGAATAGAGTGGCACTATTATTTTCCTCAATCTAGACACTATACTTTCTATTAATGCAGCCTAAAATCGCATTGGCCTTTTTAGCTGCCGCATCACACTGTTGACTCATGTTCAACTTGGGGTCTACTTGGACTCCTAGATCCCTTTCACACTAAGTAGCTGTGTTGGTGTTCCCCATCCTATAGCTATGCATTTCATTATTATTATTTTTTTGCCCTAAGTGCAGTACCTTATATTTCTCCGTGTTGAAATTCATTTTGTGAGCTTTGGCCCAGCTTTCTAATCAATTAAGTTCATTTTGAATGTTGATCCTGTCCTCTGGGGTATTAGCTATCCCTCCTCATTTGGTGCCATCTGCACTTCTTCATTCTCTGCAGTTAGTCAATCCAGGAGCTATGGCAAGACATGGTTCTCATCTGAGGTTGAGACTCCAGTGTCCAGGGTGCTTGTTGCTGTTTTGCGTCATCAAGTCTGTTTCATCAAGGAATTCATATCCTTGAATTTGCAAGATCTGAGCAGGACTGTTAATAACAGGGTCTCTTGGAGATCCCTTATGTACAAGGCTGCCATAAGCCCTGTACATAAGGGATCTCCAAGAGACCCTGTTATTAACAGTCATGCTCAGATCTTGCAAACTCAAGGACATGAGTTCCTCGATGAAGTCTATCTATCTGTAGCATGATGCCGTCATCTTTACCAAGCATTATTATCTTTACTTTATCTTTTTCATGTCATCCCACGACACGTTCAAAGTATGATAGCCTTCATTTCGTCTTATCTAGGCTGTACTAATTCAGAATCCAGGTGAGGTCACTAGGTGGGGTGAATTGCACATCATCCCAAAAAAGAAAGAGAGAAGACGACAGAGGAGGATGCTTTGCATAAAACTGTGTGTGCTAATTTATGTCTACAGGATTCATAATTAGAAATGACTTTTGAGCCCCGGCGGAGCATTAGTTCAATGCCAATACTGCAGCCACAAGGTTGTGAGTTCGATCCCAGAGGGCTCCAAGGTTGGCTCAGCCTTCCTTTCTTTCAAAGGCTGGTAAAATGAGCACCCAAACTTTTGGAGGGGCAATTGGCTTACAGATTGTAATAATAATAATAATAATAAATAAAAATAATAAAATTTTATTTATATCCCGCCCCTCTGAGCGCAATCGGGGCGGATAACAACAATAAAATCCATCATATATAAAACCACATAGAGAGTGCTGAGTTCACTATTAAGTGGAATAGAAATGTACATGCTATTGCTATTGCTATTGCTTTCGCTAGTTTATAATTTAAACAGAAATACAACCCATCTCATCTGAATGGGGAACACCATGAATTTTTTTATATACAGTTGCCCCTCTGTTCTCGCGGACTTGAGATCCGTGGTTTTAAAAATTCATTAAGATCAATGGGGCACACCCCATTCAAGCCTATGGGGCTTGAATATCGGTGAGTCTCTGTTTTCGTGGGTGGATGGGTCCAGAACGGATCCCCTGAAAAAACGGAGGGCTGGTTGTATAATATATTTATTAAAACAACTAAAAAATAAAAATATTGACATCTATCTTAGAAAGAGTTTAGACATTTTCCAGTATTTCTCATAATACATTATTCAGTATTATTCTAATACATAAAGCATCCTCACTCTGGGTTATGCACAGTCTATCTATTAATCCTTTCCCCTGATTCCTGAACTTACATTATAACTCTCTTTTATAGTGTTTACTAGTCATCCTGTTAGAGATTGCTTCTATAGGTCAAATTCCCAAGTGGTTCCACGTTTTAGTCATTTGAACTTCATCACTTAATTGTTCTAACACCGGGGAACCCCATGAATTTAAAATGGCAGAGGGCTCCATGACCCAACATGAAGGAGGGGAGGCATCCACTACAGCTATTTAATTTATTTGTTTTTATTGTACGTAATTTATTATTGTCTGCTATTTTAAGTATGTTTTTAAACTTTGATTGTTTAATTGTATTGGGGGGGGCTATTGGGGGATAGGACTGTTCGTTTTATTGTGTAAGCCACCCTGGTTGTATTTTACAGGGAGGTGGGATACAAATTATTATTATTATTATTATTATTATTATTATCGTATAGCGTAGGGTTCTCAGATCTCTGGACTTGGCCCTTCTTCACCAGTCCTCAGCATAAGAGTGAAGAATGTCAGCATGAGAACACTAGAATAATAGAATCATAGAGTTGGAAGAGACCCCAAGGGCCATCCATTCCAACCCCATTCTGCCATGCAGGAACTCAAAATCAAAGCATCCCCACTCCCTTGAAATTGGTTGTGTATCCTCATACAGCTTCATCTATCAAACATGACATCTTTTGATTTGAATGTCCAGAGGAGGGCGATTAAAATGGTGAAGGGTCTGGAAACCATGCCCTATGAGAAACGACTTAGGGAACAGGGTATGTTTAGCCTGGAGAAGAGACGGTTAAGAGGGGATATGATAACCCTGTTTAAATATTTGAAGGGAGGTCATATTGAGGAGGGAGCAAGCTTGTTTTCTACTGCTCCAGAGAACAGGACACAATGGAGCAATGGATGCAAACTATGGGAAAAGAGATTCCACCTCAACATTAGGAGGAACCTCCTGACAGTAAGAGCTAAGACACTCCCTTGAAGAGTGATGGAGTCTCCTTCTTTGGAGGTCTTTAAACAGAGGCTGGACGGCCATCTGTCAGGGATGCTTTGATTTTGAGTTCCTGCATGGCAGAATAGGGTTGGACTAGATGGCCCTTGGGGTCTCTTCCAACTCTTTGATTCTATGATTGGCATACCCTTGTGTACCTGTGGTTGTGTGAGATGTCACAAGGGTCCTTGTAACATTGCCATGATCTTATCTCTGGAGCCCACTCCCTTGTGATATCACAAGGAGCCACTCCTAAGCCTTGCTTGGGTTTTGCCCATATAGTCTCATGGTCTGGGATAGTCCTGACCTGAGTACCACTTTCAGTCCTCCCTGGAACTGGGTGCTGGAAACTTGAGGGCTACCTGAAGGTGCTTCATGTTGGCATCAGGTCTACATCCAAGCTCAAAGACCTGACATCCGTGATCCGTCTCCGTACCTTGTTCCGGCGACAGCTCCATCGTTCTTCCCCAGCGGTTCATCCAGCTCCACCCCACACCATTCCCCTTTGGCAAAATCCGTCTCCCCCACGTAGCGCACGACGCCAGTTTTTGTTCCGCCAACCTGTTAAAGGGGGGGAAAGGAAACCGTTTTTACAGGTGGCACCTTTAAAAAATAAAAGGACAGACAAATGAGACAAATGCGGGTGAACACAAGCTAATGTATATGATTGTGTTTTTTTTAACAGTTGGAACAGATTTTGAAAGCAAGGCCCTGTTTCAATAGTTGTAACAAATATATTCCACTTATTTTCTTATTCCATATAATAAATATATTCCAAATATATTCCAAAGGTTCAACGTGACTAGCAAAAAAAAATATTTTTAAAGAGTAAAAATACAAAAAAAAAAAAAAAAAACACCACCAAAACCAGACACTAAAACAACCACTGTTTAAAAGTAGCAAAAGAGCAACAGAAAGCAAAGCTGCAAAATAGTAAGAACAATAAACAAAAACTCCTGTTATCTAAAGGCTTACTGAAAAAGATGTATCCATGCTGTTCTAACATATTACATTGTATTAACATATCTTTATGTAAATTTTAATGTTGTAAGCCGCCCCGATTGCTCTGCATTATTATTATTATTATTATTATTATTATATTAAAATCAATACCCTAAATTAGTTTTACAAAATGGAACATATCTCATTCTAGTTCTTCAACATTTCAACATTTTATTATGTATTATGTGCATGTTTTAATGTCTTTTTATATTGTGAGCTGCCTTGGGTCCCTCTTTGGGAGAAAGGCGGGATAAAACTAAAATATAAAAATATAAATAAAATACATTCAAGCTACATGCTAAAAATATTTATCTGGTTAGTGGCCAGGATAGCAAGATGGAACTAGTTCCGTATCAAAACCAGGGATGGAAAACAATCCTTTTTTACCTCCATGGAAACACCAAAGACAGGTGTTGGAAATGTAAAAGAGAAAGAGGTACCATGCTCCATATGTGGTGGCACTGGTCACAAATCCATAAAGCAATAACAGAAATCTTGCAAATTAAACTGAATACAAGTCCAAACATTTTCATACTGGTTATGGAAGAAGAAGAAGTGGGGAAAAGATATGGAAAGGTCCTCTACTATATGATAACAGCGGCTAGAGTAATATATGGTACAAAGTGGAAAGAAGAGGGGATCCCAGACTTAGATGAATGTAAAGATATAGCCATGTTAGTCTGTAGAAGCAGTATGTAGAAAGATCTTGTAGCACCTTTGAGACTCACTGAAAGAAAGAAGTTGGCAGCAGGAGCTTTCTTAGACTTCAGTCTACTTCCTCAGATGCATTATGAATGGAGATGGAAGTTATATGGTTTTATGGAAAATGACAAATTGCTCAGAAATGCCCCCATAGAATTTTTTTTGAAACAGAATGGAGTAGGATGAAAGATTATTTATAAATATCATGATTTCAGTCTGTATATATGTACAGTATATTGATTATTATTAGCTGATAGGAGTATTGAACTTGTAGCCATATAGATTTACACCGAAGGCATGATAAAAGAAACATGGAAGTAAAAGACATAACGGTGGTATGTATAATGTGTGCAGTTAGGGGGTTAAGAACTTGGTTTATCTATTTTTATGCTATAAACGATTTGCAGTAACTTAATATAAAAGAAGGCTATAACTTCATGCCTTAAAGTCCTTAAAGAAGGGACTCGATAAGAGATAATCTCGACTGATAAGAGGTAGTACAATGAAATTGAGAGAATTAAAAGGGATGTAAGTCACTTAAGAAAAAGATCTCAGAAGAGAGGAGAGAAAGTGTCTAAAATAAAAAGAGAAAAAGAAAAAGAAATAAGAGTTCTGGACTAAGGTTATTGCTTAATAATTGTCACGCAAGAGATACAGAAATGTAAATTTGATTGATTTAGGAGCGCAAAATGCCCAACTAACATTAACTTCTCTGTCAGGTAGAATACCAAGCATGGGTTTTTCCTGACAAGACTTGTTCACAGGAGGTTTGCCATTTCATTCCCCTGAGGCTGAGAGAGTGCGACATGCCCAAGGTCAGCCAGTGGGTTTTTATGCTCCATGGGGAATTGAACCCTGGTCTCCAAAGTTGCAGTCCAACACTCAAACCACTACGCCACGCTGGCTCTAAACCGGATTGTCTCTGCAGTGTGGATGCAAGCATAGCTTCAAAATCTTCTAGAATATATGGCCTTCCCCCCCCCCAGTAAAAAAACTTTCAATATATTGTACATATATACAAAGAAGAGATAAGAAACCCTCTCTCCCCCCATGATGTGTTTCCAAATGCAGCTGAATGAGAGAGGGAGGGAGAAAATCGGATTTGGATCCTGGGGCCTTTTGAGTAGCGACATGAAAATAATCCCTTTGGGAACCAGAAGGAGAATGAAAACCTTGAATTATCACATCTCGTAATTGCGAGGCTGTCGCTCCTCCGAGACCACCCACGGGTTTCGTTCTACTACAGCTAAATTCAATTTGTTGCCTGGATGAAATGCAACAGACGGGGAGCCTTTTTGCTCAGCCTCTTTTTGGACACAACACAAGAAACTGACTGGAAAAGAGATGGTTAAGAGGGGCCATGATAGCCTGGTTTAAGTATTTGAAGGGGTGTCATATTGAGAATGGAGCAAGCTTTTTTTCTGCTGCTCCAGAGAAGAGGACACAATGGAGCCATGGATGCAAGATACAAGAAAAGATTCCAGCTCAACATTAGGAAGAACTTCCTGGCAGTAAGAGCTGTTCGACAGTGGAAGACACTCCCTAGGAGAGTGGTGGAGTCTCCTTCTTTGGAGGTCTTTAAACAGAGGCTGGATGGTCATCTGTCCAGGATGCTTTGATTGGGAGTTCCTGCATGGCAGAATGGGGTTGGACTGGATGGCCCTTGGAGTCTCTTCCAACTCTAGGATTCTAATGATGGTGCTTGCTGGATTTCCTGGACCCACAATGCCAGGATATTGTTGCTCGTAACATTCATTCTTTTGAAAGGTGGGTTGTTGCCTGCTAAAGGCAGAAGAGGGAGAAACAGAATGGCTCCCAATTGGCAAAGGGGTCAGGCAAGGTTGCATTCTTTCACCCAATCTGTTCAACTTGTATGCAGAACATATTATGCAGTAGAGGAGAAGGGGGCCTGGAGATGGCTCATCCATAGGGTTGCCATGGGTCGAGATTGATGCAAAGGCAGTTAACAACAACGACAAAAGGTCTTTAAACAGAGGCTGGATGGCCATCTGTCGGGGATGCTTTGATTGTGTTTTCCTGCATGGCAGAATGGGGTTGGACTGGATGGCCCTTAGGGATCTCTTCCAACTCTATGATTCTGTGATTCTATGATTCTAAGGCACCAGATCTCTTTGACAGACCAGGTTGAATATGTCACCAAACTACAAACAGCAGTTTGACTTGCTGGAAGGGAAGGTCCACATCTTGAGGTCCATGTATCTACTCTTCGGCATCTTAAGGAACATGAGGCTGTCTTGGACAGAGCGGAGGAGACTTTCCTGAATGAGTAACACAAAGGGGATGTCTCTGCGGAGGAGTTCAGTTCCCAAACACAAGGAATGTGACACAGAGACGGAGAAGGACCAGGGATCATTCTGTGAGTTTGGAGCAACAGAATTGATTCAAAACTCTCATCCTTATTAGTGATGAGAGTGATAACTAAATCGTGGAGGATCTGGAAAGCATGCGCTATGAGGAGAGGGTTAAGGAGCTGTGTATGTTTAGTCTGGGGACGAAAAGGTTAAGGAGTGACATGATAGCCGTGTTTAAATATTTGAAGGGATGTCATATTGAGGATGGAGCAAGCTTGTTTTCTGCTGCTCCAGAGAATAGGAAACAGAGCAATGTATGCAAGCTGCAGGAAAAGAAATTCTACCTCAACATTAGGAGGATCTTCCTCACAGTGAAAGCTGTTTGACAGTGGAAGACATTGCCTTGGAGAGTGTTGGAGTCTCCTTCTTTGGAGGTCTTTAAATAAAGGATGGATGGCCATCTGTCGGGGATGCTTTGATTGAGAGTTCCTGCATGGCAGGTGATTGGACTGGATGGCCCTTGGGGTCTCTACCAACTCTATGATTCTATGATTCTAGGTACAGAAGTGGCAATTTCTCAGCCCAGTGTTTGAGAAGTTGGAGAGAAATGACTAACTGGGTACCACAGGACTGTATCCCGGTCCAGTGCTATTCAACACCTTCATCAATAATTTGAATGATGGAATAGAGGACATGCTAATCACATTTTCAGATGATAGCAAATTTGGAAGGACAGGATCAAAATTCAAAATGACCTTAACAGATTAGAATGTTGGGCCAAAACTAACAAAATGACTTTCGACAGGGATAAATTGACTACACTTGGGTAGTAAAAATAAAATGCACATATATAGGATGGGGGACACAATGTGATGGGTAAGTAATAGTGCCATTCTCTTCTGCTTTGGTCAGACCTCACCTGGAGCATTATGTACAGTTCTGGACACCACAATTCAAAAGAGATGCTGAGAAGCTGGAGCATGTCCAGAGCAGAGCGACCAAAATGGTGGAAGGTCTAGAAGCCAAGTTATGATGTGTGGTTTAGGGACCTGGGCATGTTTAGCATGGGGAAGAGAAGGTTAAGAGATTACATGATAAATATCTGAAGGGATGTCATATTGAAGAAGGAGCGAGCTTGGTTTCTGCTGCTCCAGAGAACAGGACATGGAGCAACGGATTCAAGATACAGGAAAAGAGATCCCACTAAAACATCAGGAACATGTTCAACAGAGAATTGTGGTCTTCTTCTTTGGAGGTTTTTAAACAGAGGCTGGATGGCCATCTATTGGGGGCGTTTTGTTTGCATCTTCTTACATGGCAGAATGGGGTTGGACTGGATGGCCCTTGAGGTCTCTTCCAATTCTATGATTTTCTTATTCTAAATTAGCTTTTAAAGAGTTCTTTTTATTGTTCTGCCAGACCTCTGAAGCAATTCATCATCCTGCTTACTTATTTAAAAATAGCCATGATAGACCAAAATTTTAAAGAAGTGCTCAAGGTGGGCAAATCTGTTTTGGGGACACATTTCGGCAGCTTAAAGAGCTCCTTTAAAGTCTGGGCTGGAATCCACATGGAGTTGATTTACTGCCTGACTGGTATGGGAGCTGCCAGCCACAACTGAGGAAAGCTGGGCAAGAGGAGTAAAAGACTTACAAGGACGCGGTCTCCAAGCCTGAAGTCTTTATCCCCTTTCTTCACCGACCCACTGTCCGACAGGTTGGATCCAGATTCATTCCCGGTCTTCATGGTGCTATTGAGGACACTCTCCCTGAGGGGAATGACACGGGTGGAGAGAGGTGGGGTGGAGGTTCCAGAGTGCAAGGACAAGTTCTGGGCTGTCAAGGACTCTACTGAATGGGCATCGCTCCCGGATCCCTCTGCCGTCGGTTGGCGGGTCAGCTTGGAGGGCCGCGTGAAGATCCCCTGGAGCGGCTGGCACTCAAAGTAGCGCACGCCACCCACGGAGCCATCGTTCTTCCCTACTGGGTCATCCAGAACCACTCCTGCCCACTGTCCTGGGGCAAACTGAGTCTCCCCAAGATACTGGATCACGCCCGGCTTGACTCCGTTGACCCAGACACGTTCTCCCACCACAAAATCCCCCAGGAAGTCATCGCCCACTTCGGCAACTTTTGATCCTGGAGGCTTCTCGGTGGTGGCTGCAGAAGATGTAGAGCCCTGTTTGTGCAGTGGTGATCCTGTGGAATAAAAACACAAAGTTGTTTATATATATGTATTTTAAAAACCTTGTATCAACTAGATCAAGATCCTCAAGGGTAAAGATATATTCTTGAATACCATAGTAAGGACCATCCATAACATAACATACCACAGTAAGGATAATCCATATCCATACCATACCATACCATACCATACCATACCATACTATACCATACCACAGGAAGGATCATCCATATCCATACCATACCATTCCTGATGTGAAAACTGGACAGTGAAGAAAGCTGACAGTGAAAACATCAACTCATTCAAAATGTGGTGCCAGAGGAAAGTTCTATGGATACTCCAGATTGCCAAAAGGACAAATTAATGGTCTGAGAGCAAATCAAGCCTGAACTCTCTTTAGCAGCCAAAATAAATAAACTGTCATACTTTGGACATATGATGGGATGTCATGATTCTCCTTTGGGTTTGGCCGGTCAACCAATTGCAAATCCACCTAACAGTTGCATGGTCTAGCCCACCTTTAACAAGGTTGTTTGCAAGAACATCATGGGGCACTTTGTCGAAGGCCTTACTGAAATCAAGATATACTATATCCATAGCATTCCCTTCATCTACCAAGCTGATCATTTTATCAAAACAGGAAGGAAACGACACCTTCCTTCTGCCCTGGGACCCCCTAGCCTACAAGGGGCCTGGTGCAGTTGTTCCAACTGAATCATTGGTAATCCAGCCCTACCTTCCACAGACAAGAACAGAAACTATGAAACAATTGAATTAACTCTACATAAACTCTGTGTGATAAAGAGGCAGTGGTGGCGTCGGCAAATCTGCTCCAGTTTTTAGTCAGAGGTTTAAGGGGGCTGTCCAAGGTGCTGAAGCCTATTTCCGAAACTGGTTTACCATTTGGCATCGCTCCCTGGAAGTTGAGATTAAAACCCAAAGTGGATTCCCATTGAAATGGGAGCCACCACAGCTGAAACTTTTGGTTGCCTAACTTGTGCTTCATCGCTATTGTTGTTGTTGTGTACCATCAAGTCATTTCCAACTTATGGCAACGCTAAGGCAAACTATAATAGGCTTTTCATGGCAAGATTTGTTCAGAAGAGGTTTGCCACAGCCTTCTCTTGAGGGTGAGAGCATGTGACTTGCCCAAGGTCACCCAGGATACTCCAGATTACCGAAAGGACAAATAAATGGTCTGAGAGCAAATCAAGCCTGAACTCTCTCTAGCAGCCAAAATGAATAAACTGTCATACTTTGGACATATGATGGGATGTCACGATTCTCCTTTGGGTTCGGCCGGTCAACCAATTGCAAATCCACCTAACAGTTGCATGGTCTAACTCTAACCCACCTTTTACAAGGTTGTTTGCAAGAACGTCATGGGGCACTTTGTCGAAGGCCTTACTGAAATCAAGATATACTATATCCATAGCATTCCCTTCATCTACTAAGCCGAGTGGGGATTTGAACCCTTGTCTCCAGTGATGCAGTCCATTGTTCAAAACACTACACCAAGCTGGCTCCCTTCCATCCCTATATTCCCCTCTAAATGAGTTTAAATCATCCTGACAAGTTCTCTTCCACCACCATCTGCCCATCAAGCGGACAGAAGAAAAACCCTACCCAAAAATGCCACCAGCAATGCCCGGAGATTAAAAACAAAAGGTGGGTTATGCTCCAGCCGGTGCCATGTTTCCTCAGCCAAGTTGCGGCTCAAATTGGGCATCAGGAATGTGATTCAAATGCACAGCTGACCTTTTATATTGCTGGTTTGCAACTGGCAGCCTGGAGGCACAAGTCCCAACCTTCAGGCCAGCTGCTGGTGGTGGGAGATTTGCTTATCCATCCAAAAAGAAGAGAGGACAAAGCAGCCAGGGCAGGAGGACACTTTGGCTGTTCCCATTACGTTGCCTTTCAGCTGCAAGACCCAGGATTTAATCCCACTTGGACTACGCGACAGCTAGTGCCAAGAAAGCCAGCTGTCAGGAGGAGCAGAAACCTATTTCCATGGTTATCTGGAAGAATTAGGGGGGAAAGAAGCTCAATGGAAAGCATAACAAATATTGGGCTTTTTCTCCATCACTGGGGAAAGTGCAAGGCGGAGTGCAGAATGCAAGAAGCTCCAGAGCAGTGCAAACATAGATCTATTAAGGGAGTGTAGTTCAGTGGCAAAATACATGCATTGCATCCATAATGTCCCAGGTTCAACCCCCAACATCTCCACTAAAAGGAACCAGCGAGATCAGGAAGGATCGGCAAGGAAAAATAAAACTACCGAGCTCGACATGCACTGTGGTATATAAGGCGCCAAGTCAAAGACCTAGCTTTTTATTAACATCTTCAGGACTAGCTGATTTTATCCAGACTGCAAATGTCCTACGGTTACACTATTCTGAATTGTTCTATCCGGTATTAAATTGTCTGATTTTTCACTGATAAACTATTTAATATATTTAATATATTTTATATACTTTAATATATTTTAAATCTTTTACATTTGTTATTACGATACACCCTTGTTATCCGCTGGGGTTTGGTTCCAGGACCCCATTATGGATCACAAAATCCGTGGATGCTCAGGTCCCATTAAGTACAGTGGCAGAGCAAAATGGTGTCCCTTATATAAAATGGCAAAATCAAGCTTGGCTATTTGGAGTTTATATATATATATATATATATATATATATGAATATTTTCAAGCCGTGGGTGCTTGAATCCGTGGATAAAATATCCGTGGATAAGGAGGGCCAACTGTATTTATTGTGCTAAACAGCCCAAGATCTTCAGAGGCAGAATATAAATAAATTATAATAAATAAATAAAGTTAATAAATAAATAAAGCATCCAGCTACACTGGGCCCTTGGTATCGGCTGGGGTTTGGTTCCAGGACTCCCCATGGAAAATAAAATTGATGAATGCTCAAGTCCCATTAAATACAGTGGGGTAGTCCAAGGCTTTCCCTTATACAAAACAGCAAAATCAAGGTTTTGCTTTTGGGATTTTCTGTTTTTAATAATATTTTCAAGCCATGGATGCTTGAGTCCATGGATAAAAAAAAATCCGTAGATACAGAAGGCTGACTATATTGCTGAGAAAACTGGATGTATTTCAAAGGAGCTTAACATGATTACTTTAAAATTAGGTTTCTTCCCTCTCCTTTTACATCCTGAAAGTAGCAAACTGAACAGTTGGCCCAGTATCAACAACTGCATATTTATGTCCTATTGAATCCTACTGACCCCCTTCCACTCCCCATCCTTTCACTACTATCAAATTTTGGATTGTAAACTGCTGGAGCAGAGACCATCCTTCTTGGTCTCTGCAACAGAACTGTGTGTGCCCTGATGGCACCATCTATGTTTTTATGAGAGATGCCTCTTCTGGGTATGGCATTCACTTCATTTTAGGAAGGATACGGACAAGTTGGAGCAGGTTCAGAGAAGGGCAATGACGATGATAAGACGTATGGAGAACAAAACATAAGAAGTTGAAGGAGTTGGGCATGTTCAGCTTGATGAAGAGAAGACTAAGGGGGTAATGTGAATGCACTCTTTAAATATTTAAAGGACTGTCACAGAGAAGAGGGGGAAGGCCTAGTCTTTGCTGCCCCAGAGGATAGAACCAGGTCATAGAATCATAGAGTTGAAAGAGAACCCAAGGGTCATCCAGTCCACCCCCTTCTGCCATGCAGGAATACACAATCAAAGCATCCCTGAGAGATGACCATCCAGCCTCTCTTTAAAAATCTCCAAAGAAGAAGACTCCACCACCCTCCGAGGGAGCGTCTTCCACTGTCAAACAGCAGGACCAAAAATGCATCTGAGGAAGTAGACGTAAGTCTACGAAAGCTCATGCTGCCAACTTCTTTCTTTCAGCTAGTCTCAAAGGCGGTGCAAGATATTTCTACATACTGATGCTACAGACTAACACAGCTATATCACTGAATTCTGTCAAACAGCTCTTACTGTCAGAAAGTTCTTCCCTAGGTGGAATCTCTTTTCCTGTACTTTTCATCCATTGCTCCTTGTCCTATTCTCTGGAGCAGCAGAAAACAAGCTTACTCCATCTCCATGTACTAGTCTCTGGAGCAGCAGGGAAAAAGCTCGCTCCCTCCTCAACATGGCACCCCTTCACATATTTAAACAGGGCTATCCTATCACCTCTTAACCTTCTCTTCTCCAGGCTAAACATACCCAGCTCCCTAAGTCTCTTCTCATAGGACTTTATGCTTTCCAGACCCTTCACCATCTTGGTCGCCCTTCTCTGGACGTGCTCCAGCACTGTTAGGTCTAATGATCTTAAGTTACAAGAAGGTAGATCTGTATTAAGACACTAGAAGGAAATTCTTGATGGTAAAACTGTTCAACAGTGGAACCTAGGTGGTGGGTTCTGGATGTCTTCAAAAAGAGTCTGGACAACCACCTGCTAGTTGGAGAGCCTGCCTTGAATATGGGGTTGGACTCTATGGCCCATGAGGCCTCTTCCAGTTCTACGATTCTACGCCATCATGTATGCGTGGCAATAGCACTTACATTTCTATATTGCTTCATAGAAGCACTCTTTAAGAGGTTTACAGTCTGTAAGGCAGGGATAGGCAACCTTTCCCCTTTAAGGGGCGAGGGACTTCAGCTCCCAGAAGCCTCAGCCATGTTGGCCAATAATCCCATGTTGGCCAATAGCTCCTGGGATTCTGGGAGCTGAAGTCCCTCGGCCCTTAAAGGGGAAAGGTTGCCTACCCCTGCTGTAAGGCAATTGCCCCTAACAAGCTGGGTACTCCTTTGACTGACCTACAAAAGGATGGACGGCTGAGTCAACCTTGGAGCCCTGCCTGGGATTGAACTCACAACCTTGTGGCTGCGGGACCGGCATTGAACCAGTGTGCCACCAGCTTAGATATCATTAAAAACAAGCAACCAGGCAAGCAAACAGGGTTCTGTCTGTGGGTGGATGTTGTCACAGAAACAAGTCGGATGCACTGGTGAATGTGAAGCAATGTTCAAAATCTGTCAGAAGCTGAGCTTGGAATGTTATGTTTCCAAAATCATGATAAGTCATGAGATGCAACTTGTTGCCTTTCGTCTCTCTTGCGCACACACTCAAGAAACTCACTGTAGGAGTTGTTGCATTAATTGTCACATTACTCATTATTGCCACTTTTATAATTATGTGTTCAGTGGAAAACAAGGACCCTGAACTTGTTGCCTTGTCCTCCTCCTACAAAGTCCACCTCCTAGACTTCTTGGATTGTGGTGAAGTTGCAATTCATGACTCCTAACTGGTTACTTGTTCCGGTAATATTTCAAGTACTTAAAAATAACACCGGTGGGTTTTTCTAGGGTTTGTCTCCTCCAACACAAGATGTGATTTGGCTCATCTCAACCGGTTTCGCTTGTTGTGTCTGTGTGTGTGCCTTCAAGTCCCCTGTCAACTTTTGGTCGACTTTCATAGGGTTTTCTCAGCCAAGGAACCCTCAGAGGTGGGTTTGCCAGTTCCTTCCTCTAAAATATAGCCTACCGCACTTGCGATTCATTGGTAGGCTTCATCAGTTGCAACGCTTAAATTTCTCTCCAGACTCTACAGAGGCTTCCCAAGAATTCTTGCTGGATTCTTGCTACTAAAGGAGCACACAGCAAAAACAAAGGAGACCTGACTTTGCAGCTGCAAATGGAGAAAGAAAATGTCATGGCTTTCCTTCTATTGCTTTTGTTACTGGGTCATCTCATGCCCACGGAGGGTGAGCGGGTGTCACAATTTTCCGTCTGCACAAACCTTCCCTGTATAACTTCCCTTGAGCAAGAAGCAGGCATGTGGCTCAAGCACTGTCACTCTCATAATTTTTGCCGGAGGAAGAAGCCAGTAGGCTTGGAAAGCTAGCGTGGTGAATTTTGCACTTTCCGGTTGGCCTAATAAAGGTATTTCCACCATGTCTAATTTGGATTTTGGCCCCTTGACCCTTGTAACTCAAAAAACCCCAAACACCAACAATGTTACTTCCTAACATTGCCACAACCAACTACCATTCCCAGAATTTGATAGCATAGAGCCACGGCAGTTAAAGTCACGTCAAACCGGATTATTTCTGCAGTGCGGATGCAGCCAGAGCGATGGTAGCAAATGCAAACTGGTCTTATTTCTGGGACCAGATTGCAGTCAGTCTGCTCTCAACGTTTCCCCCCAAAGAATCACGTTTTCAAAGAATTAAGCCCATCGGCAGAGCAAAGACGGCTGCAGCATCAGAGCCATATTGTACAAGCCTGCCATTAAATCTCACTCTGCCTCAAGGAAACTTTTTTGGCAAAGATAGCAAGAATTGTGGGTCTCCCCCCCCCCCCCCCCCGGCCACAAACACATACTTTCTTTATAAAAATGCATTCACATTTTAGAGTGAGGGAACAAGTACAAAGCAAGAGGTGGAGATATAGGAGGGAAAAGTCCATCAGCTTGAAAGCCCAGCTGCTCTCTCTAAAGAATAAGATGCCATGTCTCAGATGCCGGGAGGATCCTTCCCATCCATTAATGCTCAGGGTTTTGATGCTACCCATAAACAGAATGATTCCCAATTGGCAAAGAAAGGGGTCAGGCAAGGCTGCATCCTTTCACCCAATCTGCTCAACATATGCAAAAAATATTATAAGAAAAGCAGGCTTGGACACAGAAGCAGGTGGTATGAAAACAGGAGGAAGGAATATCAACAATCTAAGGTACGCAGATGACACCATAATACTGGCAGAAAACATCACAGACCTGGAACAACTACTAAGGAAGATCAAGGAAGAAAGTGCAAAGGCAGGCATACTGCTCAACCTAAAGAAAACAAAAATAATGACCACAGAAGACAATCATAAACTCAACTTAGACAATGAGGAAATAGAAAGAGTACAAGAGTTCCTATACCTTGGATCAAACATTGATTAGAACGGGGGCTGCAGTCAAGAAATCAGAAGAATCAGGAAGGCAGCTATGAAAGAACTAGAAAAGGTCCTAAAGAGCAAAGATATACAACCAAGCCAGAAAGTCAGGATCGTACAAACCACCGTATTCCCTATTCCCATGGATGGACGGGAGAGCTGGACAGTCAAGAAAGAAGAGAGGAGGAAGATCAACGCATTTGAGAGAAAGTTTTGCTGGAGAAGAGTGCTGAGGATCCCATGGAGAGCCAAAAGGACAAAGAAAGGGGTCCTAGAGCAGATCAAGCCAGACATATCCCTGGAAGCCAAGATGATCAAACTGAGACTGTCGTACTTCAGAGACATCATGAGAAGGGAGGACTCTTTGGAAAAGACAATAATGCTGGGAAAGGTGGAAGGAAGGAGGAAGAGAGGAAGGCCCCATGCCAGATGGATGGACTCTATGAAGGAGGTCATGGGTATGGGTTTTCAGGATTTAAGCAGAGCAGTGGACGACAGGGGGTCTTGGAGATGGCTCGAGATCAACGTGAAGGCAGTTAACAACAACAAAAATTCAGCCCCGACAAGCAGAGTCACCTTCATCTCCAGAGCTTGGGAATATTACTTTTCTTTTTTTGGACTCCAACTTCCAGAATCCCCATCCGTGTCCATCGCTGGGTTCACAGTATACAGTCCGACTGTGTGTCCACACTACACCGTTGTGGCTGTTTGACACCACTTTAACCGCTACATCTCCATCCTGAAGAATCCTGGGATTTGTATTTTGAGAAGGGACTTTAAATTCTTTGTCAGAGAATGCTAGTGCTGTGGTTCAGCAAAATGGATTAGTAAATTCCAAGCGGTGCGGTAGTTTGAATGTTGGACTAGGACACTGGGAGACCAGGGTTCGAATCCTGGCTTGGCCATAGAAACCGACTGGGTGAACTTGGACAAGTCACACTCTCTCAGGCTCAGAGGATGTCAATGGCAAACAATCTCTTAGGAAACGTGCCAAGAAAACCTCATGAATAGTTTGATTTTGAGTTCCTGCATGGCAGGGGTTTGGACTGATGGCCCTTGTGGTCTCTTCCAACTCTAGGATTCTATGATTCTATGAACAGAGGGGTTAACTTGATTCAAATAAATGAATTTAAATTCAAAATGTATGTATTTACATTTTTAAAATGTATTTATTTTTGGAGACTGTAAATGCCAATCTATGGACTTTCCCATACGAAACGAGCAAAAAACACCAGCGCCTCTAGCAAATAGCATGCTCTACTTTGCTCCTTTGAAATATACAGACGATCGCAAGGAGTCATTGTGCTCTTCCTCGTATTATATACATTTAAACTCATTGCCTGCTATCTCACATTTCGAAGCACATACCGCAGAGATAAAACGGGGAGTCTCCGAATTCTTTGGTTACAGATCTAAATACCGTTTCACGTGGCATTTATGACAACAGTGCCCTTGGAACTTTTCCAGGAACGCTAGGAAATTATAAATCAGGCTAGACGGATAAGGAATCTCTCTCTCTCTCTCTCTCTTTGGGTCGGTTCCTATGCTAAGCATCGTTCAATATTTTGTTTGTTTTTCAGACGGGGAGCATTTTTCACGGTCCTTTGGCTCCATAATTGCTAAACAGTCATGCAAGCAAAGCTGGAAATCTATTCTTAATTTTTTAAAGAAAATAAAATGCATGCTGACTTTTCAGAACAAACCAGACCTGACATTAAATCAATGACTTTCCCCCATTCACTTTACAGGAAATGTGGGGTGTCCAGCCTCCTACAGCAGCACTAGTTAAATTCCATCTATTAATATGATCTCAATGGACACTTCCCTGCTACAGCCAAGAGCAGCTTCCCAGGGTGGGAGTTTCTGTATTTATTCCGTATTCTGTATTTGTAAGATCATTTTTAACCCCAACAGGGATGCACTGATGTGGCCTACATAACAGATACAAAATCAGCATCGTCACTATAACTAGTTCCCAGGTTATGGAACCTCCTTCCAAGATAAGATAGACTGGTCCCCTCCCATATCGTAGAATCCTAGAGTTGGAAGAGACCCCAAGGGCCATCCAGTCCAACCCCATCCAGTCCAACCCCATTCTTCCATGCAGGAACTCTCAATCAAAACATAGAATCATAGAATCATAGAATCATAGAGTTGGAAGAGACCACAAGGGCCATCCAGTCCAACCCCCTGCCATGCAGGAACTCCCAATCAAACATCCCCGACAGATGGCCATCCAGCCTCTGCTTAAAGACCTCCAAAGAAAGAGACTCCACCATTCTCCGAGGAACAGTATTCCACTTTTGATCAGCTCTTCCCGTCAGGACGTTCCTCCTAATGTTGAGGTAGAATCTCTTTTCCTGCAGCTTGCATCCATTGCTCCAGGTCCTGTTCTCTGGAGCATCAGAAAACAAGCTTCCTCCATTCTCAGTATGACACTCCTTCAAATACTTCAACAGGGTGATCATATCACCTCTTGACTGTCTCTTCTCCAGGCTAAACATACCCAGTTCCCTAAGTCTCTCCTCATAGGGCTTCATCGTTTCCAGACCTTTCACCATTTTAATCACCTTCCTTTGGACATGCTCCAGCTTCTCCACATCCTTCTTGATTTGTTCTGCCCAGAACCAGACACAGTCTTCCAGGTGAGGCCTGACCAAAGCAGAATACAGTGGCACTATGACTTCCCTCGATCTAGACACTCTACTTCTGTTGATGCAGCCTAGAATCACATTGGCCTTTTTAGCTGCTGCATCACACTGTTGACTCATGTGGTCTTCAACCTGTGGTCTACTAGGACTCCTAGATCCCTTTCGCATGTTGTCTTGTTAAGCCAGGTATTCTCCCCATCCTATAACTGTGCATTTCATTTTTTTTTCTGCCTAAGTGCAGTCAGTACCTTACATTTCTCCCTGTTAAAGTTCACTTTCTGCACTTAGGCAGAAAAAAATAAAATGCAAAGTTATATCATGATCAGGGATCAATGGTATCAAAAGCCGCTAAGAGATCCAGGAAGATCAACAGCATAGCACTTCTCTTCTCTTTTCACCTGGAGAAGATTATCAGTCAGTTCAACTATGGTTGTTTCAGTGCTGTCATCTGGCCTGAAACTAAACTGAAATGGATCCGAATTATATTTCCTCCAAGACTACCTGAAGTTGGCCAATTGTCAGTTGCCCAGATATCTTACTCAGAAGAGGATATCAGCAATGGGGCGGTCATTCTCACATACCTCTGGGTCCAGAGAGTCCTCTTCAGGAGCAGATGCACTACAGCCACCAGGCACCTCTCCATGAAACAGCGAGGCATTTAGCACCCCTGGGCCCACCCAAACTATCT
The DNA here is from genome assembly GCA_026167975.1 of Phrynosoma blainvillii. Lineage (NCBI taxonomy): Eukaryota > Metazoa > Chordata > Lepidosauria > Squamata > Phrynosomatidae > Phrynosoma > Phrynosoma blainvillii. Next base: position 2,369,353 of record JANUYF010000014.1, on the reverse strand, counting down.
ACCTGTGTTCTATTTTATCAGCCACGATGGACAAGAGTCAAACTTTTGAACTGACTCAAGCATCTTCTAGACATCATCAGGGCTTAGCAACTGGAACCAACCCCAGGAAAACTGACCAGCGCTGGACATTTCCACAGACTCTGCAATTGGTCTGGTGTCGAGTTCTGAATGAAGATGAGCAACGTTCAACTCCAAGATGAACAAGAAACCAAAATGGACTGGGAATCAAAACGGATTTGCTGCCATTGGGACGTGGAAGCCACCATCTTTCACTGTTAAACATCTCTTACCATCAGGAGGTCTTTTCTAATATTGAGCTGGGCTCTCTTCTCCTGTACCTTGCATCCGTTGCTCCATTGGGTCCTCTTCTCTGGAGCAACAGAAAACAAGCTTGCTCCATCCTCAATATGGCCTCCCTTCAAATACTTAAACAGGACCATCATGTCACCTCTTAACCTTCTCTTCTCCAGGCTAAACATCCCCAGCTCCCTAAATCTCTCCTCATAGGGCTTCATGGTTTAATAATAATACTGGCTCTTCATATCCCTGACTTCCATGTCTTCTTCTCTGGAGCATCAGAAAACAAGCTTGCTCCATCCTCAACATGACATCCCTTCAAATATTTAAACAAGGCTATCATATCATACTTCTTTCATTTAGTTCTCATTTTCCTATCTCATCTTTTCTCCAACAAGCTCACAGCTATATATACTATATATATATTCCTCCTCTGTTTTATCCTCATGGAAGCAACCACGGCCAAAACCTCTTTCCAACCTCATGGCCTCAAGAGTCCATGCCACGTCCCGGAAAAGACGAGACTGTTGATAGCCCAAAGACCACTGTTTATACCCAAAACTATTTTTGGAAGTGTTTTGAAAAGAGTATGCGTTTTAAAAAGAAAACAATCGGGAGTAGACACAGGGAGGAAGAGAAGGGAAGAGACCAAAGCGCTGGCTGAATAAACTGATTTTGCATCCTCGGATTTCTATTATTATTGCATGGAGAGAGGGGGCTTTTCCCCCCCTAAAGGCTTGCGAAACCATGATCAAGTTTGCTGATGATTTAGGGATGCAAAAGAGCCAAGCGTGGAGTCAGCAGCTGGCCGGCATCCATTTACACGAAGCATCGGCAGCCAATAAAAAGCTGCATTTTGTTTCAAAAAAAAATTTTTTTTTGACCAGAAACTGTAAAGAGCCACTGTATGTTAAAAGCAATAAAAGAGGCAATTGTCCACGATTCATTTCACGCCCAGGGGATCAACCGCTGCCATTGTACCAAGTGTTCAGTGCTGTTTTAAACAGAGCAGGGAGAGCGGGGGTGAAAAGAGAAGAGTTTTTAAAAGAAAGACTGTCATGGTTCAAAAATTCCAGCAGAGAAACAAAACAGGGACAGCATTTCTGACAATATATTGTCATACGTAACTTCGTTCTATACAAAAAAGTCAGACTGACGATCTTCTAAACTTGCACCTAAGACCTCAAGATTCATAAAAACACTAGCTCCTGATCTAATTGTTCCCTTTGCAGATGCTTACACCAATTCCACAGAATCATAGAATGATAAGAGTTGGAAGGGACCCCCAAGGGCCATCCAGTCCAACCCCATTCTGCCATGCAGGAACTCCCAATCAAAGCATCCTCGACAGATGGCCATCCAGCCTCTGTTTAAAGACCTCCAAAGAAGGAGACTCCACCACTCTCCGAATCTTTCACTATCAAACAGCTCTTACCCTCAGGAAGTTCCTCCTAATGTTGAGGTGGAATCTCTTTTCCTACAGCTTGCATCCATTGCTCCATTGTGTCCTACTCTCTGGAGCAACAGAAAACAAGCTTGCTCCATCCTCAACGGGACATCCCTTCAAATATTTAAACAAAGCTATCATATTATACTTCTTTCATTTATTTCTCATTTTTCCATCTCATCTTTCCTCCAGCAAGCTCACAGCCGTATATACAGTATATATTCCTCCTTTGTTTTATCCTCACAACAACCCTGTCAGGTAGGCCCTGCTGAAAGAAACAGCAACTGCCCGAAGATCAGCCAATGTCTTCCATGTCTCAATAAGCACTAGAATTCAGATCTCCCAAGTTCCCTTCATTGGGAATTTACAGTGCCAAAGCTGGAACGGACTATAAGCCACCGCCTGAATAACCCCAGCCAACTATAAGCAATGCAGGGTTATTCCAACCATTACAGTGTACAAGAACTAAAGATGATTGTGAGTTCCTGCATGACAGGGGGTTGGACTGGTTGGCCCTTGTGGTCTCTTCCAACTCTTTGATTCTATAATTCTATGAATAGCAGAGAATCTCTTTTCCTGTCGCTTGCATCCATTGCTCTGGGTCCTGTTCTCTGGAGCAGCAGAAAACAAGCTTGCTTCATCCTCAATATGACACCCCTTCAAATACTTAAACATAAATCAGACCTGAATTTCATGGATGCAGAGGTGGAAATTAAACATTGGCTTACAAAAATTCTTTCACTTTGTACATTAAGATTTTATTTTAACCATCATGCCTGCATCCCACGGAATGCAGCGATTTGGAATTTGGAGAGGTACTAGAGCTTTCTGGCTGAGAATCCTAAATACTGCATAAAACTACAAATCCTAGGACTCCAAGGACGGAACTGTGGCAAGTAACATGGCACCAAAGTAGTATAATTTTTTAACAGACATACAAAAGGATATATTCTGTGCCGGTCTCTGGAAAGACGCTGATAATTCTAAGGAGCGTTTGTCTCGACAAGGACCAGACAAGGCGGCTTACCTTCTTTTGTGGCAGTGGCAGTTGTGGTTGTGGCCGTTGTTGTCCCGCCGGGACGTCCCACGGGGCTGGAGTGTTTCCCAGCCCTTCCGGGGATTTTAAGTCCACTCGGCTTCAGCATGTTTGCCCAGCTCTGCGTCTCACGCCGTGGGATGCCTTTGGTCCTCCTCTGGTAGACTAGCTGATATCACAGCCTCAGGCATCGAAGTGACAGAGCCCTTCATCTAGATCCTGAGACCTGGAGAGAGAAGGGAGGAGGACATTTTTAGGAAAAGAAGGAACCTCCGGGAGGCATTCACACTCATTTTTTTTGTCCCGGATCGCCGCGCCGACGCATATCGGGATCGTTGTCCCCATTACGTTTTGGGTTCGCGAATCTCTCCAAGTCATTTTAACCCTTTGCGTTATTCACACATGCCATCGTTTTGGGATAAAAGGGAGCCGCCTCCGTTCCCTTGAACGATACGGAGCGATCCGAATCAATCTGGAAGGGTATTCACACTGCCGAAGATGCGGATCGATGCGGATCTTTCAGGAAAACTTGGGGGGGAAAACCCAGTATTGGATATCAAATATGGGATATCCTGGGTTAAGTGGGTTTTTTGGTAGCCCCCTCCCAATGTGCACTGAGTGCATTCGGGACAAGGGTGAATACCAAGGAAATGACCCAGGTTCGTCCCAGATTATTTTCGTAGTGTGAATGGGGCCTGAACAAGTGGAGGAATAGGTAAACACTTAGTAAAACCTTGTTTGAGGGAGGGAGGATTAAGGAACCATGCCTTCTGACAGTGGCTATTTATTAAGCAAGGATCCAGCGTGGCAGAGTAGTTTGAGTGTTGGACTGCGACTCTGGAGATCAGGGTTCGAGATCAGGCCACGGAAACCCACTGGTTGAGCTTGGGCAAGTCCCACTCTCTCAGCCTCAGAAGGGCAAACCCCCTCTGAAGAAACTTGTCAGGAAAATCCTATGACAGGTTCGCCTTAAGGTTGCCCTAAGCCAACTATTACTTTGGAGGCTTACAACAAAGAGGACACCAGACCAAATCTGCAGTTCCCCATGAGACCATGTGCCCTTCTTTCCCCAGAGTGCCATCATTTGGTGGTTTCTCAATATTTGTACAGCCTTTCCCCTGTTCTAAAAAGGTTTAAAACCTTCTCCTAGTGACTGAGAGCAGCCGCATCAGGATGAAATTGGGCTGGTGCTTTTGGCAAATCTCACCAATGGTCCAACCAATGGATCCTGCTAAGAACTACAAGAATGGTACATGACCAGATGTCATAGCCACAAAGGAGGCAAGGCAACACACAACCGACATTCAGGGGAAATGTCGGACATTACAAACTAAAAACTAAAAGCGCTACCATAAATACACATTCATTTCAGCTGATTTACAGCTATATTACCTATACTGTATTTTATTATGCACACAACCGCATTTTTACTGTTGAACTGATCTCCGTTAAAACGCCTTGTTGGCCTGCAACGTACTTACAGAGCTTTGAGCAAGAGAAATACTTAAAAATGGCACTTTACTAGAAAGGAACCCTATTTGAATCTATTTTTAAATGATTGCTTTCATTTGTCCCTTGTGCTGAAATTATGGGGGGGAACCCTTTCGACTTTTGCATTGTGTCCCCAAGCAGCCCATGGCCGAACAAGATTGCTCTCCTTTCCTCCTCCGAAAAACAAACATGCGCTGAGCCCTGGGTGCAAATCTTATCCGCTGCGGCTCCTAGGAAAAATGAAATTTGGACGCATCCGTCCTATTCCCTTATTTACACAGGCTGAAAAAGCTTTGTGCAAATCTTTTTGGCCAATCTAATCCTGAAGAAAAAAAAATCACGGCTATTTCTTCTTTTTCATGCAGGGCAAGGAGAGAAATGCCGTGTTGCTCATTTGTCCATTCAAAGAGATAGCCGTGTTAGTCTGTAGGATAGTATGTAGAGAGAGAGATCTTGTAGCCCCTTTGAGACTCACGGAAAGAAAGAAGTTCGCATCAGGAGCTTTCATAAGTCTACTTCCTCAGATGCATTTGGACCGAATGCATCTGAAAAAGTAGACTGAAGTCTAGGAAAGCTTATGCTGCCAACTTCTTCCTTTCAGTGCGTCTCAAAGGTACTACAAGATCTCTTGACATATTATTTGTCCATGTTCAGCTTGCAAGCCTACGTCCCTCCATGCAAAGTTTTGGGAGCCAGGAAATGACCACATCCGGCATTCGCACACATGAAACTATGCTGCCGTTGGTAGGTCTGGCCTCCTGGGAAGGCTGCCCAATGTCTCCCTTCCTCCCTCCGGCAGCCAGCCTCCGCCTGCCCCCAAGTCTTTGACTCATGCCTGAATTGCTTCCCGACTCAGCTCCTGCCCTCCCTGCTTTTTATGGCACTTCCAGCCTTCCTCATGAGCAATGAGCATGGGATAAAAGTCACTATTCCCACATTGCCCAAGAATTGTGTAAATGCTGCAATCTACACTTCCAGGGTTTATGCCTAGTCTCTCTTATTTTCATGATGGAACGCAAAGGAGAAACTAAATCGGGATTCAGCAAAGTACATGTGGCCTGCAGGCTCCCTGGGCCATTCACAGAATCCTAGAGTTGGAAGAGACCCCAAGGGCCATCCAGTCTGACCCCGTTCTGCCATGCAGGAACTCTCAATCCCCAACAGTTGGTCATCCAGCCTCTGTTGAAAGACCTCCAAAGAAGGAGACTCCACCACTCTCCGAGGCAGCAACTTCCATTGTCGAACAGCTCTTACTATCAGGAAGTTCCTCCTAATGTTGAGTACAATCCTAGAATCCTAGAGTTGGAAGAGACCCCCAAGGGCCATCCAGTCCAACCCCGTTCAGCCACGCAAGAACTCACAATCAAAGCATCCCCGACAGATGGCCATCCAGTCTCTGTTTAAAGATATCCAAAGAAGGAAACTTCACCACAATCTCTGAGGGAGTGTGTTCCACTGTCAAACAGCTCTTACTATCAGGAGGTTTCTCCTAATGCTGAGCTGGAATCTCTTTTCCTATAGCTTGCATCCATTGCTCTGGGTCCTATTCTCTGGAGCAGCAGAAAACAAGCTTGCTCCCTCCTCAATATGACATCCTTTCAAATAGTTAAACAGGGCTGTCCTATCACCTCTTAACCTTCTCTTCTCCAGGCTAAACAGACCCAGATCCTTGAGGACTGACATCCTTTGTCCAGAGAGTCCCAGAGGCAGAACTCTGGACTCTGGACTCACCCAAGTTGCCTACTCCTGTCCCAAACAATTCCTCAGATAGATAGATAGATAGATAGATAGATAGATAGATAGATAGATAGATGAAGGGAAGGGAGGGAGAAAAGAAGGAAGGAATAAGGGTGGGAGGGAAGGAGAAAAGAAGGAAGAAAAGTAAGGAGGGAGAGAGGGTGCAAAGAAGGAAGAAGGAAGGAAGGAAGGAAGGAAGGAAGGAAGGAAGGAGAGAAGGGAAAGGAAAGGGAGGGAGCGAGGGAAGGAGGGAGAAAACAAGGAACAAGGAAGGAAGAAAGAAAAGAAGGAATAGGAGCGAGGGAAGGAGAAAAGAAGAAACAAGGAAGGAAGGAGAGAAGGGAAAGGAAAGGGAGGGAGGGAGGGAGGGAGAAGAGAAGTAACAAGGAAGGTAGGAAGGAGAGAAGGGAAAAGAAAGCGAGGGAGGGAAGGAGGAAAGAAGAAACAAGGAAGGAAGGAAGGAAGGAAGGAAGGAAGGAAGGGGAAGATAAGGGAAGGGGAAATGGAAACAGGAAAGGAAAAGGGAAGAAAGAAGGAAGGAATATCCATGAGAAACAGAGAGATAGAGGTGTGGAGCTCTTAAATACAAAAGGAGGGGAAGTAGCAAAAGTCCGGCAGAATTCCACAATGACTTGTCAACCGAAGAGGGCTGGACTCAGCTTGGAGAAGCAGAAGCTGGAAAAGCAGAGCCTCAAAGGGCGAGTGTTTCCCCCCTTCTTGGTCCCTGTCTGCCCTTCAGAGAAGGCAGGGAGCTGGCCAGGCTGCTTACCTAATCATGCCCAAAGCAGATCCAATGCATTTTTTTGGGGGGGTGGCATTGCAGTATCTCCAGATCCCACAAAAGGAAGGCACTCCGCTTCTCCTGGGCCCTATGCTCTGGGCTCTCAGGCACACCAGCAGCTGCAGGAATGGGCCAACCACAGACCATCCGGCTGGGATGACGGCAAGAGCACTGGATTCAGAAAAGAAAAAAGGAGGAAAAAAAGCTTTAAAAAAACACAACAGGAAGTGGGAAAGCCCCAAAAACAAAAAAAAAGATGTCAAAGTAGCTGCAGAAGGACTCTGGGCAATCCAGCGTTTGCACAGACATGCCTGGAAAAGGTGTTCTGATGTGCCAAACACTCTGAAAAAGAAGAACGCTCTCAACAAGAAAGGGAAAAGGACTGCAGAAAATAAGAGGGATATTACAAGTACATCAACCCAGTCATTTGTGTCACTGCTCCCAAAACATTTGCAGCAACAATTTTTTGTCAGTTTTTAACAGAGATCAACAAACAAAAGCAAAGGAAAGTTACGATTTTGGGGAACCACAACTCCAATAGTCCCCCAGGCCGTTGGATGATAAAAATCATGATCGGAATCATTCGGTTTCCATCATCTGCAACAAACAAGTTTCCCTATGGGATTTATCACACGGGGGAGATTGGGAGTTTAAACCATGTTTAAGCCGCGAACATCGTGCAACTGACATTAAAAGGGGCTTAAAATGATATTAACACAAGTGCCATTATCCCGGGAAGAACCAGGCAAGAAAGAGCAAAAAGTCATTTACTGTTCTTTCTTGCCTGGTTCTTCACAGGATACTTTTATATGGGATACTTTTATACTTTTATTACATGGGATACGGCACCGGATACGTGGCACGTTAGTCACGTTTTGTCTCAACGTCGTGTGAAAACCGTTCGCACAAGTGCAGATGAATCACGGATTCTTCATGGGATAATAGCGCTTTGCACGCGGCGGCATGTGAAAACCATTTGCGCAATCGCGGGTTAGTCACCGTTTATACTTCCAATTTCGCCCTCGGGAGATAAACTCCCATGACGAATACTGACTTATAAGCAAAGGATTTTGAAGGTATTATATGGAGGCATTTCTCTCCCTCCATAGACATACTTCATAAAACGCCATGCACATGTCAAATAATTTCATGAGCCAGTCGTCTATCGTTGGTAGATCTTGTTTCTTCCATACTTGAGCTATCATTATTCTAGCCGCTGAGATCATATACAGTCGCCCCTTCATTTTCGCGGGGGATCCGTTCCGGAGCCCCCCATGAAAACGGAAAATTGCGAATATTCAAGCCCCATAGGCTTGAATGGCGCTGTGCACCCATTTTGTCTCCTTTCATTTGCCACCCACGAAAAGGTGAGGAACGCGGACTTCAGGTCCGCAAAAACGGAGGGAGAAACTGTATAACAGAGTTCTCCAGCATTCCCTTTAAAGGGTTAAAATAAGAGTAAAAGATTTGAAACTTAGAGTTGAGGGAATCTTTCTTTGTTGGAATTTACAGGGGAGGAAATGCCTATAAGGATAAACAGTATGATAAACAGAAGGGTCTTCATGTCAGGAGAACATGGGAAGCATGGTGAGAAATTATTAATTTCGGTATTTCCTGTCACATAATGTTGAAAAGACTTAATGGACCAAATTTTTAATATATTTTTAAGAAGAATTCTGATCTGATATCAGTAAGCTTGTAAATGTGTAAAACAATAAAAAATATTTTTAAAAAATTAAAAATAAAAAGCCATGCACAGAGCCGTGAATGTATGATGGACGATCGCCAAGGAATGCCAGGTGCTGTAGGCTATATTTCAGAGGAAGGAACTGGCAAAAGGACCTCTCAGTATTCTTTGCCTTAAAAAATCTAGAATCATAAGAGTTGGAAGAGACCCCAAGGGCCATCCAATCCAACCCCATTCTGCCATGCAGGAACTCACAACCAAAGCATCCCCGACAGATGGCCATCCAACCTCTGTTTAAAGACCTCCAAGGAAGGAGACTCCACCACTCTCCAAGGAAGTGTCTTCCACTGTTTGACAGCTCTTATGGTCAGGAAGATCCTCCGAATGTTTAGATCAAATCTCTTTCCCTGTAGCTTGCATCCATTGCTCTGTGTCCTATTCTCTGGAGCAGCAGAAAACAAGCTCTATCTCCATGTATTAGTCTCTGGCGCAGCAGAAAACAAACTTGCTCCCTCCTCAACACGACACCCCTTCACATATTTAAACAGGGCTATCCTGTCCCCTCTTAACCTTCTCTTCTCCAGGCGAAGCGCACCCAGGAGGGCCGCACAATTCCCACCCAGATCTAGGCCACGACTGGCTTCTCACTGCGAGCATCTCTCCAGTTGGTCCTTCTAATGAGAGACGTCAGCGACTAAATCTGGGACTTTCTGCACATTTCCTCCATGAGCAACCCCAGCTCCTTTTTGCTGTTACCTGTTCCGATTCTGCCTCCTTTCCCCATTTGACTTCCATCTGCAAATTGAATCTTAACCGCCGGCAGGATGCTGCGTCTCTTGACAGACGATCAGGAGTCGGAGGAAGAAAAAAGGAGCTGGCTCTTTGGCTTTGATCACACCTCTGCAACCACATGAGAGCTCCCTTTAATTCTTTCTCCTCTGTCATATAAGATAAAACCACCTCCGTGCTTTTCAGCATCTCCCTGCTCTCCTGAATATCAGCCAAACCACAACTCGGGCTTTATTAACTCTCCGACAAATGCATTTTAAAAAAAAAGAGAGGAGGGACAACAACTGGGCTTTAAAAGCAAAATCTGGTTATGAGCAAAGACCTCGGCTTGCTTCCATCACCAAAAGAAAGCTTTCGAAACTTATGACGGCCAACTTATGACGGCCCGAAAGTGACTCTATTGTGGGGCTCTCTTGGACAGATCTGTTCACCCAGGAGGTATGCTGTTGCCTTTCTCTGAGGCTGAGAGCATGTGACTTGAGCGTGCTATGGACTCCTGGGATTTGTAGTTTGTTGGGGCACCAAAGCTCTCTGGTAGAGAAGGCAAAAACACTTCTCTAGGCATTTGTAGGTCCTCCAATGCAATTCTGTGGTCAACTTCTGCCAGATGTTGGCCGCAGAGTCAAGGTGGAGGACCTAGAGATTCCTAAAGAGGTGTTCTCTTAGGTGACAAAAGTGACAAAAGCTACCAATCCCAGAAGTCCAAAACATTGAGCCGGGACAGTTAAAGCAGCAACTGCTGCAGATCTTCACTATGGTTTTAGTCCAGGGAAGTGAAGTTTCTGTGTCATCTGCAAAGGAGAGCGGCGGTATCTCCTTCCTTGGGTTTTTTCAAACAGATGGCCATGTGTCGGGGATGCTTTCAATGTGAGTTCCTGCATGGTCTTTGGGGTCTCTTCCAACTCTATGATTCTAGATTTTCTTAGGTACTGAGAGGTCCTTTTGCCAGTTCCTTCCTCCGAAATATAGCCTACAGCACCTCGTATTCCTTGGCGATCGTCCATTCACGGCTCTGTGCATGGCTTTTTGTTTTTAATTTTTAAAAATGGTTCTAGCCTAGGGAAGTGAAGTTTCTGTGTCATCTGTAAAGACCGTTTCGCATACAACACAATAACCAGGGCCTAGAGAGAAAGAAGAGAAGAGAGGTTGGCTCTCTCGACCCTTTTCCAGCCCAAAGACAAGCTGCCAGGGGAAGCTGCAGTGCGACACTGGGAGACAACCGCGACTGGGAAGAAATCCAGACATTACTCAAGAAAAAGAAAGATTTTCCTTCTTTCAAGAACCTCATTAGACACCAGCCACACCCAGCTGCAAAGTTACTTATTTGTTAATCCACCTGACAGTAAGAAAAACGCAATGTTCATGATCCCACTTACAATTTGAATGAAGGAAATAATTGAGTTGTAGCACCTCTACAATCCCCCGAAATTTCTTTTACACCGGGTTCCATGCAAAATGGAGCAAAAACTGTGCTATTTGGACGCAAAAAATATTTGGGATGTCACCCTATAGACAGGAGGAAAATGCTTCAGGTGGCCAATACTGGTGGGTGGCACTGGCATCGCCCAACCCTCACCCATTACATTCCTCCTGAATAACTTGGCCATGTCCTTTGATTGAAGGAGATATTGTTGTGCGCCACACAGCCTTTTCTATATCCCTAAGGCAGGGCTAGGAACCAGGCAGATCTCCAATTGTTGTTGGACTGGAAATCCCAGCATTCTTCAATATCAATAGCATTAGCAATAGCAATAACATTCAAAACCAGCCTATGAGGCCGGGACATTTTTTAGTCCCTTCAATCTGGGATATTCCACATTTTCCGGGATAAATGGCAACCCTATATAGCAATAGCAATAGCAAGTACATTTCTATACCGCTTATCTGTAGACTCAAAGCTGTTTACAATCTGTAAGCCAATTGCCCCCAACAAGCAGGGTACTCATTTTACTGACCTACGAAAGGATGGAAAACTGAGTCAACCTTGGAGCCCTGCCTGGGATCGAACTCACAACCTCGTGGCTGCAGGACTAGTTTCTGGGACTTGCAGTCCAGCAACATCTAGAAAGCGGCATGATTCCCAAACCTGTTATAGAGCAACGTCACTTGATGTGAACAGTTTATTCGCTACCCATTGAATGGTTCTCAACCTCTTTCCATTTTGGAGATCTTGTTGGTGGAAGCCCTATTCCAGAGGCATGTAGAGCCACAGATAAATATGCAGAAATATGCCGACGTATTTTGGCTTAAAGCTCTTACTGCCAGTACTTAAGCCTAAGGAGAGAAATGTCAATATTTCAGAACTGTGGCGAAGTGAATTTGAAAAAGAGGCCCTTCCACACTACACAATTATAGCAGTATTTTTCCATTTTGCTATGACTGCATCCTATGAAATCCTGGGGTTTGTAGGATGGGATTTGTAGTACTGGAGCTTATTGTCTACAAATTTTAAATGCTCCCATTAAACTGCAAGTGAGCCAGCGTGGGGCATTGCCTTTAGTGTTGGACTAGGATTTGGGGAGGCTCATTTTGGGAGGCTCGGGAGCAAAACCCTCGATAAGGAGGGCAGATAGAGACCTCAGGCGGGGCAAATTCAGCCCCAGGGCCTGAGCAATAGCGGTTTACAATCTGTAAGCCAATTGTCCCCGACAAGCTGGGAACTCATTTTACTGACCTACAAAAGGATGGAAGGCTGAGTCAACCTTAGAGCCCTGGAATTGAACTCACAACCTTGTGGCTGCAGGTTCCCCCTCCTTGACTTAAGCTGACCTGAAGCCTGATTTTGGTAGGGTTGTAATAGCATTCAACTGCAAGTCTAGTGAGTCAAAGCAAGCCCAGCCTGCTTCTCTATTTGGAAAGGAATGGTGGATGCCATCTTGTCCTTGATCTCATGTGGCACAACATTTTGGGTAGAGGGCTAATTCGAAACAGGTAAGGGGAGCCTTCAGGCTTGCATGATCTACGTTGTTTCTTTTATTAGAGCCAGGTTCCAAACAATGGTAGGAGTGGAGCTGGACACAAAATGGTGGCTCAGTGTGGTGCCACTACATAACACATGCCGGTTCATTCATACAAAACATTACCATACATGCCAAATTCTACATCCGAGTTCCTATAACTGCTTAATTGAAGGGGGAGTTAGTACGCAGAGAGATCTTGTAGCACCTTTGAGACCAACGGACATAAAGAAGTTGGCAGCATGAGCTTTCGTAGACTTCGATCTACTTCCTCAGATGCATATAGGGGTTAGGCTAAGCAACTGTGAGTCAGAAAACCTCGCCAGCATTACAAATCATCCTGTAAGATCTTGGTCTATGTTCTGCTCAGTGCTGTTTAACATCATCAGTTACTCTTGGATAAATGCAGAGAAAAATCCACCAAACAGTGATCCCTTTCTTGGCCAGCCAAAATGCACAGTATACTTGTTGCAAGCTTTCGAAGCTCCATGGGCTTCTTCTTCATCATCAGGCAAGATGTTACAAACCAAACAGGAGAAAAACCATTGGAGATGTTAGATACCTACATCTTGTTCCAGTCTTGAGTTAAGATGGTAGTACATGGTGGGAAGGATATCTTTTGCAGGCAGGATCCTCCCTGTGGCTATTCGGAGATTTGCAAAGACCAGGAAATTTAAAGTCCATTTGCGTCTCAACAAGGACCCCTCTCTTGCAAGAAGCCAGAATCCTACAACCAGCATGGTCTTTGGCCACCCTAGGAAAGGGTTTCTGGACACTCTTATGTCAAAAAAAGTAATTTTCCCAAGCTCTGAGACTGCCCAGCTGCCCCATAATCATGGCTACCCTGACACAGACACTTGAGCAAATCTTGAGCAAAGGGAGCTTAAGAAATTATAGGCTAATTTTCTTCCAGGAAAGGAACAACTACTGGCAAATGCTGCAGTCACTACTGAAATCGTTCAGCCCGTCTTCCCTTTACTTATCCTTGGGCCAAGCCTGCAATATGGAAATGAGATCTTTCACATGAGAACATCTTTGAAATACCAGAACTATGCAGTCATTCACTCACTGGCACACAGTCCAAAATAAGATGCTTTTCTTTTAGCACAACACTTTGTATATACTGGTAATCAATAGAGCTTCGAAGCATTACATTTTTGGATTGCAACTCCCAGCTGACCAGGTTAGCTGGGGCAACTGTGGAAATGATACTCCAAAAAGCTAATTTCCACACACACACCCCAAGTTCTTTGGTTTGACATTTCATTATATACTAGCCAAAGTGTTAAGCATGACTACCACTGAGGCTGGTAGAATTCAAAGATATAGCCGTGTTAGTCTGTAGGATCAGTATGTAGAGAGATCTTGTAGCACCTTGGAGACTAATGGAAAGAAAGAAGTTGGCCGCAGGAGCTTTCCTAGACTAAAGTCTACTTCATTTGATGAAGCAGCATCTCAGAGAGTAGACCAAAATGCATCTGAGGATGTGGACTGAAGTCTAGGAAAGCTCATGCTACCAATTTCTTTCCTTCAGTTCATCTCAAAGGTGCTGCAAAATCTCTCTACATACTGGGTTGTTTGGGGCACGTCATGACCGGGCATGACTCTGAAAAAGATGATCGAGCTCAAAGCAGAAGGCAGTAGGAAAAGCAGAAGACCGCACTGCATGGGTTCAGTAAAGGAAGCCACAGCTTCCTTGAAATTGCAAAACCTGAGTTGATGACCAGACTCCTGGAAGTCTCTCCTTTGTATGATCACTGCAAATCAATGCTGTCTTGACAGCAAGGAACAACAACAAAGCTGAAATGTACCTGGCATTGCTTGGGGATGGCATTGCTTGGGTCTTGGAGATGTCTCATCCCTAGGGTCGCCATGAGTCGAGATCGACTCGAGGGCACTTAACAACAACAACAACAACAACAACATGGCTTATCTCCATATCCGATACACCTAACAGGCCGTCTGTCTTCCCACTCCCCCACATTTTAGCTAAAGAGCCTTACTTAGGACCTTATCACACGGGGCCCAATCCAGACAGAATCCAATCGAAATCTCGACCTAATACGTATTATTTTCCCGTGTTTCCACACGATGTCGCACAGAACCCCGACAGAACCCCGACAGAATGCGGAATGATCCGAGATCTTTTGAATTTCGGTTTCTTCAGGAATTACAATTGCGTGACGGGAATCATTTCGCTTTTACCGTAAGTGCGATCACCAAATACGTAATATGTATTGGGGAGCATTTACCCGTCATTACCTCCTTGGAGCGCCGATCCGACGCAGGGCTGGTGCTCCAAGGAGGACCTCCTTGGAGAGCCAGCTCTCCAAGGGGGACCTCCTCGGAGCGCCACTCCGACACAGGGCCGGCGCTCCAAGGAGGACCTCCTCGGTGAACGCTGTGGCGGGAGGTCCTCCTCGGAGCGCCAGCCGTGCGGAGGGCCGGCTGCACCGAGGACGACCTGGGAAAGGGTGACAGCCGCGGCGAGTGACAGCCGCGGCAAGCATAGTGCGCATGTGCAAGAACATCATTGCTTGTTCATGTATGGGATTTTCTCACTTGTATGTGAACGGCAAATATGGTTCCCGGGAGCGCTTTCCTTAAATGCATGATGAAGGTAATTGCATGTGAAAACCATTTGTGGAATGAAGGTTTATTTTCAGTTTCTTTTCGGAATCTGTCATTTCAGGATTATTATCGCTTTGTGGGCCACGTGTGATAAGGTCCTTAGTCCCCTGATGAGTTATGGCAGGCCACCTATTTTTGCTTCCGGGGACCCTCTCCCCAATTTGGAACCTTAATCTGAAACAGCGTCCGCACTGCAGAAACAATCCAGTTGACTGTCATGGCTCAATGCTATGCAATGCTGGGGACTGTAGTTTATTATTGTGGCACCCGAGCTTTCTGTCGGTAGGGCTAAAGATCTCACAAAATGACAAATCACAGAATTCCCCCAGCACTGAGCCGTGACAGTCAAAGCGATGTCAGACTGGATTATTTCCACAACGTGGATGTAGCCTCAACTTTATACAGTGGCTCAAAGCATTCTGAAATGTTAAAGCTATTTACCACAACATCCCAATAAGATATATGGGAGCTCCCTACCTTCCTTTTTGTTGCTTCTAGGAAGCCTTATCTTTGAAATTTTCAACTGACGCTTGGCACTGCCCAGATGTATAACAAGCAGCTGGATGACAACCAAAATCACTGTCAGATTTTGGGACATCCAGCATGGTGTCCGTCACAAGGTGCCACAGACAGAGATATAGACCCAGACCTTGTATTTGATTATTGCATAGATTATCTAATTTGTATTTGATTCATTAAACTGGTGTCCTTTGCCCAGAGGACCAGATTGACAGGCCTCTAGTACATAAAAATAATAAATAAGCAGATGTCGATAGGTCTGCCTTTCTCACGTATTTTGTCTAATCCTCTCTTAGTCAGAGGCCATCGCCCACGCCACTTCACCTGGCCGGACATGTACCAGAGACAGCCTCCCCAAATCCTTAGTCTCACACGCACTGGAGCATCTTTTAAATATTTGAAAGGATGTCATATTGGGGATGGAGCAAGCTTGTTTTCTGCTGTTCCAGAGAATAGGACACAGAGCAATGGATGCAAGCTCCAGGAAAAGAGATTCCAGCTCAACATTAGGAGGAGCTTCCTGAGAGTAAGAGCTGTTCGACAGTGGAAGGTGCTGCCTCCAAGAGTGGTGGAGTCTCCTTCCTTGGAGGTTTTTAAACAGAGGCTGGATGGCCATCTGTTGGGAATGCTTTGATTGAGAATTTCTGCATGACAGAATGGGGTTGGACTGGATGGCCCTTGGGGTCTCTTCCAACTCTAGGATTCTAGGATTCTATGATGCTTTGAACATGGCAGAATGGGGCTGGGCTGGATGGCCCTTGGGGATCTCTTCCAACTCTAGGATTCAATGATTCTATGATGCTTTGAATGAGAGTTCCTGCAGTACTGAATGGGATTGGACTGGATGGCCCTTGGGGTCTCTCCCAACTCTAGGATTCAATATTCTATGATTCTATGATGCTTTGAATGAGAGTTTCTGCATGGCAGAATGGGGTTGGACTGGATGGCCCTTGGGGTCTCTTCCAACTCTATGATTCAATGATTCTATAATCTTATCCTTCTTCGAGCCTGGAACTGTCATCTGAGCGAAGCAACCTTGAAATAACCTCCAGCATCAAACCATCGCTCCTACATTGTTTGTTCGAGTGGCAAACACACTCTTTAGAGAGACTTCAGAAACAATCCATCACTTCCACCGACCAGGGATCTCCTTGCCTCTTCCCTGCAAGCCCTGGCCGCTTTGTCTGGCCCTTGCACCACCACATTTTGCTGCCATGATGCCACCACATATTGGCAAAAGGAGCAACAAAAGGTGTTTTAGAAAAGGAGGGCAAAAAAAGGCCCACGTTTTCTTTTGAAAACAAAGCACATGGCCTTTGGATTTTCCTTAAGGCTCCCAGGAGTGTGATTTAGCTTTCAAACAAGGGATACCTTCCATTCCAAAGCAGCGTTTATTAACAATTCTTCTCTGGTTTAATAAAGTCTAGCTTAATGGGTTTTGATCGTACGAATTGGAGACGAACATGGGAAGTCAATTGTAAATATGTATATTGGGAAAAACAAAATTTGATGGTTATTTTGTACGTAACTATTTGGGATTATTATTTGCCGCAAAAATAAAATTAAAAACAAAACAAAACGAGGGATACCTTGCCAGTGTGCCTTGTTTGGAACGGCAAAAAGCTGACTTTGCCCTCCACATTTGCTAGGTTTAGGGCTGAAGGACCGCCGTGAATGTGGGAAAACCGCAAATAAAAAAACACTGTTCTTTTTACCCAGGAGAACACCTCTCTAGGAATCTCCCGGTCCTCCAGTGCAACTCTATGGTCAACATCGGCCAGAATTTGACCATGGAGTCATGCTGGAGGACCTACAAATGCCTAGAGAAGGGCTTTCTCTAAGAACTTCTAGGTTCTCCAGCACAACTCTATGGTCAACTTCGGGCAGAGTTGCGCCGGAGGACCTAAAGTTTCCTAGAGAGGACATATTCATCAAAACCGCAAATGATCAAATCCGCCAAAGTCGGAGCCGCAAATGCGGAGGGCCAACTGTACAACTCAAACTGTTGTAAGCCTCTGCCTTGCGTGCTGCGATAAGGTGGCAGCTTGCACCATATAGAGTCACAGATGTAGAGAGATCTTGCAGCACCTTTGAGACTCACTGAAAGAAATGAATTGGCAGCATGAGCTTTCCGAGACTTCAGTCTACTTCCTCAGATGCAACAGTATGTAGAGAGATCTTGCAGCACCTTTGAGACTCACTGAAAGAAATGAATTGGCAGCATGAGCTTTCCGAGACTTCAGTCTACTTCCTCAGATGCAACAGTATGTAGAGAGATCTTGCAGCACCTTTGAGACTCACTGAAAGAAATGAATTGGCAGCATGAGCTTTCCGAGACTTCAGTCTACTTCCTCAGATGCAACAGTATGTAGAGAGATCTTGCAGCACCTTTGAGACTCACTGAAAGAAAGAATTTGGCAGCGTGAGCTTTCCGAGACTTCAGTCTACTTCCTCAGATGCAACACTATGTAGAGAGATCTTGCAGCACCTTTGAGACTCACTGAAAGAAAGAATTTGGCAGCGTGAGCTTTCCGAGACTTCAGTCTACTTCCTCAGATGCAACACTATGTAGAGAGATCTTGCAGCACCTTTGAGACTCACTGAAAGAAAGAATTTGGCAGCGTGAGCTTTCTGAGACTTCAGTCTACTTCCTCAGATGCAACACTATGTAGAGAGATCTTGCAGCACCTTTGAGACTCACTGAAAGAAAGAATTTGGCAGCGTGAGCTTTCCGAGACTTCAGTCTACTTCCTCAGATGCATAACTATATCTTTGAACAGAATCACAGAGTTGGAAGAGAGCACAAGCACAATCTTGTCCTGCCATGCGGGAACGCACAACAAAAGCACTCCTAAAATGCACATCCAACCTCTGTTTCAAGACCTCCAAAGAAGGAGAGCCCAAAAGGCAGTCAAACAGTCAAGACTCAAGACATTCCTCCTAATATTTAGGTGGAATCTCTTTTTGTGTAATATGAATCCATTTGCTGATAGGTCTTTCGTACAGAAGAAATCAAGCTCATTGTGTCGTCCACCTGACATCCCTTTAGATATATAGAATCATAGAATCTAGAGTTGGAAGAGACCCCCAAGGGCCATCCAGTCCAACCCTCTGCCATGCAGGAACTCAAAATCAAAACATCCCCTGTTACAGATGGCCATCTCCACCGCTTTCCGAGGGAGTGTGTTCGTTCCACTGTCGAACAGCCCTTACTGTCAGGACATTCTTTCTAATGTTGAGCTGGAATCTCTTTTCCTGGAGCTTGCATCCACTGCCCTGTGTCCTAGTCTCTGGAGTAGCAGAAAACAAGCTGGCTCCATCCTGAAACTATCATATCACCTCTTATCTGTCTCTTCTCCAGGCTAAATAGGCAAGCAGTATAGAAATGCTATTGCTATTGCTAACGGTAGGGCTGGCACTCTCTTGTAGTCAGAAAACAAAATGAGAGGAGGATGACGCTGGATGTTTACAAGTGAAAGATAGCATCTTCCAGACCCTTTGCAAATTTCTGTCCTTGAGGCCAGGGGCCCTTTCACACTAAACTGTTTTCATAGTATCATAGAATCATAGATTTGGAAGAGACCCCAAGGGCCATCCAGTCCAACCCCATTCTGCCATGAAGGAATACATAGGATCCTAGAGTTGGAAGGAACCCCAAGGGCCATCCAGTCCAACCCCATTCTGCCATGAAGGAATACATAGGATCCTAGAGTTGGGAGAGACCCCAAGGGCCATCCAGTCCAACCCCATTCTGCCATGAAGGAATACATAGGATCCTAGAGTTGGGAGAGACCCCAAGGGCCATCCAGTCCAACCCCATTCTGCCATGAAGGAATACATAGGATCCTAGAGAAGGAAGAGACCCCAAGGGCCATTCAGTCCAACCCATTCTGCCATGCAGGAATAGATAGGATCCTAGAGATGGAAGGAACCCCAAGGGCCATCCACTCCAACCCCATTCTGCCATGCAGGAACTCAAAATCAAAGTATCCCTGACAGATGGCCATCCAGCCTCTGTTATAGCATTATGATTCCACTTTAACTGCCTTGCTTACATACTATGAAATCCTGGGGGGCTGTAGTTTGGTAAGGCACTAGACTCTCTAGCTGAGGAGTCTAAATAACCCTTCTGAAACTACAGATTCCAAGATTCCTTGGGATAGGTTTTTGTGGGTTTTTCAGGCTGTGTGGCCATGTTCTAGAAGAGTTTCTTTCTCACGTTTCGCCAGCATCTGTGGCTGGCATCTTCAGAGAAGATGCTGGCGAAACATCAGAAAGAAACTCTTCTAGAACATGGCCACACAGCCCGAAAAACCCACAAAAACCTATGGATGCCGGCCATGAAAGCCTACGACTTTCTATCTAGGAATCTATTGCGGCAGTTTCATCTGACAGCTTATGGCACAAATATATCCCTCTCTTAGATTGATGGCATAACCCATACTAATTTCTTCTTCCACGTCTCTCTCTAGGTCACCTAGAGGCCCCGGTCTCCCTGTCTAGACAAGTGACCCATTTTCTTGCATGCTGAGCACCCAAAGGGGCAATTGATTCTGGGCTGAGTGTGTCTGATACCTGGAGAGGATGCGGGGAGAGGCAGAAATTGGGTCATTGTAGATTTCTGCTTGCCTTTGGCTTGGTTAGCAGAAAGAATCATAGAATCATAGAGTTGGAAGGGACCACAAGGGCCATCCAGTCCAACCCCTGCCAAGACCACCAGCCTATGTCCTAAGACTAGAATGGACAACTGCAGCAGGTCTTGGGTCACTTTTATTTTGGTCCTTGACCCTCTGGGGTCAGCATGGCCAACAGATCCACTTCGGATCTTGAAAAATGTGTATTTTTAAAAGAGGGATGATATAACTGGCTGCATGGCCATCTGTCGGGGATGCTTTGATTGGAGTTCCTGCATGGCAGGATGGGGTTGGACTGGATGGCCCTTGAGGTCTCTTCCAACTCTAGGATTCTATGATTCTATGAACTCAGATGAATTCCTGCATGGCAGAATGGGGTTGGACTGGATGGCCCTTGGGGTCTCTTCCAACTCTACGATTCTATGATTCTATCTTCCTTCTTGAAATAACTTCACTAGCTACCAGGCCATGAAATTCATGAAACGTGACATTCATTTATGTTTTGCATATACCTCACAGGTAAGGAACTGGAAGGACATAGCCAAGCAGCAAACAAAGAGGAGACCAGCTCTACGTGATAAAAGATGACCAATGGTTTATTAGTGTTTTAAAGACCCCCAACGCGTTTCGGCCACACTAGGCCTTCCTCCGGGGCTGAAAACAAATATAAATACACTTAAGATATAAGATATAATATATAAAAAACAGGACAGCGCTCATCAAGCCGTGATACAAAAATAGTCATATAGTTATACATACCCTTCAAAGGAATTCACTGGAGTCGTGAAGCCTCTCCAAACTTTGTTTAGAACTATATGACTGTTTTTGTATCACAGTTTGATGAGTGTTTTCCTATCATAGAATCATAGAATCCTAGAGTTGGAAGAGACCCCAAGGGCCATCCAGTCCAACCCCATTCTGCCATGCAGGAACTCCCAATCAAAGCATCCCCGACAGATGGCCATATATCTAGCTATATCTTTTTATATATTATATCTTATATTTGTTTTCAGCCCCTGAGGAAAGCCTAGTGTGGCTGAAAAGTGTTGAGCTTTTAAAAACATTCATAAACAGTTGACCATCTTTTACAATGTATATACCTTATAGGCATTGCCTGTAGGTAATTGTATACATAATGTTTTAAATATATTTGTGCATGAAACAAAGTTTAGGTACCCTGAACCATCAGAAAGCAAAGGTGTCGCTATCTCAGCCACCCATGTGAACAATTTTGGATTTTGAAGCGTTTCAGAATTCTGGGTGAGGGATACTCAAGATGTATATATTTAGTAGGCAAAATATATATTTAGTAGGTGTTGCCGTCAAATTCTTCTGTCCCAGTGAAACTTTCCTTTATGTCACACAATCATATTGTTGCAATACCATAAACTTTTCACTTGAGCATTTAGGAAGACAGTGGGCCCTACACATTTGCTGGGGTTAGGGGCACAGGACTCCCATGAAAGTGATTTTGTTGTTGTTGTTGTTGTTTAAACAAAACCATTTTTCTTAACCTGAGAGAACACCTCTCTTGCAATCTCTAATTCCTGCAGTCCAACTCTATGGCCAACATCTAGAAGAAGTTGACCATAGAACTGCATTGGAGGACCTACAAATGCCTAGAGAATTGATTTCCCTAGGAATCTCTAGGTGCTCCAGTGCAACTCTATGGACGTTATCACACGTGGGCCACAAAGCGACAATAAAGTGGAAATGAGACATCCCGAAAATAAACCGAAAATAAACCTTGATTCCGCCAATGGCTTTCACACGTAATTACCTTAATTCCGAAATTACAGTAAGCTCATGCTAAAACACTGCATTTAACGTTCACACACAAGTGAGAAAAGCCCGTAAATGTACTAGAAATGATCTTCTAGCATATGCGCAGATATAGCTATGCTCGCCGCGGCTGTCACTTGCCGCGGCTGTCACTCGCTGTGGCTGTCACCCCTTCCCCAGGTCGTCCTCGGAGCAGCCGGCCCTCCACATGGCTGGCGCTCCGAGGAGGACCTCCCGCCGCAGCGTTCGCACACACTGCGGCGGAAGAGTCGCCGAAGGTGCGCCGCAGCCTTTTGCACGCACCTTCGGCGACTTGTGAAAGGAGCGCCAATTTAGCGCTCCTTTCAGGGGTGGCGAAGCTGTGCCGCGGGGCCGAGGTGTGGGGATACCTCAGCCCTGCAGCGCAGCTTCCCGGGGCGGCCCACGGCCGCCCGTCCTTCAAGTCGCCGAAGGTGCGCTGCAAAAGGCTGCGGCGCACCTTCGCTGACTCTTCCACTGCAGCGCATGCAAATGCTGCAGCGGGAGGTCGTCCTCGGAGCGCCGGCCGTGCGGAGGGCCGGCTGCTCTGAGGACAACCTGGGGAAGGGGTTGGAGCGCCGATCGTGCGGCTGCTCCTCCCCTTCCCTGCCCCCAAGACGGCCCTTTAAGCCGTCTGCTGAGGGGGAAGGAGACGCTGCCTTGAGGACCCCGCGGAACCATGGGAAAATGCGGGGAAATGCTTCCAAATGCGCATTTGCTTTTCACATTACGGCAAATGCGAAATTACCTTAATTTCGCATTTGCATTTCCTCAAAACAACCGAATTTCAAACGATCTCGGTTAACACCAGTTTCTGTCCACTTTCTGTCCAGTTTCTGTGCGACGTCGTGTGAAAATGCGAGGCACAAATCCAGTTTCTGTTTGGGATTTGTGTGGATTAACCAGCAGATTTGACCCCGTGTAATAACATCCTATGGCCAAAATCCAGAAGAAGTTGACCATACAACTGCACTGGAGGGCCTACAAATGCCCAGAGAATTGTTTTCCCTAGGAATCTCAAGGTGCTTCAGCATGACTCTCTGGACAACATCTGGAAGAGTTGTGTTGGAGGGCCTAGAGATTCCTAGAGAGAACATATTAATCAAATCCATGAATAACCAAATCCTCAAAAGTCAAAGCCACAAATGTGGAAGGTCAACTGTACAGTCTAGGCTTCCAAAGGAAAGGGGCAGACAAAGCTACTAAGGGAACACAGCAAATGGGAGACTTATAGGTTTTCACGGTTTTCACTATCTCAAATTTGTCTCCTCCAAACGCATCTGAGGAAGTAGACTGAAGTCAACGAAAGCTCATGCTGCCAACTTCTTTCTTTCGGTGGGTCTCAAAGGTGCTACAAGATCTCTCTACAACTATTCAAAGCACAGGAGGGATCTCCAGTTTTCACTCTATCCACCCAAATGGCGAACCTCGCCTTAGATTTTTCTTGGCCAGATTTCTTCAGAGGAGGTTTGTCATTTTGTTCCTTTCGAGCTGAAAGAGCACAACTAGTCACCCAATGGGCTTTCCGGGACTGAGTGGGAATCCGAACCTTGGTCTCCCCGTCCCAAACCACTACAACTTGCTGGCTCAGATATATGCAAGTATTCTCACATTCAAAACAACACTTGGCAATAAGGTTAGGAACATTTGCAACGAAGCCGGGAAAGATCAAGTCTCGTTTTTTGGAATTCTGAATAAGGGATACTCAACATGTATATGTTTAGTAGGCAAAATCACTGAATCATAGAATCATAGAGTTGGAAGAGACCCCAAGGGCTATCCAGTCCAACCCCATTCTGCCATGCAGGAACTCAAAATCAAAGCATCCCCAACAGATGGCCATCCAGCCTCTGCTTAAAGGCCTCCAAAGAAGGAGACTCCATCAGACTTTGAGGGAGCGTCTTCCACAGTCAAAAATGAAGGCCTTGCCCTCAAATTTGCTATGTATCCTCTTAAACGAGATTCAGAACAACTGCATCTCATTTTCAGTGAATTCTGCATAAATCCCTTTTTTAAAAAATATTACTTTTTAACGTTGCCAGTGACTCACAAAGGCTGAGCGTCTTTCAGCAAGCTGCGGCCATCAAATCCGAATAAATTTCTGCTACGGCTCTTGGTGGGAAGCCGAGTTAAGCTGCCTAGTTGCTGTGCCGATTGTGTGTTAAACTTTAAAGAACCCCTGACTTCAGAGAGAGAAAATGTGTGATTCTGGCAATTTCAGGGAAATGAAGCTTCAAAGTGAATGGAGCTAGTTGCATAACGTCTGCAGAGATGTCGGCGCTAAAATATAGATTTTATCATTTGCAACATCGACAGGATAATCGTGTTATATGGGGTCACCCAACAACTTGCAAAAGAGCCGGCAAGTTTGGGAGGACTCTTCTTCAAGCCAGGTTTGAGTTCAAATCAAACCAAGATAACAAGGATTGCGTAGGTGTTTGGGAGTGCGGCGGAAAAGCCAAGGCCACTTTCACAAACCTAAATCCAACTTCTACTCTAAACTATTTAAATGGTAAGTAAAGGCTTACATCCGTCCTCCTGATTCAGTAGTTCTACTCTAGTCAAACTATTGAATCAAGGGAACAGATGTAAGTCTTTACTTAG
Organism: Phrynosoma blainvillii; assembly: GCA_026167975.1. Classification (NCBI taxonomy): domain Eukaryota; kingdom Metazoa; phylum Chordata; class Lepidosauria; order Squamata; family Phrynosomatidae; genus Phrynosoma; species Phrynosoma blainvillii. Next base: position 2,344,943 of record JANUYF010000014.1, on the reverse strand, counting down.
CATTCAGCATTGAATTAAATGGGGCTACTCTAGTTAGGGCTAGCAGTTAGATTCAGGCTACAAACCCATAGAAAACTTGGAAAAGTGATTATTATACTTGGTATCAATGGCCTTACTACTGTCTGGGGGGTTCATAGAGTTTCTCTCCTACTTTTGCATATTTCAATTGTAAGACGTCTTCACTAAGAAGATTGTGGGTTCTTTTTTAAAGGTGCGTCACCATAAGAAATAAAGGCAGCCTAAATCTGATTTAGAAGATTCATTGAATCAATGGAATTTAAACAAGTGTTGACTTATTAAGTTCCCATTGTTTCAGTAGATCTACCCTAGCTGGGAATAACAATTGGATTTAGGCCATTATTATCTCTTGGATAATAAAAGAAGGTGAAGAGGGAGGAGAAAAGGAAGGAAGGAAAGAAAGAAAGAAAGAAAGAAAGAAAGAAAAGAAAAGAGACACATTAGGATAATATCTTATTGCAATCTCTTAGATTAAAATATGCAAAGGTTAAAAGAAGGTGAAGGAAGGAAGGAAGGACCATTTTGGTCTCCCTCCTCTGGACACACTCCAGCATCTCAACATCTGTTTTGACTTGTGGTGCCCCGAATGCAGTCAGAACAGCTAAAGCGGAATCATAGTGTTATAACTGTGTAGTATGAAGGGTCCCAAAGTAGGTCTGCTCTGGTCCAGGAGGGCTTTTCGTCCTCATCTGAACCTCTCGCCCAACACCCTAAGAAAATCTTCTGGCTTGGGGTGCAAGTTAATGTGACGCCTCTGCTTCCATTTCAATACGTTGGTTTTATTTTACTTCTCCACTCTGTTAGTTATTATTCTGTCCTCACTTTTTACTGCAGCCTCTGGTTGTAGTTATGTTTATTTGGCACATGTGGGTTAGCCATTAGGGACGCTTATTTCCAAAACTGGATAAACTGGCTACAAGTCTTTTAAAAGATACTTCAGCTCCGTTTATATACTTATTAGCTGTCAAATAACTGTCGATGCTTTGAAATGATCTCACTCTACGGTCAGAAGGCGCATGTGGAATGCTGCAGATGTAGCATATCTTGATTTCAGTAAGGCCTTAGACAAGGTCCCCCACCATATTCTTGCAAACACCCTCGGCCCCAATCCTCCGCTTCCCAGGGCAGTCCATGGCCGCCCGTCTGCAAAGCCCCTAAGGTACCTCACTTAGGCAGAAAAAATGAAATGCATAGATATAAGATGGGGGACACCTGGCTTAACGCGACTATTTAGTGTGAAAGGGATCTAGGAGTCCTAGTAGACCCCAAGTTGAACATGAGTCAACAGTGTGATGCAGCAGCTAAAAAGGCCAATGCGATTTTAGGTTGCATTAATAGAAGTATAGTGTCTAGAATTAGATCAAGATAACTAACAGTGCCACTGTATTCTGCTTTGGTCAGGCCTCACCTGGAATAATCCTGTGTCCAGTTCTGGGCACCACAATTCAAAAGGGATGTGGAGAAACTGGAGCGTGTTCAAAAAAAGGCAACCCAAATGGTGAAGAGTCTGAAAATCATAAAGCCTTATGAGGAGAAACTTAGAGAGCTGGGTATGTTTAGCTTGGAGAAGAGACGGCTAAGAGGAGATATGACAGCCCTGTTTAAGTATTTGAAAGGATGCCATATTGAGGAGGGAGGAAGCTTGTTTTCTGCTGCTCCAGAGAATAGGACACAGAGCAATAGATGTGAACTACAGGAAAGGAGATTCTAGCTCAACATTAGGAGGAACTTCCTGAGAGTAAGAGCTGTTTGACAGCGGAAGACCTTCCCTTTGAGAGTGGTGGAGTCTCCTTCCTTGGAGGTCTTCAGACAGAGGCTGGATGGCCATCTGTCGGGGATGCTTTGATTTTGAGTTCCTGCATGGCAGAATAGGGTTGGACTAGATGGCCCTTGGGGTCTCTTCCAACTCTAGGATTCTATGATTCTGTGTTACATCTATATTGCAGAAGCTAAGCAGGGCTGGACCTGGTTGTGAGAGTGAATATGACACTGCCTGAGAGGGCCATCTTATGCTGCCTTCAGTTGCCTTATGGAATTAAGGAATGGATATCTTGGAGTGGAAATCCCAGAATTCTGTAGGATGGAGCCATGGCAGTTAAAGTGGCCTCAAACGACATCGTTTCTACAGTGTACATCAGCGATTCCCAAACTTTGGTCTTCCAGATGTTTTGGACTTCAGCACCCAGAAGCCCCAGCCAGCTTGGCCAGCGGTCAGGAATCCTAGGAGCTGAAGTCCAAAACATCTGGAAGACCAAAGTCTGGGAATCCTGGGTGTAGATTCACCTAAGGTGAAGAAGAAATACAATTGGCCCTCTGCGTTTGCAGCTTTGACTTTGCAGATTTGATCATTTGGGGTTTTGATGAATCTGTTCTTTCTAGGAATCTCTAGGTCCTCCCGCGCAATTCTGCCAGAAGTTGTCCATAGAGTTGTGCTGGAGAACCTACAAGTTCCTAGAGAAAACACTTCTCTAGGCATTTGTAGGTCCTCCAGCGGGATTCTATGATCAACCTCTGGCAGATGTTGACCATAGAGTTGGGCATGTGGCTCAAGAACAATTTAGGAAAGGGATCTGTCTATCTAGATCGGGAAAAGAAGGGGCAGGGTAGCTACAAAAGAAAAGTCGAAAGTACCACCAAGAAGTGAGTTTAAACTTTATGAACCTATAGAAGCTCAAGTCAAAAATTCAGTCCCAGAACGGAAGGACCTTCAGTGGAAGGTCCAAAGGACTTCTTCCATAGGGATCTGCTCAAGGCCATCCTTTAGAAATGGCCAGCAAGTGCTGCAAGTGGTTTGTTCTCCTGCCGCAATATATATTCCAACACACATTAAAATATAAAATGCTTTTTGTTATAACACCGGTGGTTAATAAGCTCTCTTTCTTTGTTATTACAGTGTGATCTGTTCTATAATGCAAGACGTGTATCTTCAGCTTAGGTATGCATTTTATTTATTTAGTTAATTTTAATGTCTGTTTAATGCCTGGATATTTTGGTTGCAAAGGTATGTATTTTATTTATTAATTTTAATGGTGATTCTGTCATCGTAATTTTAGGAAAGCCTGGATGTTTTGGTTGCAACGGTCAAGACAAGTATCTTAAACCTAGGTATGTGTTTTATTTATTGATTTTAATGTTGATTTTGTCATCGTAATGGCATGAAAGCTTGGATGTTTTGCTTGCAATGGTCAAGACACGTATCTTAAGCCTAGGTATGTATTTTATTTATTAATTTTAATGGTGATTCTGCCATCATAATGATAATAATATTAATAAAATTTATTTCTCTGCAACGCAACCGGGGCGGTTTACAGCATTAAAACTACAATAAAATACATACAACCCCAAGAACCCACCCACATATATATAATGGTATAAAATCTTGGATGTTTTGCTTGCAATGGTCAAGACACGTATCTTAAGCCTTGGTATGTATTTTATTTATTAATTTTAATGGTGATTCTGTCATTGTAATGGTATGAAAGCTTGGATGTTTTGCTTGCAATGGTCAAGACACATATCTTAAGCCTTGGTATGTATTTTATTTATTAATTTTAATGGTGATTCTGTCATTGTAATGGTATGAAAGCTTGGATGTTTTGCTTGCAATGGTCAAGACACATATCTTAAGCCTTGGTATGTATTTTATTTATTAATTTTAATGGTGATTCTGCCGTCATAATGATAATAATATTAATAAAATGTATTTCTCTGCAACGCAACCGGGGCGGTTTACAGCATTAAAACTACAATGAAATACATACAACCCCAAGAACCCACCCACATATATATATAATGGTATAAAATCTTGGAAGTTTTGCTTGCAATGGTCAAGACACGTATCTTAAGCCTAGGTATATATTTTATTTATTAATTTTAATGGTGATTCTGTCATTGTAATGGTATAAAATCTTGGATGTTTTGCTTGCAGTGGTCAAGACACGTATCTTAAGCTTAGGTATGTATTTTATTTATTAATTTTAATGGTGATTCTGTCATCGTAATGGCATGAAAGCTTGGATGTTTTGCTTGCAATGGTCTTTTTGGACTAAGCAATAAACTAAACTGGATGGTAAAAAGCTTATTATCACTTTGTAGCTATTGGTTTGCTTACTGCTTTTTAGAATGAAAGTCTGTTTGCTCAACATTCTGAAACAGTTTCATTAGAATTAGAATTAGAATAAGTATGTATCCAGTGTGTATTGTTTTATAGCCTACTTTTTTAGAGTTATTTTGAATGATAAGTTGTTATTTTATAACTATGGCCGCTTTCTGGTTCTAGATTGTATGCCGTAGGCAGGTTTTTAAAAAATCTGAACCTTGTTTGATGAACATGGAAAGCACCATGTAAACCGTACGGCGCTATATAAACCATAATAATAATAATAATAATAATAATAGGTCTAGTTTTTTAAAAAATCTGTATCTTGTTTGATGATCATGGAAAGCACCATGTAAAACATATGGCACTATATAAAGTTTAATAATAATAATAATAATAATAATAATAATAGGTCTCCTTGGTTTTTTTTTAAATCTGTATCTTGTTTGAAGATCATGGAAAGCGCCATGTCAGACGTACGGCACTATATAAACTTAAATAATAATAATAATAATAATAATAATAGGTCTCCTAGGTTTTTTAAATCTGTATCTTGTTCGATGATCATGAAAAGCACCGTGTCAAATGTACTGTGCTATATAAACTCTAATAATAATAATAATAATAATAATTCTCCTAGGTTTTTTAAAATCTGTATCTTGTTTGATGATCATGGAAAGCACCGTGTCAAATGTACTGTGCTATATAAACTCTAATAATAATAATAATAATAATAATAATAATTCTCCTAGGTTTTTTAAAATCTGTATCTTGTTTGATGATCATGGAAAGCACCGTGTCAAATGTACTGTGCTATATAAACTCTAATAATAATAATAATAATAATAATAATAATAATCCTAGGTTTTTATAATCTGTATCTTGTTTGAAGATCATGGAAAGCACCGTATCAAACGTACTGTGCTATATAAACTTTAATAATAATAATAATAATAATAATAATAATAATAATAGGTCTCCTTTTTTAATACGTACCCAAAGAGTCAATTCACCTAGAACAGAGACATTGCTTGGACACCTTCCAGCCTTGTGATGCCAAGAAATTCTGCCCATTTTACAGGTGAGGAACCGAGGCTTAGAGAGGGAGGCTTTGCGCAAGTGTACATGCGCACACACACACAAACGTCCGCGGCTTCCCAAAGTTTGGAGCCAGGCCTTCCATATCCTCCAGGTGTCGTTCAGGTGTGCAAACGTGAAAAACCCAGTTCCCATGATCCCTGTCCTAAATCAGGGCTAGGGAAGGAGACCAGTTTCCTCCTCCAAAGCGGACTTCATTGCTTGGCGATTGCACCATCCAGGGGTGACTTGCACATTATAAGGATGAGCCAAGCCAGACGGAGATTGTGCGTTTCTGCCAACACACAACTTGTCTGCCATGCACCAAACCTCAGTCAAGCAGGTAAACTGGGGGACTAGCATTCTGCACATGCTCAGAGGTCCTCAATACTTTTATTACTGTACGTTTGTTATACGCCTTCCTCGGCCACCCGCACGACAAACCGACATTGTTAGCCGACCGCAAAGAAAGTAAAATCCAGACTCGGAGAAAATGTCTACAAATAAGGGATGTGAACAGTTTAGCCAAGAGAGGGAAAAGAAAGCGGGCTGTACTATCGCCGGCTTTAATTTTTAAGTTTACGCCAGCCAAAATATGAACTGCAACCAAATCTATCATAGACCAGAAACAATATAGTCTGGTATATACGACAATCCTTTACCTCCCCTACCAGCATTTAAAATGTGAATATTCTCCTACCAATCTGGATTTTAAAAACACTAGACATCCAGATTCGTATATATGTCAAAGCACTCTTCCCTTTCCATCCTTAGCCCTACAAAATATTCCCCATAATAAGAATATAATAATAAGGGATGGAAAGGGAAGACTGCTTTGAGATATATATATGAATATAGGTATACATATTCTGCATCCACTGATTTTTTTATCCACGGATTGAAGCATCCATGGCTTAAAAATATCCAATAGACAGATAGACATAGATATATTCCACACAGCAAACCTTGATTTTGCTATTGTATATAAGGGACATTATTCTACTATGCCAATGCATTTAATGGGACTTGAGCATCCACAGATTTTGGTATCCATGGGGAGGGGGACCTGGAACCAAACCCAAGGGCCCAATGTTTAGTGTTTTTAAAATCCAGATTGGTAGACGGATATATTTACATCTGGAAACAGGGATGCAGTCCCTTGCAAAGGCTCAATGCCATGTAAAGACAATGGTTGGCCCTCAGTGAGAGAAGAGGGGTGTGTAGGGTCCATCCATTGCAGGGGAAGAAGAGACCTTCAAAAGCTGGTTCCTTGGCCTCTGCGTAGTTGGTTCATGAAGACGTCCCTTGCCTCGCCACTCTGCCGCCTTTCACAGCTGCCCACCCAGAAACCTCTACCCTGCCAGACCAACCTCACAGGATACGGACAAACAATTTAAAAAGACTGTGCATGCTACAGCCTTCCCCCATCTCTATCTATACATGCACACCATACTGTGCATGCTACAGCCATCTATCTATCTATCTATCTATCTATCTATCTATCTATCTATCTATCTATCTAATATATACACCATACTGTGCATGCTACAGCCTTCCTTCTATCTATCTATCTATCTATCTATCTATCATCTATCTATCTTATATATACAACATACTGTGCATGCTACAGTCTTCCCTCTATCTATCTATCTATCTATCTATCTGGCTATCTATCTATTCATCCATCTATCTATTTATCTTATATATACACCGTACTGTGCATGCTATAGCCATCTATCCATCTCTCTAAAAACCATACTGTGCATGCTACAGCCTTCCTCCATCTCTATCTATCTATCTATCTATCCAAACACAACATACTGTGCATGCTTCAGCTATCTATCTATCTATTTATCTATCTATCTAATATATACACCATACTGTGCATGCCTTCCCCCCCTCTCTCCATCTATTCAAAAACCATACTGTGCAAGCTACAGCCTTCCCCCATCTCTATCTCTATCTATCTATCTATCTATCTATCTATCTTATATATTCACCATACTGTGCATCCTACAGTCTTCCCCCATCTATCTGTCTGTCTATCTATTCAAAAGCCATACTGTGCATGCTACAGCCTTCCATCTATCTATTTCTCTCTCTCTCTCTCTCTCTGTTTTCCACTCCCCAAGAAATCTTTGCAAGGGACTGCATCCCTGCTTCCAGATCCTCCATCGCCGCCTTTGTTGCCGGCTCAGCAGAGACTGGCAATCCTGCCACCCACCCATCCTCCTTTCCCCCCTTTTCCCCCTTCTCTCCTTCTTTTGCCCATTTTGGCTTACCTCTTCCAGGTCTTCCAGCCCTGATGCTTTTGCCAAAGAGGGATTGATGTGGTGATGGGGGTGGGGGTGGTCCAAAAATGATCTTGTCTCCTCCTGAGGAGCTGTAGGCCAGGCCCCAAACCCACTCAGCACCCTTTCAAAAGAGAGAGATAGACAGAAAGAAAGAAAGAAAGAAAGAAAGAAAGAAAGAAAGGGGGAAATGCAATCCAAGCAGCTGTCAGTCTAGGGAAGGAGGTCCAGCCACTCCCTAAGGATGAAGGTCCAAGGCTGCCTCCAAAGAGAAAGGATGGAGCTGGGGAGGGATGCAGGGAAGGATGCAGTCCAAGGATGCTGCTGAGAAGGATGCCCTGAATGGGGAGGAAAGAGGCTCCTTCTCTCTCTCTCTTTCTCGGATCCCTCTCTTTCTCTGCCCTTCTTCTTCTCCTTCTCCTTTGCAGCTTTGGATGGAACAAAAGGGGAAGGGGAGGGGAAGGAAGGAGGGGCCTTCCAGCTGTTTTTGTCCAGGCCTTTTGCACACAAGCCTGGGAGGCTCATTTCTTGGTTTCTCAGGCTCAGGCGCCGCAGTGGAAGGGAGGCAGGCGGGCAGGGAAATATATATATATCCAAGCATCATTCCTCATTCATCCCTTGCCAGGCTTGCATAGGGAGGTTCAATTTCCTGGACTTGGAGCATCGCCTAGTAGCCCCATGGCCAGAAGGAGGAGATGCCAGCCTCCCAGAGATCCCCCTCCGTACCATCTGAATGAAGAAGAACAAATACAGCACTCCGCATTTGCAGCTTTGGCTTTTGTGGAGTTGATTCTGATCCTGCCGTAGGGATAGGGATCCCACTGCAAACCTTAAGCCCACTTGGTCTTGTTAGATTGCAGATCCCAGAAGCCTGCCAAGCCTGCAGTGAGGAATAATGGGAGCTCCAGTCCCCCAAAGGACAAATAGACAGCTGCAAGAATCTCACCCCTGCCTTAAGCCGTTTGAAGGACTATTACAAATGAAAAGTCAGAGACTGGTTTTGCTGTCTTCAATTATGACAGTACGCATCCGGTTAGAAAAATTAACTCCGGACAAGATTGTTGTTGCTGTCGTGTGCCTTCCAGTCATTTCCAACCTATGGCAACTCTAAAGCGACTTTGTCGCAGGGTTTTCTTGGCAAGATTTGCCATTGTCTTCCCCTGAGGCTGAGAGTATGTGACTTGCCCAAGTGGGTTTCCATGACCAAGCGAGGAATCGAACCCTGATCTCCTTCTCAACTTTTTAGAAAAGCAAATCTAAAAACGAGAGCCAGCGTGGCATCATGGTTTGAGCGTTAGATTGTGACTCTGGAGGCCAGGGTTCGATTCCCAGCTTGCCCATGAAACCCACCGGGTGACCTTGAGCAAGTCACACACTCTCAGCCTCAGGGGAAGGCAAACGGCACACCTCCTCTGAACAAATCTTGGCTAGAAAACCCAGTGATAGCGTCGCCGTAAGTCGGAAATGACTTGAAGGCACACAAACAAAATCTAAAACCTCACCAGTATCCCAATTCCCATTTAAAATGTCCGAATGCAAAAAAATAAGGCCTAAACAAACAAACAAACAAACAAGCAAACAAACAAAAAACTCGGCCTTGTTTACCTTTCATAAGTGTGTAAAAGAAGAAGGACTTTGGTTTATCCCGGAGTGGGAATCAAGTGGCCCTCCAGATATTATGGGACTGTAGTTCCCAGCATCCCAGGCCCTTGGCTATGCTGGCTGGAGCTGATGGGAATTGTGATGCAGCAACTGGTTTCCATCCTAACACTGCATTGATTTTTACAAGAATAAGTGTAAAAGGACAAGTCCCAGGTTCAGAAAACAGCTGCTTGCACCTCTGCAGAAAGTCTGAATGTTGTTCTCTCCTCTGGGAGCCCGAGAAATCCCAAATTCCCTCCTTGCATGGCCATCTTTGATTTGGAAAAGCTCCAGCGTAGACAAAACAGGGTGATAAAATCCAAAATTCCCGCAGCCTTTGGTCTTTGAACAGACTGCCCTGTAGATATATCAGGTTCCTAACCCATTTCTCTCAAATTCTGGGCAAGAATACAGTTAGCGGCGGTTGGGTCCTGAAGGTACGCTTAGCTGAAGCTCCATCCGCATGGGAGAAATAATCTGGTTTGACACCTCCTTTTTTGGTGTGCAAAGGCTCCTTTCACTCGACTTGTGGGCACACAACAACAACAACAACAGTGTCAAAGCTGGACTGTTGGAGGGGAGATCATTGTATAGCGCAATGTTGAGCTGAAATCTCTTTTCCTGGAGCTTGCATCCATTTGCTCTGGATCCTATTCTCTGGAGCAGCAGAAAACAAGCTTGCTCCATCTTTACTATCAAGAAGGTCCTCCTAATGTTTTGGTGGAATCTCTTTTCCTGGAGCTTGCCTCCATTTTCCAGCTCCTATTCTCTGGAGTAGCAGAAAACAAGCTTGCTCTATCCTTACTATTGGGACGTTCCTCCTAATGTTGAGGTTGAATCTTCTCCTGGAGCTTGCATCCATTGCTCTGGATCCTATTCTCTGGAGCAGCAGAAAGCACGCTTGCTCCCTCCTCAATATGACCTCCCTTCAAATACTTAAACATGGCTATCATATCCCCTCTTAACCTTCTCTTATCTATACTAAACATACCCATCTCCCTAAGTCTCTCCTCATAGGGCTTCATGGTTTCCAGACCCTTCACCATTTTGGTCAACCACCTCTGGACATGCTCAAGCTTTTCAATAGCCTTTCTGAATTGTGGCACCCAATACTGGACACAAGATTATTCCAAGTGAGGTCTGACCAAAGCAGAATAAAGTGGCACTATTACTTTCCTTGATCTAGACCAGGGGTAGGCAACCTTTCCCCTTTAAGGGCCAAGGGACTTCAGCTCCCAGAATCCCAGGAGCTATTGGCCAACATGGGACTATTGGCCAACATGGCTGAGGCTTCTGGGAGCTGAAGTCCCTCGGCCCTTAAAGGGGAAAGGTTGCCTACCCCTGATCTAGACACTATACTTCCATTGATGCAGCCTAGAATTACATTGGCCTTTTTAGCTGCTGCATCACCCTGTTGACTCAAGTTTAACCTGTGGTCTACTAGGACTCCTAGATCCCTTTCACAAGGTTCCCTTTCACAGCATATAAACTCAAAACCTAAGAGGGGGAAGCAGGGCCTGGGGTTTTTTTAACCGTGTGAGCATGGTTCTAAGGCAGTCCAGTAAGAAACTAACAATTACAATTAACAAGAATTCGAAGTGGACTCAGAAGACAGTCTGTGCATTGCCACCAATTCTTGCAGTGTGAAGCACTGCTCTTTTGTTCCATCCAATCCTTTTTGGGGGGGGATGTTCCATTGTTTTCCCTCACATCAGTTTTCCACCTGCCCTCCCTGGATCTTAGAATTAATAAGGTATAACTATCCTAGTTACCTGTAGTTACTTCTTGTAACAAGGTTGTAATGAAGTTATTGCTCAAAATGTGCAGTCAGCAAGAGTCTTCTTCTGATTTCCTGGCTGCAGTCCCCATTTCTATCCATTTTTGATCCCAGGGATGGGAATTCTTTGACTATTTCTATTTCTTCACTGTTGAGATTGAACTCGCAAAGGTCCTCGGTGATCATTATTTTCGTTTTCTTTATTAAGCCTGCCTTTGCACTTCCTTCCTTGATCTTCCTTCGTAGTTGTTCCAGGTCTGTGAGGTTTTCTGCTAGTATTACGGTGTCGTCTGCATATCTTAGATGGTTGATATTCCTTCCTTTTATTTTCACTCCTCCTTCTTTTGTGTCCTTCTTCTAGACATTGTTGGACTACCATCATCACGGTAAAAAAATGACATCTGAATGATCCCTAAATTGGCCGAATACTGGCTTGTATACACATAGCACAGAGAAATTACAGAGGAGCATTCAGCGGTGACCCAGAGATCAGGGAGTGACCATAGATCTGGGAATTGTGCTCTTGCAAACATCGTTCCCCCTAATAGTGGGTTTAGTTGGTAAAAGCCCACTAGAGACCGCAGCCAAAATAGGGCCGAAAAAAGACGCAAATGGCAGACGTCAGCTTGTCCAGGGAAGCCTGAGGTTGGCCAAAATACAAAAAGAGCTTTGGAAAAGAGGAGGAAGAAACTGGGGAAAGCAGAGAGAGCAATGCCTCCAAAAGAGAGAGCAATGCCTGCAACACTTAATTTTGAATTTTATTGGGTTCGATGTATTTTTATTGCTGTAACCCACCCGGATTCCTTGTGATTGGACAAGCTATAAATTCATTTATTATTATTATTATTATTATTATTATTATTATTATTAAAATGCTCAAAGATATAGCCGTGTTAGTCTGTAGAATCAGTATGTAGAGAGATCTTGTTGAGACTAAATGCATCTCCACTACGAATGGGGAAGGTGGCTATGAAAGAACTAGAAAAGATCCTAAAATGCAAAGACATACAACTCAGCACAAAAGTCAGAATCATACAATCCATCATATTCCCTATTGCCATGGATGGATGTGAGATCTGGACAGTCAAGAAAGAAGATAGGAAGGAAACCAATCCATTTGAGAGAATGTGGGGCTGGAGAAGAGTGCGGAGGATCCCATGGAGAGCCAAAAGGACAAAGAAAGGGGTCCTGGAGCAGATCAAGCCAGAGAGATCCCTAGAAGCCAAGAGGACAAGACTTAGACTGTCGTACTTTGGAGACATCATGATAAGAGAGGACTCTCTGGAAAAGACAATAATGTTGGGAAAGGTGGAGGGAAGTAGGAAGAGAGAAAGGCCACAGGCCAGATGGAGGGACTTTATTAAAGAGACCATGAATATGAGTTTGCAGAGGGAGGGACTCTAGGAAGGAAGTCACTAAGGGGATTAAGGGTTTGCAGGATTTAAGCAGAGCAGTGGAGGACAGAGGGTCTTCTTGGAGAGGTCTCATCCATAGGGTCGCCATGGCTCGAGATCGACTCAAGGGCTGTTAACAACAAAGTTTGGGGGAGGTTAGTACCAGCCGAGGCATCTAGAGTGATGGAGTTCCACTGTCGTCGCTGCATCTGCCAAGGTAAGTAAGACCCCAGCTAACGCTTCCCAGCTCCCAAGGCTGTGACTCTGTGCTTGGGAAGCGTTGGTGGTGATGCACCTTCAGGGTCTGCCCTCTCTAGGAAATTGGACGTTCTCCAGCGGAAAGAAAGGTCAATATCGACTATTGACAATCTGTTCCCTTCGGAGCCTGCCGTATCCATCCTTTCCTCTCAAGGTCACCGACACCGAAGCATCCAAAGACCTCGGGAAAGCAAGAAAGCGCTTGCACCTCGTTCTCGTGTTTCCGTTGCCCTTGCGCTTCCCCTCCTTCAGGCTTCGAATCGGCGATTATTAATACCTTGATCACAGACTGGGGTCACGCGATAATGAGAATCTGAACCCCTTGCCAGCAGTGTTTTCCAGGTGAGCAACACAAATGAGGACCAAAGGGCTGACAAATCAAAGGCCGTTTCTCATTTTAAAATCGTGTGGAAGGCGCACGGTGGGACGAGGCGAAGGTTCGAGGAAAGAAAGACTCCTTCCAGTTGCAGTTCTGGGCAAAGAAGGATCCTTTAAGCCGGGGTCGTTTACACAGGTTTTGTTTTTGGCGCAACGATGCAAATCCGGGTTTGTTATTCCCACTATGGAACTGCATCCGTCCGCATCTCTGTGGGTTTGGTTGTTCGCATGTGCGACAGTTCGAATAAAGATGGAGCCGGCGTTGCGAATGCATTCGGAACAGGTTTCAAGGCGTGCGGAGTTTTATCCCGAATCTATTCGCATTGGCTATTCACGCTACCAAGGATCCGGATCTTTTTTTTAAAACTCAGGGGAAAACCCAAACAATAATCCACCAGACAGTGGTACCTTTCTTGGCCAACCGAAATGCACATTATACTTGTTGCAAGCTTTCGAAGCTCCACAGGCTTCTTCTTCACCAGGCAAGGTGTTACAAACCAAACAGGAGAAAAACAAATTCCAAATGAGGAGGAATAGCTAATACCCCCGAGGACAGGATCCACATGCAAAATGACCTGAATAGATTAGAAAGCTGGGCCAAAGCTCACAAAGGGGGGTTGCAGACTGCCAGAAATAGTGCAAATTGAGGGTTAGGGTTAGTGCTAGGGAATCATGGGAATTGGTGTTTTTTTCTGAGACCTTAAGCCTTCTCTGTCAGAGAGCTCTGGTGGCACAATAAAATACAGTTCCCATGATTCCCTAGCACTGAGTCAGGGCAGTTAAAGTGGACTCAATTTGCACTATTTCTGGCAGTCTGCAACCCCCCCAAATGAATGTCAACACAGAGAAATGTAAGGTTCTGCACTTAGGGTGGAAAAATGAAACACATAGATATAGGATGGGGGATACCTGGCTTAACACAACTACTTAGTGTGAAAGGGATCTAGGAGTCCTAGTAGACCCCAAGTTGAACATGAGTCAACAGTGTGATGCGGCAGCTAAAAAGGCCAATGCAATTTTAGGCTGCATTAATAGAAGTATAGTGTCTAGATCAAGGGAAGTAATAGTGCCACTATTCTGCTTTGGTCAGGCCTCACCTGGAATAATATTGTGTCCAGTTCTGGGCACCACAATTCAAAAAGGATGTGGAGAAACTGGAGTGTGTCCAAAGGAGGGTGACTAAAATGGTGAAGGGTCTGGAAACCATGAAGCCCTATGAGGAACGACTTAGGAACTGAGTCTGTTTAGCCTGGAGAAGAGATGGTTAAGAGGAGATATGATCGCCCTGTTTAAATATTTGAAGGGATGTCACATTGAGGACGGAGCGAGCTTGTTTTCTGCTGCTCCAGAGACTAGGACCCAATGGAGCAATGGGTGCAAGATACAGGAAAAGAGATTCCTCCTAAACCTTAGGAAGAACTTCCTGAGAGTAAGAGCTGTTTGACAATGGAAGACAGTCCCTCAGAGAGTGTTGGAGTCTCCTTCTTTGGAGGTCTTTAAACAGAGGCTGGAGGGCCATCTGTTGGGGATGTTTTGCTTGTGAGTTCCTGCATGGCAGAATGGGGTTGGACTAGATGGCCCTTGGGGTCTCTTCCAACTCTACAATGTCGCCATTGTTGTGCCATTATCCCGAGAATAAAGCAGCAAAATTGCGCCACTTTTTATCCACAGGATTTCCCCATTCATAACAGGCTGATTTTCATACGACGTCCTACGACATCGCCATTATTGCGCCATTATCCCGTGAACGAAGCGGCAAAATCGCGCCACTTGTTATCTGCGGGATTTCCCCATGGATTAAAAATAACGGCGCGTGGCTTTGCCGCTCTGTTCACAGGATAACGGTGCGAGAAATGGTGACGTCGCGGGACGCCGTATGAAAATCAGCCCGCGATGGATGGGATTTAATGCCGATTTAATGACATGTGCGACGCAACGCTCCTTCCTACGGAAAAGTATGAGATAGGCTTCTGAGCGGAGATGCCTCGCTTTGGATATGCGAATCCTTACAAAAAGAAGTCGAAAGGCTGATTTCGGAGAAGGAGGCCTCAGCAACCAAAGCAATGAATGCACCCTTCTGGGCGACACCAGCTGGCAATGGTTTCCTCCTTGAACACTTCCAGAGAAGCAGCTCATATTAAATTCATGCAAAGTGGTGGTCCCTAAAGCCATCGCTTGCAGGTCCCTGGCAAGTTTCCGGGGAGAAAAATGCAGCTGCACCCTATGGGCACCGATACAACAGGGGTCTCGGGGGGCACGCTAGTGAAAAAAATCATTGCGAGTCCCCCACGTTGTATAGCCTGAACTACAAAGATCTCCCATGTTCCACAGAAAGTATGTAGAGAGCCCTTGGAGCATGTTTGAGAATCCTAGAGTTGGAAGGGACCCCAAGGGTCATCCAGTCTAACCCCCCTGCCATGCAGGAACTCAAAATCAAAGCATGGATTTCTTCCAGATTCAGTCATAGACTCATAGAATCATAGAGTTGGAAGAGACCCCAAGGGTCATCCAGTCCAGCCCCCTGCCATGCAGGGACTCAAAATCAAAGCATCTCCGACAGATGCACTTTTAGTGGGAAGCAACCTTTCCAAAATGTGACCTCCAACACATGGGTTTGTACTACAGCTCCCAGCATCCTGACCATTAGCCAGAATGGCTAGGACAGATGGAAAGTCTCTAATCCAATATCATCTGGAAGGCATTCTTTTGAACACAGCTTTTAGTAAACAGATCTGTTTGAGCAAGGCTTTCCTTTAGCTTTTGTTTGCCAAGAGCATCCAGTCTTTGTCTTAAGGACACCACCATTCTCCAAGGGCCCTAACCCTAACCCTAACTCAGAACTGGACACAGTATTATTCCAGGTGAGGCCTGACCAAAGCAGAATACAGTGGCACTATTACTTCCCTTGATTTAGATACTATACTTCTACTGATGCAGCCTAAAATCATATTGGCCTTTTTAGCTGCTGCATCACACTGTTGACTCATGTTCAACTTGGGGTCTACTGGGATTCCTAGATCCCTTTCACACTTAGGGGGGTTGCAGACTGCCAGAAATAGTGTGAATTCAGTCCACTTTTAGGGTTAGGGTTAGAGTTAGGGAACCATGGGAACTGTATTTTATTGTGGCATCAGAGTTGTCTGACAGAGAAGGCTCAATGTCTCAGAAAAATAACAGTTCCCATGATTCCCTAGCACTAACCCTAACCCTAAAAGTGGACTGAATTCACACTATTTCTGGCAGTCTGCAACCCCCCATAGTTTCCTTAAGCCAGATGTCCCCCATCTTATATCTATGCATTTCATTTTTTTGCCCTAAGTGCAGTGCCTTACATTTCTCTGAGTTGAAATTCATTTTGTTAGCTTTGGCCCAGCTTTCTAATCTATTCAGGTCATTTTGAATGTGGATCCTGTCCTCGGGGGTATTAGCTATTCCTCCTAATTTGGTCATCATCTGAAAAATTGATAAGCGTGCCCCCTATTCTTTCATCCAAGTTCTTGAGAAAGATGTTGAAGAGCCAACTGAGCCCAGGACAGAATCAAACTGGACACCCCACTGGTCACTTCTCTCCAGGACGAAGAAGAAGAGGAGCCACTGCTGATCACTCTTTGGGTTCGGTCAGTCAACCAATTACTATGAAATTACAAATGAAAGAAAGAAGTTGGCAGCACGAGCTTTCGTAGACTTACGTCTACTTCCTCAGATGCATTTAGTGGAGTGGAAACCAGGGACAGGCACGGGACTTTATCACACGGCGAAAAACGACCCATCAATATCCCATCAGTATCACACAATAACGGGATGATTTTCGCACGGCGTCGCCATTATCGCGCGAACAAAGCAGCCCAAATCGCGCCGCTTTTTATCCGCAGGAAAATCCCATGGATAAAAAGCGGCACGACTTGGCCGCTTTGTTCACGGGATAATGGGACGATAATGGCGACATCGTGTGAAAACCATCCAGTTATTTATTGTGCGATATCGATGGGATATTGACAGGAGCATCGCGCTATGATTCCGTCTTTTTTATTCCGCCGTGCGATAAAGCCCTAACTAAAATAAAGAAGTTGGCAGCATGGGCTTTCTTAGACCTTCACCTACTTCCTCAGATGCATTTCGTGGAGGGACAGACCTATATACAGTATATGCCCTTGATATGTGAGAATGTCAATTCAAATTCAAAATCCTTTGTGTATGGCAAGTCCAGTTTTAAAGACGGTCGTCAGTGAACATCAAATTACTGGTTCTTAATAATAATAATAATTATTATTATTTATTTATATCCCGCCAGGGCGGCTTACAGAATAAAATTAACAATCCCGTATCCCAATAACACCCCCCCCAAAATAATAATACAATTAAACAGTTGTTTCTTTGTCTTCCTTTTATACTAGTTAGTATTATTTTAGAGATGTTTTTCATCTTGTAATGTTGGTGTTTTAGATTGTGCGCCCGCTTGGCAGGGTTTTATTCTTATTTTATTTGACCTTTGCTATGTAAAAGCGCCGTGCAAATTTTACGGCGCTCTATAAATAAATGTTAATAATAATAATAATAATAAAAATCATCATCATCATCATCATGCTGCCAACTTCTTTCTTTCAGTGCGTCTCAAAGGTGCGACAAGATCTCTCTACGTACTGATTCCAGAGACTAACGTGGCTATGTCTTTGAATTAGATCCATGTATTATTAGTGCCCAAACCCAAATATATAGATACAGATATGCATCTGAGGAAGTAGACTGAAGTCTCCGAAAGCTCATGTGGCCAACTTCATTTCAATGAGTCTTAAAGGTGCTGCAAGAAGATCTCTCTACATACTGATTCCAGAGACTAACATGGCTATGTCTTTGAATTAGATCCATGTATTATTAGTGCCCAAACCCAAATATATAGATACAGATATGCATCTGAGGAAGTAGACTGAAGTCTAGGAAAGCTCATGCGGCCAACTTCTTTATTTCAGTGAGTCTCAAAGGTGCCACAAGATCTCTCTACGTACTGATCCTACAGACTAACACGGCTATATCTTTGCCATATTAAGGCTGCCATATTAGGACCGTTCCAGACTGGAAGATTTCTGGGTCGAAACCTATGCCTTAAAGGTGACATCATAAGACATAAGGCTGTTCAGAGAGTGATGTCACGGGGGGAATCCTCTGATGTCATTAAACATGATGCATAAAGCATCAACTATAGTTGCACTGATTATGGCGTTCAAATCAGAAATGCATAGTCCAACAAAGGAGGAAAATGCATATATTTGGGGCGAAGGATCCCCCGTGAATGTGGCAAAAACGCAACGCTTCCGACCAAGCAGCTCCTTGGAACAACATTTTTTTATTCCCTCGCTTTGGAAATAAAGCAGCAACTATATATGTCGGAGGCGTCATTGTGCAATAACTATCGCCAACGCCATTTCTCCCTCCCCCCAGATCAGATCATGGTTTAAAAGCCATGTGTAGTAAACTCCTAAGTCTGGCCACTCAAAGGAAAAAATAAGAAAAATGTAGGCTGTTGAATGGAAAAAGTCATAGAATCATAGATGAGACCCCAAGGGCCATCCAGTCTGACCCCATTCTGCCATGCAGGAACTCTCAATCAAAGCATCCCCGACAGATGGCCATCCAGCCTCTGTTTAAAGACCTCCAAAGAAGGAGACTCCAACACTCTCCAAGGAACGGTATTCCACTTTTGATCAGCTCTTATGTCAGGAAATTCTTCCAAATGTTGAGGTGGAATCTCTTTTCCTGGAGCTTGCATCCATTGCTCCATTTGTGTCCTTTTTTCTGGAGCAGCAGAAAACAAGCTTGATCCATCCTCAATAGGACACTCCTTCAAATACTTAAACAGGGCTATCATATCACTTCTTAACTGTCTCTTCTCCAGGGTAAACATACCCAGTTCCCTAAGTTGTTCCTCATAAAACATGGTTTCCGAACCCTTCACCATTTTAGTCGCCCTCCTTTGGACACGCTCCAGTTTTTCAACATCTTTTTTGAATTGTTTTGCCCAGAACTGGACACAATATTATTCCAGATGAATGCCTGACCAAAGCAGAATAGAGTGGCACTATTATTTCCCTCGATCTAGATATTATACATCTATCAATGCAGCCTAAAATTGCATTGGCCTTTTCAGCTGCAGCATCACACTGTTGGCTCATGATCAACTTGTGGTCTACTAGGACTCCTAGATCCCTGGATGTGTTTTTTCTTTTTTTGGAAGAAGCCCTCAGGCGATCTCTAGGTTTACTATAGTTTTTGCCTCCTTACCAAAGGCTTACCTGATCTCGATTCATGTCACATGTTAATTTTCAATAAAAAGTTAGCTGAAACATATTGAACTGATCTTATTTCATGTGATGTAGGAACCTATCCCTATTCTTTTCATGGCACCAAATTTTCTATTAAAGAAGTAATGTCCATATATAATTTATATATAAAGTTGATATATATATATATATATATATATATATATCTCGACTTCATTTGTTGTGGTGTTTCTGTATTTCTATTTCTAGCCATATATCGACTTCATTTATTGCGGGAAAACAAAGGGAAATTCAAACCAAGGGCTGGGATGCTCTGTGACAATAAAAATAACATAATTGAAGAGCAGGAAGGAATAAAAAGACGTTGGATGAAATATACAGAAAAATTATAGGACTCCTTGGGGAAAAACACAATAATGCTGAGGAAGGTGGAGGGAAGTAGGAAGAGAGGAAGGCCACAGGCCAGATGTATGGATTCTATGGGCCTGAACAGACTGCCAGAAATAATCCAGCTTGAGGCCGCTTTAACTGTCCCGGTTTAATGCTAGGGAATCATGGGAATTGTAGTTCTTTCTGAGGCATTGAGCCTTCTCTATCAGAGAACTCTGGTGCCACAATAAACTACAGTTCCCATGATTCCCTAACACTGAGCCAGAGCAGTTAAAGCAGTCTCAAAACTGGGTTATTTCTGCAGTGTGTTTTGGGACCACAGTTACTTTTTTTGGTGTTTTTTTTTTTAGCCTGTAACTTCAACAATACTGTCTTTAAAAATAGCTGTAAAAAGGTGGCCCCTGAGTGTGAGGGCTTGTTCTTTTATTTCATTTAAGCCAGTGTGCTCGCCATACTTTGGGCCTTCAGAGGTTTTGGACTTCAACTCCCAGAAGCCCCAGCCAGCGTGGCCAACAGTCAGGAACTCTGGGAGGTGAAGTCCAAAAAGTCTGAAGGACCAAAGTAAATGGGAATCGCTGAAAGGAAAGGGAGGGTAATGGAAGCCCCGCCCATGTATGGGCAGGCGCTCTGGGAGAGACGCCCACGGTGCTGACGTCAACCGCTGCGGCTCGTCTGGTTTCCCAGGCTCCCTTTTGCCCACAATCAAGATGGCGTCCAGAAAGCCCCTGAGATGGAGAAGTGGGCGGAGCGAGCGTTCCGGCGGGAAGTGGCCAAGATGGCGGCGGTTGCTATGGAGGCCTCAGGGACTGAGAAGCTTTCTCAGAAGGAGAAGGCCGGAGCGGGGCCCAGCGGAGGCCATTACGAATTGCCCTGGTGAGGAAAGACCTCGGCTCGGGCAATTTGGGGGGCAGGGGCGGCTTAGTTCCTCAGGAACAGTTTGAAGGGAGGCGTTTAATAAAGATTTAGAGTAAAATGGCGGAGTTGGTGACCATTTCCCACCCAGGGGGACCCCTATATAAGTGCTTTCTGTGGAATATTTCCAAATTTCTGCTAGGAATATTTCCAAATTTCTAATAGGAATATTTCCAATTTTTTATGGAATATTTCCAGATTATTACTATGAATATTTCCAATTTTTTATGGAATATTTCCGAATTTTTACTAGAAATATTTCCAAATTTCTACTAGGAATATTTCCAATTTTCTAGGGAATATTTCCGAATGGAAGATTTTTTTTCCAAATTTTCCAAATTTCTAGAGGATATTTCCAAATTTCTACTAGGAATATTTCCAAATTTCCAACCCATGCAAAAAAAACATTTTTCCTGTGTTTTTCCCCCCAGAAAAAAAATTGAATGTTTGGAAAAATTGAAAAAACACACAACATTAGCACTTTTTAACAGATTGAAAGTCACTCAATGTTACTTTAGTTTAGGGACATAAAATACGACTATGTACAATTTGATTTGGCATAAAATTATCACAATTGGTATACTGAAATAACATGCATTCAAACAATTATTACAAACAGAATTATTTTAATTTTTTATTTGTAATTTGTAACAAATCAGTCTTGTGAACTGTATGGAACCTCTTTGGTTTTGTTAGTTTATGTGGAGCAAGCAAAAAAAAAACACCCACAATTAAAAATAAACAGAAGAAACGATCAACATTAGTAACAAAGAACAAAAAATATTTATATTTCCTCTCCACAGTATCAAATAGACATAAAGCATCCATTCCTATAAAAAGAACTGAGTGTGTCAAAGGGCAGCTTGAGACCCTTTAACTGCCATGACTCAGTGCTAGGGAATCATGGGAATTGTATTTTTTTCTGAGACATTGAGCCTTCTCTGCCAGAGAGCTCTGATGCCACAATAAACTACAGTTCCCATGATTCCCTAGCACTGAGTCAGGGCAGTTAAAGTGGACTCAATTTGCTCTATTTCTGGCAGTCTGCAAAAGGATTCAATGAATGAAATTTAGGACCTTTACAGACTGCCAGAAATAATCCAGTTTGAGACCACTCTTAACTGTTCTGGCTCAGTGCTAGGGAATCATGGGAACTGTAGTTTATTGTGGCACCAGAGCTCTTTGGCAGAGAAAGCTCAATGTCTCAGAAAAAAAACCCAATTCCCATGATTCCTTAGCACTGAGCCAGGCCAGTTAAAGTGGTCTCAAACTGGATTATTTCTGGCGGTCTGTAAAGGCCCTTAATCAGATTCATTTTCCAAGCTCTAGGCTGCATCCGCACTGCAGAAATACTCCAGTTTGACACCTTTTTAACTATCATGGCTCAATGCTAGGGAATCCTGGTCATATTAGTTTGTTGTGGCACTAGAACTCTCTGACAGAGAAGGCTCAATGTCTCATAAAACTACAGTTCCCAGACTTCCATAGCACTAAGGCAGTTAAAGTGGTGTCAAAACTAGATTATTTTGCAGTCCAGATGCAGCCCTTGTTATCAGTATTGGTTTCAGTCTCTGCTTCTGCTTTGTTATGTTTGTCATCAGTACAGTTACCACAGACTTCTAAAAACTGAAGTTTTACCTGGATTGAAACAAGCTTCTGTACCTTTTCCAATGTCACATTTATTTCTTGATTTAGTGTGTTTCCAAACATAGATCTTACTCTTGCATTGGAGAGTTCAGTTTGTAACCTAGGACTGGCTTGTCCTCATTCAGTGTGAGGAAATTAGAATAATCTGATAGTATGCATAGTTTTTAGAAATGATTTGGAGAAGAATATGTGTCTTAAATATTTTATTCTATATATATATATATATATAATTTTATTTTATAAATCATGCTAAAATAAAACTTTTTATTTTATAAATCATGATTTTATTCATCATGCTAAAATAAAACATTCCATAATTGATTTTCTTCCTTTTTTCAGTTTTTTTAGAGGAAAAACAAACCAAAGAAGGCTTCAGGAAAAAAATGGGGAAAACCAGGTGTCTCCCCCCCGCCCATTTTTTCAGTTTTTTTTTCCAGGTCTTCACATCTCTAGTTGGAAGGGTCATCTAATCTAACCCCATTCTGCCATGCAGGAACTCACAACCAAAGCATCCCAGACAGATAGCCATCCAGCCTCTATTTAAAATCCCCCAAAGATGGAGAGTCCACTATACTCCAAGGCAGAATCTTCCACTTTTCAAACAGATCTTACCTAAGCAAATTTTCTGTCAATACTGACTTCAAGTCTTCCTGATTCCATACCTCAGTTTGATTTCTTTCCCACTGCAGGAAAGAGGTTTTAATATATATATATTTTGTAATTTTTGTCACAGGGTTGAAAAGTACAGGCCTGTGAAGCTGTCAGAAATAGTTGGGAATGAAGACACTGTTAGCAGACTGGAGGTAAGAGCATCACTTCATTATAAGAAAATTGCCACATTGGGTTATTTATTGTATTTTCCTAAGAGATCTTGTTCAAGAGTGGTCCAAAACACACTGCAGAAATATGACTGCTTTAACTTCCTTGGTTCAATGCTGGGGAATTCTGGGAATTGTAGTTTTGTGAGACCTTGAGCCTTCTCTGCCAGAGAGCTCTGGTGTCACAACAAACTACATTTCCCAGGATTCCTTAGCACTGAGCCAGGGCAGTGAAACCGGTCTCAAACGGGATTATTTCTGTAGTGTGTTTTGGTCCAATGTCAGCTTTCTAAACAAGCATGCAGAAGTTACTAAAGCACTAAAGAAGTTACTTACTGCCTCGTTGAATCTGGCAGAGATGGATAGCTGGATTGCTAGTCTGGCTGCATAGCAGGGACATGGCGCATCATTCCTCTTCCGCATAGATGCACACAATTCAGACATTACATTCAACTTCAGTTTCTGGCCTTAAATAAACTTGGTTCTAAGTAGCTGAGAAGAAAAAAATATTTTTGTAGCAACTTTTGCAGATGTCAAAGTCATCCATTACCGGTAGTCTCCATTAGATCTGGACAGAAATGAGATGGCAAGAAGAGAGCATGTTTTTACCTGTTATTTTCACATGAAAACGTGACTCTCTAAACACATAACAAATCTAACACATTCAACACAATCTTAAGGATACACATTTCTGATGTATATTTATCCATGGTCAATAGCAATTTCACCTTCTTGATAACTTCTTCTTGTCCTCCCCTCCTTATTCATTTTTCCCTTTCCTTCTTTTTCTCTTACCCCTTCTCATCCTCTTCTTCTTCTCCACATCTACCATCTACCTACCCCTCTTCTTTCCCTATTTCCTCTCCATCCCTTCTCCTCTCCTTCCTTCTATCCCTTTTAACTATCCATCTTAACTTCCACCTCTCATTAACCTTTTGATGCCATGTAGAAACTTCTCTTTTTCCCCCAGGTCACACAAGACTCCATCCAATGCTAAGGGAGCACCCTCCTCATGCAGTGGGCCTTCCTCTTCCTCTGCACACTCTTCATCCACACAGATCTGTTCCAGAAGTTCTCACAGCCTTCTGGAGCAGATTGGAGCATGGAGAGGACTGTGCTAATATTCTGTTTATTCATTGACCTATATGTTATATTTTTGCTGAAATAGGTTGTGTAAATATATGACAAGCAATATTATTAATGGTCCCAAATAAGGTGTGATTTACACTAACCACAGTTTAGATCCCATGAGGCAACTTCGGGGGGTTGCAGACTGCCAGAAATAGTGCAAATTGAGTCCACTTTTAGGGTTAGGGTTAGGGAATCATGGGAACTGTATTTTATTGTGGCACCAGAGCTCTCTGACAGAGAAGGCTCAATGTCTCAGAAAAAAAATAATTCCCATGATTCCCAAGCACTAACCTTAACCCTAAAAGTGGACTCAATTTGCACTATTTCTCGCAGTCTGCAACCCCTATTCATCTGACAGCTTGCCAGTTTTGACTTCCATATGGCCAATATTCCATATTTCCTTCTGTCTCCATCATACAGCCTCCTCCAGAGACAGAGCAAAGGCATGAACTCTTTTTTTCAGCCATCATGTGAACATGCAACCGACTCCAACCATGTTTTGCAAGTCCAGTTCAGACCATCACTTCTATTATCATAGAATCATAGAGTTGGAAGAGACCACAAGGGCCATCCAGTCCAACCCCCACTGACTACAGTTTGCCAGTTGACGACGCAAAAGTTGATTTTAAATAGAGGTTAAACTTAAAATTTGAGAACATGTTCATAGCTGTGCTTGGGCCATGTGCTCAATAAGGTTCTCTAAGGTTATGATTCTCACGCTCCCAGATGGTTTGAACTTTAAGCACTAGCCACCATGTGGCCATTGGTCAGAAAGTCTGGAAAATGAAATCTCAAACATGTGGAGGTCCAAAAGGTGAGACTCACACCACATTCTAGTCATCTGTTTGTAGTTTGAGGAACTTCTTTTCTCAGGCCCTATCTGTCAGTATTGGCCAAAAGTGATCAATTGGAACTTGAAATTAATTGGTATGCTTGTGAGTAAGGAACAATGAATGGGTAAGTGTTGGATTTGATGCTGTCTGAATTATACCATTGGTCTTGCTAGATCTGCATGTCTGTACTGACTGGCTGCAGCTTTTCTGGATTTCGTCTGGAGATTGAACCTGGAGCTAACTGTGTGTGCAAACTCTACCACTAATATCCATTCACTTTTGGTTTGCTGGGAGAGGGCTACTGCAGCCCACAATGAATTCCTTGAGCAAAAAATTGGCCTTTGTCCTCCAGAGGTTGCTCACCCCTGTTTCATGCACTTCCCTGATAGCTGTCAGTAAAGGAATTTCGAACCTGCCTTTATGTATTTGCTAGTGATCCAAGAAGCTGCATGCAGGCAAGTGTATGGAACTCTACATCTTTCTTTGCTCAGTATTGAAAGTGATTTGTATTGGGGGGAGGGAAGCTATCTCTGCCATTTTCTGTGTGCAAATCAGCAGGATGTTTAAGGATGGACAGGGTTCTTTGTCCTTCTTTGTCAGCCTCTAGCAGGCTGGTAACATTTTTTAAAAATTAATTAATTTTTTTGACATGCTAATAACCTTTGTGGCCTTATTAACAAGGCTGCTTATGTGGGATTGTTAGGGAGGAATAGAAATAGTGACAGAAAATGGCGCTGTTTAGAGCAGGGGTAGGCAACCTTTCACCTTTAAGGGCCGAGGGACTTCAGCTCCCAGAAGCCTCAGCCATGTTGGCCAATAGTCCCATGTTGGCCAATAGCTCCTGGGATTCTGGGAGCTGAAGTCCCTCGGCCCTTAAAGGGGAAAGGTTGCCTATCCCTGGTTTAGAGGTATAAAAATTGGAGACTTAGGGCCTTTACAGGCTGTCAGAAATAATGCAGCTTGATGCCACTTTAACTGTCCTGGCTCAGTGCTAGGGAATAATGGGAATTGTAGTTTTTTCTGAGACACTGAGCCTTCTCTGTCAGAGAGCTCTGGTGCCACAATAAACTATAGTTCCCATGCTTCCCTAGCACTAAGCCAAGGCAGTTAAAGTGGTCTCAAGCTGCATTATTTCTGGCAGTCTGTAAAGGCCCATAGTCTTGTAATTCTTAACTCCGCTAAGATATCTCTAAACAGCTTCTAAGTTTAGTGGCGTGTTTGTCTATTTCTACAGATTTAAATCTTTTTTCTTTTCCTTCTAGGTTTTTGCAAGGGAAGGAAATGTCCCAAATATTATTATTGCAGTGAGTATTGATAAGATCAACAGATTAGCTTCTTGTGGACCTTCTTGGTTGGTTGATTGATTCATTGATTCATTGGAAAATAGATGAGGATGAACTTAGCGCTAGGTGTATGGGTACAGCACTAGGTGCCTACAGTTATGGTTTTAAAAATTGTCCTGCTCTATAGCTAAATTTATAATTTTACAAATTGAGTTCTGCCTGTTCAAGAGGGAATCTCTGAAGCAACAGAGACCAAAATGGGTGCGTGGGTACAAGACTATGCATCTTGTTCATATTTCTGTAAAGAGTATCTATGCCCATAATCAGCTTGTCTGCCTTTCCTCTGCATGCCTTCCCCACTGGAGACGAGGTGATGCTAATAGTGTTGTCTCTTTCAGTGTCAAGGGAAAGAAAGTACCTAGTCCAACCTGCTGCCAGTGCAAGAAAGAACTGTTAGAGGACTCTTGCAAGGTGGCCATCTAACTTCTGTTTTAAAATGTCCCATAGAGGAAAGTCATCAACTTCAAAGGTAATCTGTTCCATTGTCAGATAGTAAGAGCTGTTTGACAGTGGGAGAGACCCCTTTGGAAGAAGATGGACTTACTTTTGTTGGAGATTTTTAAGCAAGAAATTAGACAACCATCTCTCGGTGTGCTAAAGCATGGCTAGACATTTGGACTAAATAGTTCTAGGTATCCTTTCCAGCTTCTGTGACTAAATTTATAGTACCGTATATACCTGACTATTGTATAAGTCAAGGGCAAGTTTTTGGGCAAAAACTAGATTTTGATATGACCCATGGATAAGTCGAGTGTAATGTTTAGGGGCATATAACAATGGATTTAGAAGGATGAAGCAAAGGAAAGCAATGCCAAAGAACTTGCAAAATCCTAGCAGGCATAACTGTTAGTGCTCATCCTAAAAGGCTAGAGGGATGAGAGAATAGAGAGGGGTCAGTGCTTTCAGGACAGATTGTGCTCTTGCCTTTCGCCAGGGGATGGCTCCATTTTTGATGAGAGTTAAAGTATAGTAGTTAAGATTGATGTGTGGATAAGTCGACTCAGGTTTTGGGGGTCAATTTTTTGACTAAAATTTCTAGACTTATACCTGAGTATATACAGTATTTATCACTTTTCCACTCTCAAGGCCCAAAGCAATAGACAATAAAAATGTTCTAAAACAGATGAAAACAACTTTAAAAATAAAACTTTAAAACCTTTTTAAAGACCAGAGGCTACATTTTGGGCTGCCTGCAAGACACTCAACAGAAATGAAGCCGTCCTGACTTCCCATTAGAGAGAATTCCTTAGTTGAACTGCTTAGTTGAACAGGGAAAGCCCTCTCTTGTATGCTTACCAGACTTGTCTCTCAGGAAAGTGAAGGTAGGATCGGACATGCAAAAGGATGTTCATTGTAAATCTTGGATTCCAAGAGTGATCATACAGTGGGAAGTAGATTCTCAGATGTTTTGGCCTCACCCTATTTGAGGATTTGTAGGCCAGTATAGCTCAGAAGCAAATTTGAAGGCAGTACAGTTTGTTCTAGACTGGTAACATATGTAGTCACAGTCTGGCTGCCCCCTTTTGCGCTAGCCATGGCTTCCAAACATTTTCAAGGGCAGTCCTCCTTAGAGCTCATTACTCTAGTCTAATTGGGAGATAAAATTTTGGCATGGATCACTCTGGTTAAGTCCACAGTGATTTTCTCTGGCATTTTTAATTATCTAGAATGTTTTTTTAATCTTTTGCTAAGCGTTCCATGTTTATTTTAATTGTTGTATAATGTGCATACTTTTTAAAATTGTTCTGAAATAAAGGGAAATGTATTTTTAAAAATTAAACAAAGGCTTTGACAAGTGTGTATGTGTGTTTTAGAATACGTTGGCATGACAAAACCTCTTGCTATTTTTTTTTTTTCATGCTAAGGGTCCTCCAGGAACGGGTAAAACCACCAGTATCCTCTGTCTGGCACGAGCTCTTCTGGGCCCTGCATTGAAGGATGCTGTTCTGGAGCTTAATGCATCAAATGACAGGTAAATTAAAAGAGCTGCAGTGGAAATTGGATTGAGTTATTCTGTGTGATCTTGCTATGAAGTAATAGCAAAAGACTGCAGATTCCAGAGGAAGTGCTGTCCTTATCCTCTCTGTATGCAGCTTTCCTTTTTTGGCACTGCTTTTTTGTGGTGATGGAGTTGCACGTTCCTGAGATGTAGAAGGCTCTGCTGATGGTATCACTGTGGCTGGTAGGGTCTCCCAAATTAAAGATGTTTTTGCTGAGGAGCCAGACTAATTATGTCAGACAGCTCCTGAGGTGACATGATGGAGGATCTCTCAGAGAGAACAATCATGACCCTTTAGTTAACTCTTGTTAGTATAGTGGAGAAACAGATAAACCACTTCTGTATATCTTTTTCCTTCAAAACTTTACAATGAGAGAATCCAAAATGAAACATTTAGTATGGGAAGCTACAGCTGCCCTGAGTCTGCAAGACCTGAGTAGGACTGTTGATGATAGCTTTTGGAGACCTCCCATTCATAGAGTCTCCATAAGGCAAAGCCAACCTGAGGGCAAATAACAGCAAGCAGCTCTGATTCAGAGTGGCCTCAAGGTGTCTCATGCTATTCTCATCATCCTGGACTGGTTAATTTTATTTTCTGCACCCTACATTTGATGCTTCCTTAAAGTCTTGTCCAAAGACCTTTCCAGCCTCAAAGAAAATGCTGCATTTGGCTTTTAGACTCTTCTTTGCCTTGAGAGATTGTAAGCTCCTCAACTGCAAAAACCAAACTGAGATTTTTCTGACCCTGAAATTCTTCAGAGCTCACTGTCAGGGGCTGTACATTTCTAGAATTTCTGAACAAACTTGCAGAGCCAATGGGCTTGATAACTGAGCACTTTTTTTTTTATCTTTTGAGAACTGTATCTTTTCTCCATAGGTCAAAATTTAAATTGAAAGTTCATCTGGAAAGGTGGTGGGAATGGTAAAGCAAAACTCAATGACTGGTTCTGGGTGGAACCCCTCCACACTTTTTCTCATCATTTTTGTTTTCTGCCCACTTACTTGCAAATCTTGTGATCCCTTGAGTGAATAAAAGAATGATTGAACATTTTCTGCTTTTAGGGGTATTGATGTTGTGAGGAACAAAATCAAGATGTTTGCTCAGCAGAAGGTCACTCTTCCAAAAGGCCGGCATAAGATCATCATCTTGGATGAAGCAGACAGGTGTGTGGATCTCTGTTCTAATCCTAGATTATTTGATCCATTTTTGCAGGGTTATGTTCCTCATTGCCAGGGTGAGTTATGGAATTACTTTGCAAAAACTCACCTTTGTCCAAATTTAAAACAGCATTAAAGACCAGTCTCTTTTATCCCGGTTTATCCAGATGCTTTTTAAATTGTAAATTTACCCCCCTCGGTAGCTGCACATGGAACAGCTGCCCATCCAAACAACTGCTGCTTACTCCGCTCCTCCTGTAGGCTTTGCATCTTCAGTTGTTACCCTTGGATGGTTGAACTGGCTCCATCCTGCCTTGCTGCTGCTCATATGGCATAGTGGTTCTTCCCATTTGAATCTTAAGGAACATGAGTCACCTTGCCGCATATTGTGGCAGATACAAAAAGCTCCCTTTGGAGGCATTCATTATGGTAAATTTTAAAGACATAAACCACAATGCAGTACAGCATCTAAAGAGGTGGGTTCATATTCACTAAAGATCAGACAGAAATAAAAACCAGTCAGACTTAAAGGTACTGTCACATTTCTTTTTCCCCTCCTGCTTTCTTCCTTGTTTTAATGATTCTACTTATATGGGCTGTTGTACTGCCATCAGTCATAATAGATGGGCTAAATATAGGATGAGAACTTCTAGTTACTTTTCTAAGGAGATGAGCATTGGCAAAACCAAAGGAAAAGAGTAGAAAATGAATGCACTTCAAAGTGTCGTTCTGTTTCACAAAATCTTTCTCATTCAGTCACAAGTACATGTAGCAAAGACAAAATGTGATAAGTTGCCTGGGCCCATGGACTCACAGCCATCCTTTAATGAAACACTGTTTAACTAGTCCTGAATCAGATTTTTCTCAGCAAAAAGAAGTTATTGTTGATATATCAGAGCATTTCTCTTTAGGTATGTGTCCTAAAAAATAGCGTTCTGTCAGGCGTAAGTATAAAGAAGTTTCTAATATCCTCTTTACAGTATTACAAATTTTCCAATAAAATAATTTCCACATAAAGCTTTGAGTGTATTTGAATATAACGTTTAACTCATACGTGCAAATCAGGTAACGTTATTGATCTTCAGCTCCACTTTTCCGACAAAATCCACAGCACTGCTAATTTCTGCACCTTAAGTAAGAAAGAAATCTGTTTCAGTAGAAGTTGTCAAGCCAATTTGAATAACTCAGCTGAATTTTGCTTCCCTAGATCTTTTATGTTCCGTTTGGACAGTCCTCCCACCCCCTCCAAAATTAAATATCTACTGATAACTATCAGATAAACAGCAAAACCCATGTGGAATAAATGCTGGCACTTTTGCAGGTTTGAGTGGCTAAATTATTTTACCTTCCTCACCCCATCCATATCCCCACTTAGCATGACAGATGGAGCCCAGCAAGCCCTGAGACGGACAATGGAGATCTATTCCAAAACGACGCGCTTTGCTCTTGCTTGCAATGCTTCTGACAAAATCGTAGGTAAGAGCTTTCGTCCCCTTCGGAATGGGGAAGCATGTGGGTCTCTTTCAGTAATCAGTTTTCCATTTCCATTCTGCAAATCTTGAAGGGTGTGAGGGTATGAAAGAAGTCAAACGCCTAAATGTGATCATGAGACCCACCTATAGTTCATCAATTGTTGAAAGGTAAGTCGGCATTCAAGGAAATACCATTGCTTCAGTGGGTCTATTCTGTTTAGGATTGACAATTGGATTTAGGGCAACAATGTGGGACATTGATGACTCTGACCTGAAAATACAGTTTCGTGCACGGCTTCCATCCAAACTGCTGAAGTGTTTTTCTTGAAGACTTCTAATTATGGAGTTTTCATCTTGGGCATCATCATGCTGTGCTTGGTTGCAAGGTTTTGTTTGTTTGTTTCTCCTTTAAGGCACCCACTATCCAAAGTTCTTTGAGCAGTGTGGGGTCTGTTAAAAATACAACAGTAATACAGTAAAACAGAATGTAGAAGCAGAATGTAAAACCAAGGCAGAACTAGCTGCAGTGAATAAAACTTTGGATGCATGGATGAATGGATGGTAATTAAGTAAAAAGATAAAAGTACTGCAGTAGAGAAACATTAAACAATTCTTGGAAGTGTTTGCTTTTTCCTTTTATCTTTTCCTAAGATGACATTTAAATCACAAAACTACAAAGGAAAGATAAGTAATACTAGGACAGAAGGGAAGTGAATAACTTTAAGAAAAATTAAATACAAAATCTATCATATGCATATGCAGCTAAACTCCACAAGATTTATCCAAATAGAAAAACTTTCTAGAGATTGCTGTGCATAGTGCGGGCATTAAGAATCACTATTATTATTATTATTATTATTATTATTATTATTATTATTCTTCAGGTTGAGTGTCCTTTATCCAGAAATCCAAGATATTCCAAAATCATCCACACAGGTGGCTAGGGCAGTGACGCCTTTGCTTTCTGATGGTTCAGTGTACATCAACTTTGTTTATGCAGAAAATTATTTTAAAATATTGAGCATATATAAATGAATTTTGTGTTTAGACTTGGGTCCCATCTCCAAGATATTTCATTATATATATACAAGCAATTTGGATAAGGGACACTCAAACACACCAGGTTTTATAAAAAGAATTGCCTGTCTATTTCTAGAATCTCTGATGCATACAGTCAATTTTTCCACGACAGCCATACTCTGAAGTTTATTTAACCAATCTGGGATTGTGTGGAGTTTATAGTATTTTCAAATTCTGGCTATAACCACCCTTGCTGCTAAGCATAGATAGCAAATTAGTTTTTTCTATTCAATGACATCTCATTTTTCTCCCGTAAAAAATTCAACTATGTCTCAGAGAATAAAGAGGTCTGCACTAGAAAGGCAAGCATCTCTGGGGAGGAAATGTCATAGACACGGTGCCACAGCTTGTAATAAAATGAACAACACGAGTACATGTTAATAACAAAAAACATATAACTGGCAAAAGAAAGAAAAGAAAAACCCTGGGGATCTTCTGCCAGTCAGTGTAGACAGTATGGAGCTACATGAGCCAACGTTCTGACTTGTAAAAGGCACCTTGTGTTCGTAAACAGGCTCTCTCCTCTCTCTCTCTAGAACCCATCCAGTCCCGTTGTGCAGTGCTCCGCTACACCAAACTGACAGACTCTCAGGTCCTTGCAAGGCTCATGAAAATTGTTGAGAAGGAGAACGTGCAGTACACAGATGATGGGTTGGAAGCCATTATCTTCACAGCCCAGGGAGACATGAGGCAGGTGGGTAGAGAAGCAAAAGCCAAACATGGTGATTCATCTGCAGTTTTGTTTTCTTAATATCAGCCCATGAAGTGGGGAATTTTGTCCTCTGTTCTGCAGTGTGCTTCAGTTAAGCTGTGTGGTTTTGCAGTTATTAGTTCCCAAGGCCCTGTGGTTAGGTAAAACCTAGCACTGGCCCTAGCCAGAGGATACAAAAGTTCTGCAGAAGGCATGTGGCTTGTGCTGTTGACAAGTAACACAGCAGGGGCTGCTGCTGTGGTCAAAACCTCAAGAGAGGGCTTTACAATAAAGTAAGAAAACTGACAACATTGGGTTTAGCCTTGGTTCTTTCTAAAGCAAAGGTCCACAGTGCTTTTGGATGCGAGGATGTCAAGGGTCTCACCCCTTTGCACACACATATATCTAGGATATATCTACACTAGGCAATGATAACCCTTAGATACTGCTTTAAGTGCCCAAGTGTCAATCCTGTAGAATCCTGAAGTCTTGAGAGAGACTTGAAATTCTCTGCTAGAGAGTTCTGTGTCATAGTCCAGAGGAATGGCCTAGACTGAGCCTAGATCATTCACAAATCCCGTGATTTTCTAGGATGGAACCATGGCAATTACAGTGGTATCAAATCGATGCAGTTGTGCAGTGTGGATCCACCTGCGGGACACTTTATAGTTGGAGAAAGATTAAGATTTCTGGGAAAATGACTTGGAAGCCTTCTTGTGCCCATCCAGGGAGAGGAAACATGAAGGAGAAGAAACCCAGAGGGCACACATGAAAGGTCATTCATGGAGAGCCCCTTATCTGAGGTGGTATAGTTGAAGAGTGCAGTCCTGTTTTTCATTTCAGAGGAGCTCAGAGCCATCAAGAAAGTCTTATCTCTCTGTAGTCTTAAAAAAGTATCCTCTCAGCTCATGGCAGGAAAGCTCCTTGCTTGAACTCTGCAATGACTGAGCTTCTATTGATCTTCTATTGATCTTCAGCAGCTGCCTGGCTCATGTGCCTCCCCCAAGTGACCTGAACTGGGGAAAACACTAAAGTGCTCAGTGATTGCACTGTGTCACTCAGGTATGTGTGCTGCCACCACTGGTGCTGCCTTTCTATCTTGCAAAAGACCAAGCATAGCATAAGCAGTACACAGGCAGAACTCTCCTAGAGCTTTCTGCTGACCACCCACAGGATTTTCTGCTATAGTCCTCTTGGAACAGCCATGGCTGGTGAAAAGCAGGGGTTGGTTGGAGAAGTGTCTGGCTGTAACCACTCACAGGCCAGTGATAGCTGCTACCAAGATCCTCCTCATTTTCCACCAGCCATAGACTGGCCATTTGAATCAGAATCATAGAGTTGGAAGAGACCCCCAAGGGCCATCCAGTCCAACCCCATTCTGCCATGCGGGAACTCAGAATCCAAGCACCACGACAGATAGCCATCTAGCCTCTGTTTAAAGACTTCCAAAGAAGGAGAGCAAGCATGAGTCCTGATTTCAGAAGGGTGGAAGAGGATATAAATTAACAAATATCAACCTTCACTTAGATGACAAAAAGACATTTGTAGTCATAAGTGGACTTAAGCTTGCATATGTCACTAACAGGAAGCCAGCCCAAAAGTGCTGTATCTCTGAGCGGTTCTGAGAAACTACTATTTATCTGTTCTAAAAACCACCTTACTCTTTCAACAGGCACTGAACAACTTGCAGTCCACCCATTCTGGATTTGGCTTTGTAAACAGTGAGAATGTGTTCAAGGTTAGTGAAATCTTTCTCTCTTTGGAGCTTTGACAAAAGGCAAAGGAAAGTTTGCAGGGAAAGCTGGAATTTTGGCTCAGGCTAGGAAAGCTGGCACTGTCAAAATATTTTTTTCCTCTCAGTTTTATTGTTGTTGTTAACGGCTGTCAAGTTGATTTCAACTTATGCAACCCCATAAATAAGAGATAACCAAGTCACACTGTCATCAGCAGCTCAGGTCTTGCAGACTCAAGGTTTTCTTGATTGAGTAAATTCATGTAATGTGTGGTCTTCCCCCTTTTCCTACTGCTTTCTACCTTATCAAGCATTATTGTCTTTTCTAGTGAGTCATGTCTTCACATGATATGTCCAAAGTACAACAGTCTCAGTTTAGTCATCTTGGCTTCTAGAGATGGTTCAGGCCTGATTTGCTCTAGGACCCATTTTTGGTATTCATGAAATTTATCCAGCAGCACATTTCAGATGAGTTTATTTTCTTCCTATCATCTTTCTTCACTGTCCAGTTTCCACAACTATACATAGAAACTGGAAATATGATGGCATGGACAATCCTAACTTTAGTATGCAATGATATATCTGTACACATCAAGATCTTATCTAGTTTCTTCATAGCAGCCCTTCCAAGTCCTAATCTCATCTATTTCTTGACTGCAGTTTCTGTTATGATTGACGATTGCCAAGGTATGGAAAACCTTAAACTATTTCATCATCATCATCATCATCATCATTTTTTACTACAATTGACAGATTCAAGTGTAAAATAAAAACAACATCCAACAGGAATAAACTATTTCAATGCCTTCATTGTCTGCTTTAAACTTATGTAAATCATCTGGGGTCATTATTTTTGTTTTCTTAATGTTCAACTGTAAACCTGCCTTTGCACTTTCTTCCTTGACTTTCTTCAGTAGTAGTTCCAAGTCTTTGCTATTTTCTGCTGGTAGCATGGTGTCATCTGCATATCTCAAATTGTTGATGTTCCTTCCTTCAATTTTCATGTCTCCTTCTCCCAAGTTTCTTCCTGCTTTATGTATGATAATTTCAGTGCACAAGTTAAGTTAGGGTGATAACTTGCAAAAAAAACCCCCATGTATTGTCCAACCAGGTGACACGTCTATATCTATGATTTCATTTTTTCGCTCTAAGTGTAGTTACTACCTTACATTTCTCCCTGTTGAAATTCATTTTGTTAGTTTTAGTCCAGCCTTCTAATCTATGAAGATCATTTTGACATTTGATCCTGTCCTGTGGGGTATTAGCTACGCTTCCTAATTTGATGTCATCTCCAAATATGATAAGCATGCCCTCTGTTCCTTCATCCAAACGTCCCATTCCTGTCCACTTTAGTTCACTCATCACAAGTATTGCAATGCTTATATGTTCCATTTATCTTTTTACTCTGTCTGATTCCCCCTGATTCAGGCTTCTCGCATTCCATGTTTCTATAATATGTGTTGTGCAGCTTCAGACTTTCCTTTCACCTCTGAGTACATCAGCAGATGAATGTCCTTTTAGCTTGAGCCCAGTTGTGTCATTAGCCACAGCATTACTCATAGTTGCCTGCTGTTTCCCCTTCGCTTATTGAGTGCCATCCAACTTGGGAGTTTCATCCTCTGGCAGTATCTCTTTCATTTTGGATTGTCTTATAGGGTTATTGTAATAAAGGACAGTCAAAAAGGTTTTACCATGCCTCCTCCTGCTCATAATAAGTATTATCTTATAGTGCCACTGCTGATGTCTTTGAGAGATCCTCTGCCATTATCACCCCTCACTACTCATGATGCCCAGTAGCTGTTTCTTCTCAGTTACTGAAAATAATAAAACACTCCTTCTTTGGATTAGTCACTCTCCTTCTCTACCCATTGCTGAGACTCAGTGGGAGTCTCGCTTCACACAGTTGAAGATAGGAGGCTGTTTTATACCAAATCAGATTATTGGTGTCCATTTAGCTCAACACAGGTTAGACAGATGGGGAGAAATTCTCCTGGGTTTCAGTGTAGTGATCCTTTCCAGCAATACTTGGCGATGCTGGGGACTGAAGCTGGGACTTCCCCCTTATCCATCCAAGCTGAGAATCTCTACAGAAGTGCTTAAACATTAGATTTGGCCTGTGAAAAGGATTGGTAGGGTAGATTCAGGGTGGATGGGGTGTGAGGATGGAGCAAGCCTTCTCTCCCCCCCCCCCCCCCCCCCGCTAGCCAGCTGGGAAGAGACTGTTTCTGCATCCCTTTCACAAACAATGCTTTCCCAGTTCTGTTTGATAGACTTGTAGCCCTCATCCTACTTTAGTTTAATGCTGAAATAATTACTTTCAAAGGTACAGGAGAATTGTGATTGGCTCGTCTTAAAATGTATTTAAAAAGAAGAAACTTGAAATGAAGAAATGGAAGGACACGTGTGTCTTAGTTCCATAACTTGGGTATATCGTCCTCACAGTCATTACATATAAGTGCAGTTGTCATGGTTTCTTGCTTCCCAACTCTCGAGGGGGGGGGGGGAAATCCTTGAATTGTATTTTGGGGGAAAGCTGAGAATTGTCTACTTAAGACTCCTAGTGCACCCCTTTTTTTGTAGACGCCAGTTCACAGGAAAGCAATACTGAAATCAGTTTTTAATCTGTGGTGTGGATGGTCTTTACTGCAAGGAGGATTATCTTCTTTCTCAATTTATATTTTTCAAGCTGCTGGGGGATCATAGAATCATAGAGTTGGAAGAGACCACAAGGGCCATCCAGTCCAACCCCCTGCCATGCAGGAACTCAAAATCAAATTTTGGATAACTAGTAGATTCTGTCCTCTGCTGCAGGTATGTGATGAGCCCCATCCCTTGCTGGTGAAAGAGATGATTGGGCACTGTGTCAGCGCAAATATCGATGAAGCATACAAGGTGGGTGTGTGAAAGGAATTCCTCATTCCTTGTCCCCTTTTGTTTTCTAGCCAGGATAAAAGGGGTCATAAATGTGTCATCTTGTGTGCAGTCCTTCAAGATAGTATGTTGGAAAAAGCAATGGGTTAAGATGGAGAGTCCATTTTGTTTCTTAATTCAACTAGGGGACTTGGGAAGTGGCCAGTGTCAAATGTATATGTGCCTGTGCTTCTGATTCCTTCATAAATGCTTACACTGAGAAGGTCAGTGTATCTGTCTATCTGAAGACCCACCTCTCCCTGTTTAAGCCTCCCTGCTCACGAAGGTCAGCAACAGAGACCCTCTCATAGTCTAGGCTTCACAACATTCCCCTAAGGTAAACCTGTCTTGCCCTGCCTTGCTGGCATGGGAAGAACTAATTTTTTGAGCCATAGTGCTTTTTGTTGTCTCTCTGTGATGTTTTCAGCTGGCTGCTTTTGCTCAGCCTTCTTGTTTCTTATTTTGAAATTGACATGGCACTTTTTTGTGCTGTAATCTTGCCTCAGATTTGTCTGGACAACGGAGATGGGATTTTTAAAATAATGTGTAAGTGCATATGTGTGACATACAGACCCAATTGGGAATCCCTCCCCGCAAGTCAGCAGCAGCTTTATTTGACTGTATGAGAGCAAGCTGCACAGAACATTCATGAGATGTAATGTTGCTCAGAGAAAGGAAGTCTGTGAGGTCCATTTTCCTGATTTTCAAGCTCTGGTGTGACAGACCACACTGTGAATACAGGTTGAAAGCCTTTTTGCAAAGCACTAATTCTTTTGGCAGTTCTGAAAAAGAGGATTTCCCCTCCTAGCTTTTGTTAACAGTTTCTTCTCAATGATGAACCAGATCTGAAAGGAATAAGAGGCAAGGAGGTTTATACACAGCAATGAGACTGCCTCACCTTGACTTAGGCTATGGCATTTATTGGCTCACCCTGACCTGATCAGAATTCAGTCAAACCTATCTATGGGAGGCCAACAAACAGGACATGAATCTGCTTGTGTTATTATTTTTGTTTTATTTTCTTATATCCCACCTTTCTCCTAACATAGGGACTCAAAGCCTGTTTGTGTTTGCCAGCAACTTCCATTAAGAGGCATACTACTTTTGGTACTTGTGGGGATATGTACCCATAATGACTAGTAACCACTGTTAGCCCATCCTCTACAAAATAATCCAGTTCTTATTTAAAGCCATCGAAATTTATGACCACCGCTATGTCACAAATTTGACAGTTTAACTGTGTGCACTATGACAAAATGCTTCCTTTTATCAGTCCTGTCTCTCCTTCGGTTTCAGTGGACAGCACCACTGAGTTTTACTAATGGTCATTGCCATTGGGAACAAGGATTTGAGCTGCAGGACTGATGGAAGTTGTAAACTGACAACATGTGAAGAACTACTCCTCCACTAACACTTTTGTGTTCTTCCAAAAAGCAAGGGCCTCACCAAGGGGACATTGTTGCCACCAGTGACAGAGATACCAGTTGAAAGGCATTGCTTTTGTGGACTTCAGCTTTTATCTGGTGTCACTGTTAAACTGTCTCCATTTGCTTTATCTTGAACCTAATGTTTATGAACTATTATGTTGCTGCTGTTATTGCCTTGCTTTTTGATTTTTGTTGTGGCCACTACAACTAAAAGTCGGAATATGGCTTTATATTCTTTCTTCATCCAGATTCTGGCCCATTTGTGGAAACTTGGCTACTCACCTGAAGACATCATTGGCAACATTTTCAGAGTGTGTAAAACCTTCCAGATGGCCGAGTATCTGAAGCTGGAATTTATTAAGGTTGGTTGGGGGGGGGGGGGCTGCTGGTGTCTAAGTGGAATTGGGTTGTACCAGGTAAGTGGGAGGATTTGCTTGACACGTGCATGTCTGTTGCTCAGTTATTCTACACTCATTTTACCTAAGGTACGTATAAGCCTCTTCCTTACAATGGTGAAGAAAACAGAAAGCACTAAGTGATTGAAATGTGTAGGAAACCACACACGCTTATATATGTACTGCAGTTTGGTATCTTGGCATAAGAAAAGGTAAAACCAGGTTGATGTATCAGAAGAATGGAGATCTGCTGTAAGAGTGAGGGCTACAGGTAGTAGGGTAGAGCTAAAATCATCATCAGATTTTAGCTTAAAGCTCTTACTGTCAAGTAACTAAGGGGCTGAGCAGATGGACAAGAAAAACCCGGTTGATCCTGGTTTCCCCCCAAAACCAGTTGGAAACCCCGCTGTCTGCATGGCCTGCTCCCAGGCTGGACCAAACACCCATAGGCAGTCTGCACTATAGAATCATGTGGTGTCAAGCTGTACCTTCTTTTTTTGCCTGCCTACCTCATGCACAAGCACCATTGCACGAACACATCACCAGAGATCAGAATTACCTTCCTCTTCCTGCCCAGTTGCCATCCCATTGGATGCCCCTTGTGACCGGTCACACAGTTGCACAAGCAATACACTGCCAGTACAGTGTATTGGTGTGTCCGGTAACATATTAGCAAAGCACAATCATGGCAGCTCCTCATACATGCCCACTTCCCCCCTTCACCCCATTGAACAGTCTGTATATGTTTGTGTATGTTTTAATGACATCTATTGCATTATTGGTGACCTGCTGTGTTTGTTGTACTTTCACATCATGGAGTGTGTGACAGCTCGATGATGCGATGGGTTGATGGCGCAGCTGGCCACTCCTGCGCCTGTATGCTCAAAACGAAAAAAAGTATGGCGAGCAATGGTGCCGGTGGCTGCGTCTCACCAATCCCAGGGCACATGCTTCAGACCGCTTCCGTATTCCCACACTTGTGCAGTGCTGTTTATATGTTGGTGCAGTGATGTACATTT
The DNA here is from genome assembly GCA_026167975.1 of Phrynosoma blainvillii. Taxonomy (NCBI): domain Eukaryota; kingdom Metazoa; phylum Chordata; class Lepidosauria; order Squamata; family Phrynosomatidae; genus Phrynosoma; species Phrynosoma blainvillii. The sequence continues at coordinate 2,304,778 of JANUYF010000014.1, read as the reverse complement.
TCCGTGTTAAAGCAGAGTATCAGAGCTTCTTTTTGCTCTTATTTTTAGCCCCAGAGCATGGCTTGGGGTTGGTTTCCATCCATTTTACTTCCATATGTCATCTCAAGTTGGTTTGAAGTTGCTTTATTTTGCCAGTGTGGACAACTGCTAAGCATTAAGAGAGGCATTTTGACTTCCTGAATGGCAAAAAGCTTTCGCAAAACTAGGGAAACTACCAAATGGTGGTATCATGGGGAAGAAGAGGCAGCTAACTGGGGAAGACTGGAAGGCCAGATTTTGCACCTGGATCTGACATTCTGCCCCTCCGATCTATTCTTTTTGTTTTCTTTGCACGGTTAGGAGATTGGCTATACTCACATGAAGATAGCAGAGGGAGTAAACTCACTCTTACAAATGGCGGGCTTGCTAGCGCGGCTCTGTCAAAAGACAGCCGCCCCTGCAGCAAGCTGAGAAGCAGGACGGTGGCCTGGCTTTGTGAGGAAGAGATCCTGTGGGCCAGCTCCAGGCATGATGGGTCTCTTGACTTGCCCTTGCTGGTGGTGGTGGACACAGCTGTCGAAACTCTTTTGTGTTTTCGTGGACTTGTAGATTTTATGAAACATTTTGTGCCAAATAAAGTTTGATACAGAAATGGCAGGTGCCTTGTTTCACTATAGCAGCAGGATTTTCACAATTAATAACGACAAATGCCTGTTTATTTCCCTTCCCTTTATTTTTTAAAGTGTAGGATCTCATTCTTTCCAAAGTCATACTGTCCAGAGTCGAATGTCCTTTTAAAAAATGTTACATCCAATTAGTTGTTATGCTTTTAGTAAGGCATTACGGCTTCCAGAAAAGGTGTGAATCTGGTGCTATGGAGACGTCATCAAGAGGTGAGACATTGAATTCAGCCAGCTGAATACTCCAGTGAAATACATTAAAAGATCTCCACAAGCTTTAAGGTCTCATCTAGAGGAACAAGACAATCTCCACTAAAGAAACACAAGCTGACAGAGCTTACATATAATGAACATGGAAGCTATAGCTGCTGAAAACTCCTCCCTGTACCCAGCTTTTAAAAAATGCAGGCACTCTGTCCTCTCCTGCTGTAATGTTATTGTATTCCATGTTTTATCTGTATGGATACTCATAGAGCAAATTTAGTATTGATCCCATCAAGGACAAGCATGTGCCTGGAGCGATAGGCAGGCCTGTGGATTGCTAATGTCCGTAGGTAAGTGGATCTTCCATTTTTAGAAAAAGGACAGAGGGGGAAGTTAGTACTTCAAATACATTGCTTGTGGTTTTCTCAAAGTAACTATCTAGACGTCATATTGAACCGGTGACTTTTCATAGAATCTAATAGGGCTTTTCATGAAACAATGTTGTGTGCTAAAGGTAGCAAACATTTGAATGATCCCTCGTGGCTCACACAACAACAAATACAGATAAAGGAGCCAGCATGATGTGTTTCTGAGTGTTGACTAGAATTTGGAGGCCAGAGTTTGAATCCGCACTCAGCCATAGAAGCTCTCTCACACTCGGCCGCAGAGGAAGGCAAGAGCAAATCTCCGAATAAGTCTCGCCTAGAAAACCCCAAGATAAGGTTGCCATACGCCAGAGTCAAAAGCATATAACGGCAACAATATAGAGATGTCCAGAACTTTTAATAACAAAGAGAAGAGTCCATATTTTCTGTCTCAAAACATCCTGTTCTTCTATGACATCCTTCCACAGTATTTTCCATTATGATCTCTATTTTCTGTTCCTGTTGGAAATGCTGCATGGGGAAGATGGAGGGGTAGTGAAACAACATCAAGAGGGTGCCAGGTTGTTGTGGTCTTTCCGGTGCTGCAATCTATTAGACGCAGCTGCTCCTAAATCTACTCCTTTTTACTGGAGTCATCTGTAAAGTTCTGGCTTGGTTTTACCAAAAGCCCATGTTAAAATAGATCCCCAAACTGCCTCGTATGTTTAATTTAGTTGAACTGCTTACAATGCATGAATTTGCTATGGCTAAAAGCCTGACAAAAGCAGCCTGACAATGTAAGTGCAGAATTTGGACAGATAAACTATGGGGAGTATGAACTTGGAAGGCTGTAATCCTTTGAAAGAGGACCCAGGTGGTCTTCGGTGGATCTCGGAAGTGCTCTTCGCCGGTTCTCAGGCAGGAAACCTAAAGGGAAAATGGAGAGATGTGACCAGTCCTTGTCTAGAGTCGCAAACCTGTAAGAGGCTTCAGCAAACGTCTAACAAAATCTCTCCCTATCTTGCCCAGAAGTTACTCATAGCATCCTTTGGAATGACTTTCCTACATTATATTGCAAGTGGTGGATCCCATTTTTTCAGCTGAAAAGAAATGGGGGGGGGGGCCACACCAACTAGAAAAACAGTATAATAAGCAAATGACTAAGGTAGAAACTGTGAGATGCTAGTTTTCTTTTTCCAGGGTAATACTTCCAAGTTTTGGGCACCACCGTTCAAAAAGGATGTTGAGAAGCTGGAGCGTGTCCAAAGGAGGAAGACCAAAATGGTGAAGGGTCTGGAAACCATGAAGCCCTATGAGGAAAGACTTAGGGAGATGGGTATGTTTAGCCTGGAGAAGAGAAAGCTAAGAGGTGATATGATAGCCATGTTTAAATGTTTGAAAGGATGTCATATTGATGATAGAACAAGCTTGTTTGCTGCTCCAGAGAACAGAACATGGAGCAATGGATTCAAGCAACAGGAAAAGAGATTCCACCTCAACATTAGGAGGAACCACATGTATAGATCGGCCTTGGTGACCCTTAAGCTTATGTTGTATTTTTCAGCCTTGGGCCTTTTGCAGATAAATCAGATCTTCGAACAGTTACTTTGTTGAACTAGAATCTCCCAGCTTGTAGTGGTAGCTGGGAGATTTATGCTCGTATTGAATAGCTTGATATTTTTATCTTGGGAAGAAGCCATAAAAAAGCAATATTAAAATGAATAGTAGCCAGTAGCAGAAAGAGGCAAATGCATCTGTGTACTTACTTACCTGCTGTTTGTACCTGCATTGACGTAATCTGGTTCATCGTCAGAGGGAAGGTTTTCTGGGTGGAGAGAGAAACATACATGAATGTGGGACTCTCCTAAGATACGTCTGGGGCTTAGGCTTGGCAAAGTTATTTTGGACGGGAATCCCCCCCAACCAGGACTGACAGTCTCCATGAGTAGTCATCCAAATGTGACAGCTTTTCCAAGCTCGGTTGGTTGGTACCCAATTCAGGGATGCCAAATCTCATTCGTGTACGGCAGGGGTAGGCAACCTTTCCCTTTTAAGGGCCAAGGGACTTCAGCTCCCAGAATCCCAGGAGCTATTGGCCAACATGGGACTATTATAGGCCAACATGGCTGAGGCTTCTGGGAGCTGAAGTCCCTCGGCCCTTAAAGGGGAAAGGTTGCCTACCCCTGGTATACGGGATGCAATTCACAAGTATCTCCTGCACCCACCAAACTGAAATAAGGACTTGTCCACAGCTGGAAACCATCCCACCCAAAGGTTAACGTCATAGAATTATAGAGTTGGAAGAGACCCCAAGGGCCATCCAGTCCAACCTCCTGTCATGCAGGAACTCCCAATTAAAGCATCCCTGACAAATGGCCATCCAGCCTCTGCTTAAAGACCTCCAAGGAAGGAGACTTGTGATCCAAAATACTCTGATTGATGAGCACCTGACTGATGGAGCTGGGTTCAAATTTCCCTTCCTCCAGTATCAAGAACCTTTCAGTCAGAAGGAGGATTCGTCCAACACCAAGTTTTAAAGTTTTCTGCTTGTAGCAATCATTGTCCAGGGAGGTCAGCTAGAAAATTACTTCATTGCCACTCATTCAGATAGTGGCCCACCTCCGCTTTTTAAACTGCATTCACATCTGGTCACTGGAGAAGTACTAAAAGAGGTAACAGAGGGGCTTGTCAACATGATTAAAATACTCTTTATTCCAGTCAAATAGACTGCAATCTGGCCACCTTCACACGCCCTGAACTGCTGGAAAGCGATTCGCAGTTATTACCGGAGTATCTGCAAGGATGCGCATTATCAGATGTTTACTTTGCATGGATTCGTGTTTTCAGCCGAAGGGAGGTGAATAGATGCAGCTTTGCGCAGGAAAGTGAAGACAATTGAGTGCCAATGTGAACATGTGAAAACCCAGAGCAATTCACATAATACACTTACATGTAGACTAGTATGTTTTAGCATGGAAAGGCATACAGTAACCCAGTAGCACCTTTGAGATAAAGAAGGGAAAATAGACCAGTTTGGCTCAAACTGGTGCTGCTGGATTCGTTTGTGTCTTTACACCCGATAAAACTGAGTTTTGGCAGAACTGAATTGAGTTGTCGCTAGCATTTTCAAAAACAACAGGAAAATATGGAATCCATTTCAACATGACCCTCGAAATCTGACCCCGCCAGTCCCTTCGGGAAAGTAGGCAAAGCCCAGCATTGGGTTTGGATGTGGCTCCCAAATGTGACCTCTAAACTGTCCCCTCACCAACTTTGTTCCTTTTGTAGGTCGATAAAATTAGTACCCAACTTGACACCATAATACTAGCAGAAAACCTCACAGACTTGGAACGCCTACGAAGGAAGATCAAGGAAGAAAGTGCAAAGGCAGGATTAATGCTGAACATAAAACAAAAATAGTGACCCCTGAGGACCTTCACAAGTTCAACCTGGACAATGAAGAAATAGAAATAGTCAAAGAATTCCCATCTCCTGGGATCAAACCTTGATAGAAATGGGGACTGCAGTCAGGAAATTAGAAGACTAAGAATGGGGAGGATGGCTATGAAAGAACTAGAAAAGATCCTAAAATGCAAAGATATACAACTCAGCACAAAAGTGAGAATCATACAAGCCATCGTATTCCCTATTATTCCTATGGATGGATGGGAGAGCTGGACAGTTAAGAAAGAAGACAGAAGGAAAACCAATGCATTTGAGAGAATGTGGAGCTGGAGAAGATGCTGAGGATCCCAAGCAGAGCCAAAAGGACAAACAAATGGGTCCTGGAGCAGATCAAGCCAGAAACCTCCCTGGAAGAAGCCAAGATGACCAAACTGAGGCTGTCATACTTTGGACACATCACAAGAAGGGAGGACTGTTTAATAAAGACAATAATGCTAGGAAAGGTGGAGGGAAGTAGGAAGAGAGGAAGGCCACATGCTAGATGGATAGACTCAGTTAAAGAGGACATGGGTATGGGCTTGCAAGGAATTAAACAGAGCAGTGGAGGACAGGGGGCCTTGGAGATGTCTCATCCATAGGGTCACCATGGATTGAGATCGACTTGAGGGCAGTTACCAGTAGTACCCTTTAATAGCATCTTTAAAGCTAGTGAAAAGCTGGAATGGATTCATTGCCCTGTTGACATGAGAGCCACCAGCTACTGCTGGAAGTGGGCACAGCCAACAGCAAGAGAGTGGGACCAAAAATACCACCGTAGTCTAGTTTAGAATTCTTACTAGTAGTAGTTAAGCTGATAATTTCAGCCTTCTTGGATGGGGAACAAAAAGACATTCGCTTGGAAACCACCAAACAACAGTGTTGTGGGGAAGATGGCTCCAGATTGGGACCTGGGGTCCTTTGCTCTTGCTTGAAGGCATTCTCTAGATATAGAAGTTCTTGCCTTCTGTCTTTTCTGGGGATCCACAAAGAACTAAATTTGCTTTTCTTAATCTTGGCTCTCATGAGCAACTAAATGTATCTGCTGTAGTTGTCTTCTAGAATCAGGGTGACCACAGATCATGACTGCAAAAGTGCACCACAAAATGTGGAGCATTTAAGAAAAAGGTAAGACATAACAAAATAAAGGCTAAAAACGCTAATATAAATATAATATAAATTCATTTCATATGGTTTATTTACAGCTGTATTACGCATACTCAACCGTACGTAATACAGATATGCCAGAGGGGCCCCAAAGAGATGGGCAGTCTCTCTTGTTTGAGCGGTGTATGTGAAAAAAATGATCCACTTTGGGTGTCAAAAATCCTCAAAATGGAAGGCATTTTGGAATTCCTCCTGGACAGACAGTTGAAATGTAGGGCATTTCCAGGAAAAGGAGGACATCTGGCCACTCTGTAGCAGTGATCTGCCTCCTTCCACTCTTTAAACTTTAAAGGTACCCTAAATCCTCCACCTCGCCATAGTTCCTGGTCGGCCAGCTTTCTCTTTTTCATCCACCTTCCTTCGTTTTGCCTTCATCTTGGATGGAAGCGTCTCACTGGCACTTTGAACTCGCACCCAGCTTTACAAATTGAATTGATTTTGTGTGCCCTTCCATCCCATGTGACAGATCTGTGGTTGACTGCTCTGAGCAGTAGCAGCCCAACATTTACCTGCAACCTGTGAGGCTTTCCATAACTGGATGATTGGACTGTTCTCATAGACATCTGCATTGACCAAGACTATAGGGAAGAAAAAGAATGCTTTATCGGTAATTTCCAAACTCTGTTCCCTCTCCAGTTATTGCTGCTGTTATCATCACTGCTCCTGTTGTTGCTTTTATGCCTTCTATTTCTGCATGAATGCTGACCAGAAACTCAAAATGTTCCTTTTTTTGACTAGAGCTTTTAAAAATCCACCCAATTCATATGGCCAGCATGGATTCCCTCCTCAGACGACTAGTAGTGCCGCAAAATTTGGGGTCCTCTCCCAATTCTGTATGGCTATTGCTGATTCAGCTACACAAAGATCCTCACCAGCATTTGCTGGCAATGTAAAGGGACCTGGGAGGTACAGTGTAAAAAAGGAACTTTTCAAAGCTCTAGGGCTGTTCTTAACCCAAATCAGTAACATCCATACATCCAAGAAAAAACTATCTTGTCTGTCCCTCCAATTCTTTTGGACTATAGCCCCCAGAGGCCCAGGCAGCATGCCAATACTGAGGCTGAGGATCATAGAATCATAGAGTTGGAAGAAACCCCAAAGGCCATCCAGTCCAACCCTATTCTGCCATGCAGGAACGCACAATCAAAGCACCCCTGCGAGGTGGCCATCCTGGCTCTCTTTAATAACCTCCAAAGAAGGAGACTCCATCATTCTCCAAGGCAGCAGCAGCATCTGCTGTGAAACTACTCTTACTATCAAGATATTCTTCCCAATACTGAGGTGGAATCTCTTTCCCTATAACTCACATCCATTGCTCCATTGTGTCCTATTCTCTGGAGCAGAAAACAAGCTTGCTCCATCCTCAATAGGACCTCCCTTCAAATATTTAAATAGGGCTATCAGATCACCTCTTAACCTTCTCTTCTTCAGACCAACCATACCAACTCCCAAGTCTCTCCTCCTATGTCTTTATGGTTTCCAGACCCTTCACCATTTTGGTGGCCCTCTGGACACGCTCCAGCTTGTCAACATCCTTTTTGAATTGTGTTACCTGACCAAAGCAGAATAGAGTGGCACTATTACGTCCCTCAACCTAGACCCTTCTATTGATGCAGCGTAGAATCACATTGGCCTTTTTAGCTGCTGCATCACACTGTTGACTCGTGTTCAACTTGGGGTCTACTAGGACTCCTGGATCCCTTTCACAGGTAGTCTTGTTAAACCCGGTGTCCCCCATCCTATATGCATTTCGGGTTTGTTTGCCTAAGTGCAGTACCTTACATTTCTCCCTGTTGAAGTTCATTTTGTTAGTTTAGACCCAGCTTTCTAATCTTTTCAGGTCATTTTGAATTTTGCTCCTGTCTTCTGGGGTATTAGCTCCTTCTCCTAATTTGGGGTCATCTGCAACCCACCAACCTCTAAAGGAATTTCCACCTCCAGGTTACAACATTACGCCAGGCATAGAGAAAGTGAGCATAGAAACATTTCACCGGAGAGAACTTACCACGTCCGTTGCTTCCAGATGGCCCAACCACATTTTGATAAGGGGGATCTTCATCTGATAGGGAGAGAGGAAAGGCTGAGATTTAAACGTGGCAGAAAACAGAAAGAAAAGTCTTCACTGTTTGGACAGTTTGATCCTACCAGTCTGGAAACTCTTTGGAAATGTCTGAAGACTTCTAGTTTGCACTAGGGAGTAGCCATGTTAGTCTCTACAAGCAAAAGCGAGGAGTCTTGTGGGACCTTGAAGACTCACCAGTATCGTTTGGCATAAGCTTTTAAGGAGATTAGCCCAGTTTCATTGGATGCATAGAGGTAAAATATAGATATTTTGAAGTTTAAAGGCATCTCACAACTCTAGAAATTCGCTCCAATCTGGCCACCGGAGCTGGATGACACTTCAGTGCAAGGATTCACCAACTACCTTGGGAGAGCTTGCTCCACCATAGCTGCCTCCGCACTGCAGAAATAATCCAGTTTGACGCCGCTTTAATTGCCATGGCGCAGTGCTGTGGAATTCTGGGAACTGTGTAATATGTCATGGCACCAGAACACAAATAGACAGTGCCAGATTTGGGGAGACAGCTTTGGTTCTTCCATATGTGGACTCATCTAAATTAATCCTTTAAAGCACAACCATGGAATTGTGTAGTTTACTTCTTATAGGAAGGCAATGGGCGATGACAGGATAAATTTGTCCTGCGTGCCGCCTTCCCAGGAGAATTTGGGATGCAGATCCGATCCAGCCCTGGGGCTCCTCTTAACAATATTTTGCAGCCCTGATAATACCCTTGTTGTTATTGAATTCAAAGATATAGCCATCTTAGTCTGTAGGATCAGTATGTAGAGAGATCTTGTAGTACCTTTGCGACTCACTGAAAGAAAGAAGTTGGCAGCAGGAGCTTTTGGAGACTTCAGTCTACTTCCTCAGATGCATATGGTGCAGGAAGTAGACTTAAGCCTACAAAAGCTGATGCTGCCAATTTCTTTCTTTCCGTGAGTCTCAAAGGTGCTACAAGATCTTTCTGCATACTGATTCTACAGACTAAGGGCCTTCGCAGACTGCCAGAAATAGTGCAAATTGAGTCCACTTTAAGGGTTAGGGTTAGTGCTAGGGAATCATGGGAATTGTTTTTTTCTGAGACATTGAGCCTTCTCTGTCAGAGAGCTCTGGTGCCACAATAAAATACAATTCCCATGATTCCCTAACCCTTAAAGTGGACTCAATTTGCACTATTTCTAGCAGTCTGCAAAGGCCCAAACATGGCTATATCTTTGAGTCTCAAAGGTGCTACAAGACTTTGTCGTCGTTGTGTGCCTTCAAGTAATTTCTGACTTAGGATGACCCAAAGGCTACCCTACCAGGGGGATTTCCTTGGCAAGATTTATTCAGAGGAGGTTTGCCATTGCCATCCTCTGAAGCTGAGAGAGTGTGACTTGCCCAAGGTCACTCAGTGGATTTCCATGGCTGAGCAAGGATTTGGACCCTGGTCTCCCAGACTCCTAGACCATTATACCGATGCTGGCAAAATACTCCCACCACCAATTTCCCCAGTAATATCTCTGTGCAATTGTTGAATGAGATGGACTCTCATCCCTCTTCTCCTCCCTGTGTTAAAAAGCAGGCTCTAATAATTGATCTTTTATTCTGCCAAAGATAAATCTCACTTGATCTCTGGATGCTGGCCAGGCCAGTTAAAACATAGTGTGCCTCTTGTTCTCTTACCGCTTGACGTTCTTGCGAATTTTCTGCAGTTGTGATGCTTTGCATGGATGGGTTCGCTGGAAGAAAAGACAAAGGAAGTCCCATGGCAAAAGCGATCAAAGAATTCCCAGCCTGGATTTAATATTTTGGTCAACAGAAGCAGAGTTGCAAGGAGAGTCATTCTGGACAAAACTCTGAGAAACCCCAAAAGAGAGGAAGGGAAGTGACAATCCTGGCCGGGGATTATGGGAGATGGCATACCAAAACGGAACTTTTCCCAAGCTCTGATGTGAAAAAATGTCTGATTTGCGGAAGATAGTCTTATAGATATTTAAGAGATACGGACGTCGTAAAGAGATGAGATATAGACTTGAATCCTATTGGGTGTTTCCAGCTAGAGTGGACCCATTAAATTGTTCAAAAGTGAATCGACACATAGGATAACCCTGACAATAGGATTCAGGCCATAGGGCCCTGTTCACTCTTGTGTGCAAATCAGATTTGGGGCATAAATGTGTGTATGTTAAGTAATAGCCAAGATGTAGATTCTGAAATAATTAACAGGCTTTATTCACATTTCACAGATGGTAAAGCCAGTCAATTCGTTTCCCATCTACATTACCCTAAGCTGTGCCTTCAATGTATGGCGACCCTATGCATTTCATAGGGTTTTCTTAGACAATGAATACTCAAGAGATGGTTTTTCCAGGTCCTTCCACTGAAATACAGCCCACGGCACTTGATATTCCTTGGTGGTCTCCCATCCAAGTACAAACCAGGGCTGATTCTGCTTAGGTCCCAAGATCAGATAGGATCTGGCGCCTTTAGGGTATTTTGTGGCTGTTCTTGTGTGCCTTCTTCATAGAATCATCAAATCCTAGAGTTGGAAGAGACCCCAAGGGCCATCCAGTCCAACCCCCTGCCATGCAGGAACTCCAAATCAAACCATCTCTGACAGATGGCCATCCATTTCTGATTTATGGAGACCCACGGTTTTCTGAGGCTGAGAGGATGTGACCCGCCCAACTTCACCCAGAAGGTAGCCATGGCTGAGTGGACTAGACTCCTAGTTCTACGCTACTAGAAATCAGTAGTTCTTCCTTAATAATAACTAATTTGTTGTGGCTGTGAAGAGGTATGAAGAAGCATCCTGGTAAAAAATGCAATTAGCCCTTTCCAGCTACATAAAAACGGCCACTTATGCACCAGAAAAATTAAAGATTAAAATATATATATAGATCTGACAGAGCATCAGTCCATCCTAAATGTCAGGAGATTCTATATGAATCATCGGAGAAAGAGAATCTAAGCCTAGAAAGGTAAAGGAACATCTCAAAAAAAGAGTCTTCCCCTCCAACCCGGGACTTCATAGAATCATAGAGTTGGAAGAGACCCCAAAGGCCATCCAGTCCAACCCCATTCTGCCATGCAGGAACTCAAAATTAAAGCATCCCCGACAGATGGCCCTCCAGCCTCTGTTTAAAGACCCCCAAAGAAGGAGACTCCACCACACTTACACATAAGCAGGGTCTTGCTCCATTGGAATCTCTGAAAGGGAAATGTCGCTGCTGTTAGTTGATAGATCATGCAGACCAGATGTACATGAAGCACCTAAGGCCAAGCTGCCCAGTGGCATTGCAACAAATGTGTAAGTAACAAAAGGAAAAAAGAACAGAGGAATGCCAAATACAAACAATATTGTCACAAAAGCTAGAGGAACAAGACAGCCATGCTCTTGTCAAGGAGGAAGATAAGGCCAGAGGCATGGATTGCCCCAGGTGGTGTACCTGGTGAGGTGGTACACCTGGTGTGACAGGCACAGCTACTAGGTGACCAAGAAAGGGCATTGCCTCCCTTCTTCGCTCACCCAACAGCCACACCAAACCGTGGCAGCAAAGATGGAAAGGCGAGCAAGGCAAGGACCAATGCATCTGAGGAAGTAGACTCAAGCTCACAAAAGCTCATGCCTCCAGCTTCTTTCTTTCAGTTGGTCTCAGAGGTGGTGCAAGATCCCTTTGCATAAAAATTTATTAGACTGACAGCTCTTAATCCCAGCTGTCTGAGGCTGTATCTCAAAATCCTTGAGCCAATCTCTGGTCAACACGGATACCTTTTCAGGCTACAGTGGCCAGGGTTGGGAAGATCCCTGTCTGTAGCTCGAGAACCAACCAACATCACTCTTTGGTTTTCATCCCCTTAAAGGTAAAGGTAAAGGTATTCCCCGTTGACAAGGTTGTCAAGTCGCGTCCGGCTGTAGGGGGTGGTACTCATCTCTGCTACTAAGCCAAAGAGCCAGTGTTGTCAGAGACTACTCTGTGATCATATGGCCAGCATGACTGCACAGAACGCTGTTTACCTTCCCATAGAATCATAGAATTATAGAGTTGGAAGAGACCACAAGGGCCATCCAGTCCAACCCCCTGCCATGCAGGAAACCCCCTGCCATGCAGGTTCCCACCAAAGTGGTACCTCTTTATCTACTTGCATTTGCATGCTTTTGAACTGAGGTTGGCAGAAGCTGGGACTAGCGACAGGAGCTCACCCCATCATGCGGCACCCAGGCCTCGAACTGCCAACCTGCCGATCTTGCAATCATCAGAGTCAGCGTCTTAACCACTTGAACCATTGCATCACTTTAAAAGTATTGAAATGGCACACTTACCTTTCTCAACATTTTGATACCTGGGTGCAGCACAGGCCTCTGGAAAGAAAGGCTGCAAAGAGTCAGTGAAGTTATGGGTAGGGGTCTTTCCCCTCCATGAATCTCCTTCCCAGGCTCTCTGACAGAGATCCTCTGATGGTGGGCACACATACACTTGGCTTGAATTGGACGGGATCTCTAGAGATGCTGTTTCTCAAGAGATCATCAACTAGGACCAGATCAGTGGATTCAAATTACAAGAAAAAATATCTTGTTTGGCCCCCCAAATCTATTGGATTACATCCCCCAGAAGGCCCAGGCAGCATGCCAATCCTGAGGCTGAGAATCATAGAGTTGGAAGGGACCCCAAGGGCCATCCAGTCCAACCCCAGTCTGCCATGCAGGAACTCACAATCAAAGCACCCCCGACAGATGGCCATCCAGCCTCTGTTTAAAGACCTCCAAAGAAGGAGACTCCCCACTCTCCAAGGGAGCATCTTCCACTGTCTATGAACTCTTACTATCAGGAAGGTCTTCCTAATGTTGAGGTGAAATCTCTTCCTGTTCCTTGCATCCATTGCTCTGGGTCCTGTTCTCTGGAGCAGCAGAAAACAAGCTTGCTCCCTCCTCAATATGACATCCCTTCAAATATTTAAACAGGGCGATCATGTCACCTCTTAACCTTCTCTTCTCCAGGCTAAGCCACTGAAGATCTAGTCCAAAACTGCAGTTCACTGAAGGAATCAAGCTGCTCCCTTTCAGGTATCCCTAAAAGATGGCCTCCTGATTTAGCTCAAAGTCTTAGTTAGCCTTCTGTAAAATGGGAATCATCATTGTCTGTCCCAGGGAATGCCAGCAACACAATCAAACTTAACACACTTTTAAATTTAAACTCTGTTGAGGGAGAAATTTAAGCTCATGCCGGCATCTGGAGTATTAGGTCGAACTCTTAAGCGATATCAGATGGCTTGAAAACACTTACCAAGGAGGCTTGCTACAGAAAGAACCTCATGGCTTTTCCTAAAAAGAAAAAGGAAAGATAAGACACCAAAAGCACGGCTTTAGGAACAGAACGACTAGTATACCTCCGTTAAAGAAGCTGATGTATTCCTAGGCATTACGTACTTCTTTTAGAGAAAAAATTGGTACCAGCGGCAGAAACCCCACATTCCCATAGCATGGAGCAGTGGCAGTTAAAGTGGTGTCAAACTGCATTAGTTCTGCAGTGTAGATATAGCCTGAGTCAGCCCAGTGGATAAAGCTGGAACTTTCTGCAAAACATCTAATCCTACAAGTAAACATGTTAAATATTAATATGGATTGAGGTAGCTCCACTATCTCAAACTAGCAAGTACATTTCTTGCTACAGAAACTACAGGTATATCAAGGCTGCGGCTGTCTGCTTTGACCACTAGTCTCCCCTTGAAGATCTCCTGCTACTCAAACCCCTTTTGAATAAAATCGGTGAAGCTGGAGATTGAATATACGCCCTACTGGATGTAAAGTTAATGGTGTACCAGTCAGTTCACTTGAGATCCCTTCCAAGGGTCCTGCCTTTTGCTGTGCATTTTTAACTACTCTTTGCTCTCATTAATACCGTTTTGTAGACTGGGGTTATACATTGTTTTTACATGACTGTTCTTTCATGGGCAAGATGCTTTGGCCGTTTCTTAAACAGAAAGACATCAAGAGACAGAGACTCGGTACGATTGAGAGGTGCGATTCTTGGACTAGGACTCTGGGAGACCAGCCTGACGTGGAAACCCACTGGATGACCCTGGGCAAATCACACCCTCTCAGCCTCAGAGGGAGGCAGCGGCAAGCCTCTGACGAAATCTGGCCAAGAAAACCCTAAGATAGTTGGAAAGGACTTGAAGACACCACCACCATCACAAGGTGAATAAATCGTTCCCTCCATCCACATACAAAGCAGGGCAGACAGACAGGCAAACTCGACTCCAGGGGCTATGCTGGATCTCGCAGAAACCATTAGGGGTGCGTTCCTCCTTCTATGTGCATATGTGTACATCCGCACACATAGAACCATAGAGTTGGAAAAGACCCCAAGGGCCATCCAGTCCAACCCCATTCTTCCATGCAGAAACCCACAATCAAAGCACCCCAACAGATAGCCATCTAGCCTCTGTTTAAAAACCTCCAAAGAAGGAGACTGCACAACCCTCCAAAGGAATGTCTTCCATTGTCAAACAGCTCTTACTGTCAGGAAGTTCCTCCTAATGTTGAGCTGGAATCTCTTTTCCTGTAATTTGCATCCATTGCTCCTTGCCCTATTCTCTGGAGCATCAGAAAACAAGCTTGCTCCATCCTCAATATGATATCAGATACTTAAACAGGGCTATCATATCACCTCTTAACCTTCTCTTCTCCAGGCTAAACTTACCCAGCTCCCTACATACACACACAACTATGAGCCAGGGATTGGAGATGTGTGGCCCATGAGCCTCACCTTCGATGGTCCCCAACCACCATCACCCAGTACTTCCCAACAGTCTTTTGATCCAAATTAAATAATTTGGAGCATTTGCTTTGCCCTGAAAATGGTCAGTGAAGCAATACAACTGTGAGGTTGAAGACTTTCACGGCCAGTATCCATAGGTTTTTGTGGGTTTCTTGGGCTGTGAGGCCGTGTTCTAGAAGAATGTATTCCTGACATTTTGCCTGCATCTGTGGCTGGCATCTTCAGAGAATGGTGGCATGGAAGTGTGTGGGGTATACCAAGGGTCTCACAGTATATATACCCTACACACCTCCATGCCACCATTCTCTAAAGATGCCAGCCACAGATGCAGGCAAAACGTCAGGAATACATTCTTCTAGAACACGGCCTCACAGCCCGAAAAACCCACAAAAACCTATACAATACAACTGTTTGTAAATACAGTATTTTCACTTTCCCACCTCCAGAACATCCCACACACATAGAAAGGAAATTTGGAAGTGGCATCATATGATTCATTTACTCATGCAGCACCATCTGTGTACAGAATAAAGCAATAAGAGAGACAGACCTGCCTTTTCCAAAGAAAGAAAAGAGAAGGGGGAAAAAGCAATATCTTTCTGGTGCATTTCTCTGGGTGTCGGGATCTCACGAGAACAAAAACTGTTTGTAAATGTGCAATTGCCTACTCTGATGTAAAACAACACACTTACACACCTACCGCATCCATGCGATACTGCTTACCTTGGTCCTGGGATGTTGCATGGCATTTTAAGATGTTCTTGTCTTGGCACTGCAAAAGACACACACAAAAAAAACATCCTATAACAACAAATGCACAGTTGTTTCTTTGGAGGAAGAAAGATTCAAGGGGCATTGTACCAAAATGCTGTTTCTTTTGCTGCAGAAGGAATGAAGATTAGTTTAAATTAAACTTTTAGCCATACTAACTAAATGTAATTATAATGTATATAGCTAATACAGCGAGTCCGCTGAGGTTTGGTTCCAGGATCCTTGTGGATACCAAAATCTGGATGTTCAAGTCCCAATGTATACAACGGTGTAGCAAAATGGTGTCCCTTTTATAAAATGGCACAATCAAGGTTTGCTTTTTGAATATATATATATATATATATATATATACTCCTCTCTCTCTCTATATATATATACATAGTCTCTCTCTCTCTCTCTCTTTGTATGTATGTGTGTGTATGTATATATATATATATATATATATATATATATATATATATATATTCAAGCCATGGATGATTGAATCTGTGGATACAGAATCCCTGGATACAAAGGGTTAGGATTAGGATTCCTAACCCTACATTGGTAAACAGAATATTTTTTTTAATATTCATAGTTCATCATTGCATATTTATCTTGTCCCTTCTTTGCTGAGTTCAGTTTCACTCCCCTCTTCCCTCAACTGATCCTAACAACAATCCTGTGAAGTAAGTAGAGCTTGGGAAAATGATTTTTTTTTTGTACTACAACTCCCAGAATCCTGTCAGTGTGTCTTGTGAAGCTCCTCCAGGTTTTTGTGTGCAAGAAGATGCCCATGGTGCTGAACAGCGACCCTCAAACAGGTCCAGCACCTTGGACAGGTGCTATAAAGTCCAGGATAAAACCCAGAATGCATTCACTACCCCATGGGAGTTGCAGTCCCAGTAGGAAAGAGAATTGTTCTGTAGCCTGAGGTTTCCTAGTAAGGCTTAAGGTAGTGGGAATGACAGCTTAGGTTTTCCTGCTTGCCGTCTGCCACTGTAGCCAAAAATAAGAATAAGAATAAAAATGACAGCTTAGATTTTCTTGCTTGCCGTCTGCCATTGTAGCCAGAAATAATAATAAGAATCATCATCATCATCATCATCATCTTGGTGACCTATGCAGGCATAACCTGCCATACGCCTCTGGAGTGGACAATGAGGAACATAACCATCCAGATCAGTGTTTCCCAAACTTCGGTTCTCCAGGTGTTTTGGACTCCAACTCCCAGAAGCCTTAGCCAGCTTGACCAACAGCCAGGAATTCTAGGAGCTGAAATCTAAAACATCTGGAGGACCAAAGTTTGGGAAACACTGATCCAGATGATGGCGGTAGGAGCAAGTGGAAACATTTCGGATGCACAAGGTGCCTAGAGTATGTGTGCATGGTGGTTTTTTTAATTGTTTAAATTGTTAAATTGTTTTTTTTAAATATCAAATTGTAAGCTGCTTTGAGTTCCAGCTTTGGAAAATAATAATAATAATAATAATAATAATAATAATAATGCATTGCCCAGTGTCTGCTATTGATGTTTTGTGCATATTGGCCTTTATCAGCATCAAATATATAAAAGAACCCACTTGTGTGTGTATATACACAAAGAAAGGGTGCATTTTGCATGCTCAGGTTATAATTTTATTTGGACGTTCAGTCTTTTTGTTTTGTTTTAAGTTGACTCTGTGATTCTTACTGTGTTCTTCTACAAAATGTATCCAAAGCAGTTCAGCAATAAGGGGAAAGATGTGATCATCTTTGCCCTTCTTCTCATCCTCATCCCTTCTGATCCTCATCCCTTTGCCCTTCTTCTCATCCTATACCTCCAGGCCAAGGATTTTAAGACACACTGGGCACAGATGTGAAGAACCAAGTGGGGAATGACCATTGCTTATTGATAGTTTTTTGTAGGGTTTTTCGGGCTGTGTGGCCATGTTCTAGAAGAGTTTCTTTCTGACGTTTGCCAGCATCTGTGGCTGGCATCTTCAGAGAAACAGATGCTGGTGAAACACCAGAAAGAAACTCTTCTAGAACATGGCCACACAGCCTGAAAAACCCACAAAAAACTATGGATGCCGGCCCTGAAAGCTTACGACTTCACACTGCTTATTGAGGTCGGATGTGAAGTCAAGCTGTCTGGCAGAGTGGTCATCTGTATCTACCTTCTTTCACAAGGGCAAACAGAAGGAATTTGTTCTTTTTTCTGATAAAAGAGTACAGTTGGTCCTTCACATTTGCAGCTTTGAATTTGGCAGATTTGATCATTTGCGGTTTTGATTAATACATTCTGTCTAGGGATCCAGGTCCTCCAGCGCAACGCTGCCAGAAGTTGACCACAGAGTTGTGCTGGGGAACCTAGAAGTTCCTAGAGAAACTACTTTTCTAGGCATTTGTAGGTCCTCCAGTGTGATTCTATGGTCAACTTCTGGCGGATGTTGACCAAAGAGTTACACTGGAGGACCTGGAGATTCCTAGAGAGATGTCCTCTCCGGTAAAAAGAATAGTGCTTTTTTTATTTGCAGTTTTTCCACATTCATGGAGGTCCTTCACCCCTAACCCTAGCGAATGTGGAGGGACCACTATATACTTACTGGAGCAGGAATGTACCACCTCAACTCTTTGCTGTTCTTCATATCCCAGAGTGTGAGGGTGCCTCTGAGGTTGTGCCGAGTGCCTCTCTCTCATCGCTGGGGTTGTATAGTCAACTGCAGCACATCTGGGGGGAAATGGAAGGGTTTTTAAGAGACAGTAGGCTCAGGCATCTCAATAGGGATGTCCAATTGATGGATCGTGGTCTAGATTTGATTCCCCAAACCGCTGGCACTAGTAGTTCTGTCAACTACTAATCCAAAGAGAATCTCCACTACCACTAACTGCTCTTTTTCGTAAGAAAGAATGGAGTGTCTGGTTTCATGCCTTTTTCCCTGCCAAACATTTTCTAGCATGGGGTGAGCGCTGGTCCCCAAGAAAACCTTCAAGAGCCAACCCTCCCTTCTAATCCCTAGGCGAAAAGTTTATTTTCTTTGCCCCCTAATACTCTCAACACTCCTGGAGAGGCGTGAGGAGTATTTCTGCCATGTCTTTCAGCCTTTTAAGGGGAGATAGAATTCCTTTTCTAAAGTAGGAGAGATCTTTTTCTCCTAGCCTTAAACTGGCCCAGAGAACAAAACATGCCTTAGGGAACATCTGGGGGCTTCAATAAATAAATATTGGGGAAACCTAGGGGCTTCCACAGGACACACTTTCCTCAATTCTACTCTAGGGAAGAAAATTGTCAAAAGCATGTTTATGGCTAGGAGCCAGCATGGAGTCGTGGTTTGAGCATTGGACTATGACTCTGGAGACCAGGGTTCAAATCTCTGCTCAGCCATGGAAACCCTCTGGGTGATCTTGGGGATGTCACACTCTCTCGGTCTCAAAGGAAGGGAGTGGCAAACCCCCTCTGAACAAATCTTGGCAAGAAAACCCTGTGATAGGGTTGCCCTGAGTCGGAAATGACTTGAAGGCACACAACAGCAACATGTTCATGGCTCAGATTCAGTATCATGGGGCTCCATAGCCATCTAGGTGTCCAGCACCTGGAAGCTCTCTTTAGGCCAGGTCAAAGAGGCTTTGAGAGCCAATGTGGTGTAATGGTTTGAACGTTGGACTGCCACTCTGGAGACCAGGGTTCGATTCCCCATTCGAGCATAAAAACTCACCTTGGGCAAGTCATACTCTCTCAGCCTCAGAGGATAGCAATGGCAAAAAACCCCTCTGAAGAAACCTGACAAGAAAACCCTATGATAGTTGCGCCTTTGGATCACCATATGTCAGAAGCAACTTCAAGGCTCACAGTAACAACAAGGATCTTTAGCTTATTATACCCTGACAGTGTATGTCACTGAGATTACCCTGATCTCACATGGGATCTCTTCCAACTCTATGATTCTATTACTACTATTTGGAAAAGGGAAAGGCTACCAAGAATACAACAGCGACCATCCCTCCTTCATCCACGCAAAGTGAATGTGTGCCCAACATCCGAGGATCTCTCAGAAAACCCGGGAAGGAGGTTCATGGAGGACAAAGAGCCCAGCCAGTATCTTCACTCATATATACAGGATCCCACCAGAATCCTAATTCAGTGGCAAGCCAAACCAAACAGGTCAATCTTTAGCTTTGGAATGGCTTGGCGGTCCATAACTATTGAGCCTTGTAGACATAAACTGGACCGAGGCTGCTGCTTGGAAGGACCTGTTTCCCATGTCTGCCAGAATTATTGCTTTTAGACGCTGGAACATCACTAGAGCCTTGGATGTTTATCTCCATGTTGGGATCCGCAAAGGCAGTCGTTCAAGTAACCCGGAAC
The DNA here is from genome assembly GCA_026167975.1 of Phrynosoma blainvillii. NCBI lineage: Eukaryota > Metazoa > Chordata > Lepidosauria > Squamata > Phrynosomatidae > Phrynosoma > Phrynosoma blainvillii. The sequence continues at coordinate 2,285,018 of JANUYF010000014.1, read as the reverse complement.
CAAAGCATCCAGTCCTAAACATCAGGGCTCAAGAGAGCATCAACGGATAGATGTTTGAAACCCAGTAATGGCTGTGATCAGATACTTACCGATTCCTCTGACTCTCCAGGCTTGTCTTCTGCTTATTCTCTATAGGGACAGAAGACAAAACAAACACAAGATCATACAGGAGACAGTGTAAAAAGAATGACGAAGCACGTGGTAGTCCAAAAAGCAAAAGTTAAAAACAGCTTCAAGAAAGGATGCCTGTGTGCAACTTTGCCCGTCTCAGATCTGCTTCCAAAATCTCTCGTATTGGATGCAAGTTGTTCATATCCACTGGATCCTACTTCCACTCTCTTAAATGGCGACCCTCGTTCCTGTGGCCTCCCATACATCCTAAAAGTTTGCTCCAGCATGCTGTGAAACCACATGGAGCAGGTTTTTGATCCCACACAGAGTGGCAGTGAAAGGGAGCAAGGAAGAAAGCCCCTGGTCAACTGGTGCTGCATACAGAAGTGTACTGCTGGGTCATACCTCCGCAACCAAGTGTATGGCGTTTGAGACATACACCGATCGACTTTTGTGATGGAAATGCAACACCACCCAGCATTTTAAGGAGTGATAGGATCCAAAGATACAGTATGTAGAGAGATCTTTTGGCGCCTTTGAAATGAACTGAACGAAGGAAGTTGGCAGCATGAGCTGTCCTAGACTTCAGCCTCCTTCCTCTAAATGCATCTGAGGAATCAATGCATCTAAATGCATCGGAGGAAGGAGACTGAAGTCTAGGAAAGCTCCGGCTGCCAACTTCTTCCTTTCAGTGAGTCTCAAAGGTGCTGCAAGATCTCTCTACATACTGATCCTACAGACTAACACGGCTATATCTTTGCAAGAAAGAAGTTGGCAGCATGAGCTTTCCTAGACTTCAGTCTCCTTCCTCTAAATGCATCTGAGGAATAAATGCATCTAAATGCATCCGAGGAAGGAGACTAAAGTCTACAAAAGCTCCTGCTGCCAACTTCTTTTTTTCAGTGAGTCTCAAAGGTGCTACAAGATCTCTCTACATACTGATTCTACAGACTAACACGGCTATATCTTTGAATAATAATAATAATGATAATAATAATATGCATCTGAGGACGTAGTCTGAAGTCTACGAAAGCTCATGCTGCCAACGTCTTTCTTTCAGTGAGTCTCAAAGGTGCTGCAAGATCTCTCTACATACAGCTTTTAAGGAGTTAAGAAAAGAGCAGCAATAATAGGGCTAAGCCGCGATCCAGCGACCTAAAATCTCTTATTCTAACCTCTCTGAGATAAAGACTGATATTCTTGGGGAATCAATTCCCTTCTTCTCTCCACCTCTTTTTTATGATCTCCCTGCTTAGTCCTGTTTGGGTTTTTTTTTCTCTTAGAAAAGAGTAACAATAATAGGGCTAAGCAGTGTTTCAGCGACTTAAAATCTCCTCCTGTCCCAACTTCTCAGAGGTATATAGACCTGATATTCTTCGGGATCAGTTCCCTTCTTCTCTCCACCTGCTTTTCATGGTCTCCCTGCTACAGAAGTGAACTTAGCTGAGTCCTGGTTTTTTCTCTTGTCCCTGCTTAGCCTAGCTTAGCACCCTTGAAGATCTTTCCTATCTCTAATGGGGTTACTAGTGGGGTGCGGGGGTCCAGGTGACATCCTAAGTTGGGTGACACTACTGCTCCCCAAACATCTGCCTTTGGGCAGAAACAGGCTGTGACATTTGCCAGCATCCCTTTAAAACTCTGAAGCTCAGTGGGAAGAGAAAGGAGAGGCCCCAGGTTTAAATTTTTTAAAAAAATTATTTCAATTTTGGGGGGCAACTGGCTTGCAGATTGTAAACTGCTCAGGGAGTGCTAGTTCACTGATAAGCGGTATAGAAATGTACTTGCTATTGCTATTGCTATATTATTTCTTTTAAAACATTTCTTTAAAAACATGACAACTTAGAATATACTTAGAAACTACTTACTGCTAGAAATAGTGCAAATTGAGTCCACTTTAACTGCCCTGGCTCAGTGCTAGGGAGTCATAGAATCAAAGAATCCTAGAGTTGGAAGAGACCACAAGGGCCATCCAGTCCAACCCCCTGCCATGCAGGAACTCCCAATCAAAGCATCCCCGACAGATGGCCATCCAGCCTCTGCTTAAAGACCTCCAAAGAAGGAGACTCCACTACTCTCCGAGTCATGGGAATTGTATTTTTTTCTGGGACATTGAGCCTTCTCTGTCAGAGAGCTCTGGTGCCACAATAAACTACAGTCCCCATGATTCCCTAGCACTGAGTCAGGGCAGTTAAAGTGGACTCAATTTGCACTATTTCTGGCAGTCTGCAAAGGCCCTAATTAGAAAAACTTAGAATATACAAAGAAGACTTACTGTAATCGGTTAAGAAATATAAGTGTATTATATCTTATTTTGCTGCCTTCAATACTTTTTAGTTAAAAGTGGATAAAGGTGGATGACAAATAGATACGTAAGCTCCTAAGAACTGTAACGTAAATATACACTTACTATAATAATAATAAAAAATGACATCTTACCAAACTTTCACTTGAACCACATGAAACAACGTACATGTCAATGCACTGAGGCCGCGAGCATGATCTTGTCATTTAAAGGCATAGCTTAAATTTTGCTAGTTGTTTTATGTTGGAACTATTGCCATTACATTTGGCGATACACAGGAATGATGAGTAACATTAAGACAAAAACCATTCCCAAGGCTTCTGTGTGGTGTGCGATGGGAGAGGGTCGATGGGGAAGGTGACGCCATGCGTCGCCGCATCGGGTGACACCACTTGTTAATGGGTTCCTATAATAAAACACCAATTCATTTTCTATAGCCATTGGTATCATTGCTCCTTGATCTCAATAGCTAACCTCTGCATGCCCATAGCTCTGCAAGTTTAGACCTCAGCGTGAAAAAGAAGCAAGCCGAGAGTGTGTTTGCGTGTGGATTAAAAGCCTTACCGGCCCGCTGGCATTTCATGCACATGCTAACAAGTGCTCCCAAAAGCATCAAGGAGAAGGCGCCCCAAATCAGGTCCGCTTGGCTCATAGCTCGATCTCGCCACGGCTTCCACCTCGGAAAGGAAAAGTCAGATGGGTGGAGCGGTAGGAAGATGCCCTGCAGCCTCCAGCACCTGCCAGAAGGACACAAATTCAGCATCACTTCGGAGGACAGCATCCGTAATGTTAAAGGAGGGGGGAGGAATGGGGAGAAATAATTGGAATGACATTGAACAAGGAAAAGAGACAGTTAAGAGGTGAGATGATGGCCCTGTTTAAGTATTTGAAGGGGTGTCATATTGAGGATGGAGCAAGCTTCTTTTCTGCTGCTCCAGAGAATAGGACCCAATGGAGCAATGGATGCAAGCTCCAGGAAAAGAGATTCCTCTTTAATATTAGGAGGAACCTCCTGACCATAAGAACTATTGGGGTCTCCTTCTTTGGAGGTCTTTAAACAGAGGCTGGATGGCCATCTGTTGGGAATGCTTTGATTGAGAGTTCCTGCATGTTAGAAGGGGGTTGGACTAGATGGCCCTTGGGGTCTCTTCCAACTCTATGATTCTAAGAACATATGCAAGGTTCCAAATGACTTGGAGACAGCCAAAGAAATAGCAGCAGCAGAATTGGGAATGGTTTTAATTTTTGATAGCTGTGATTACCACAGTATATTTTATTTGTCTTATGAACTATCAGAATAACTTGTGCTTAAGGGTTTGTGTGTGTTGTAGACGGCTGAGTTGGAGGTTCGAGAAGTTTATCCTAGGTGAGCCTTGCAGGCTTCAGCAGGAAGGAAAATAAAATATTAGGCTAAGATTCAAAGATATAGCCCTGTTCGTCTATAGAATCGGTATGTAGAGAGCTCTTGTAGTACCTTTGAGACTCACTGGAAGAAAGAGGTTGGCAGCAGGAGCTTTTGGAGACTACTTCCTCAGATGTTTGTGAAAGGAGGTGAGCTTGTTAATGGCTATTTGAGATTCTCAAATGCAATATTCTCTGAGTAGTAATTTTAATTCCTTCCTTACGGAGGAATAGGCAGGCAGAAATGGTGGTTGCATAAATACCAGGAGGGAGAACAAGTTGTCTCCGAGTTGCAAGTTGTTTGCAGATAATCAGTTAAAGTTGGCTTTTTGGTTCAAGTTCCTGCAATTCCAGGCAGCCTCCCAGGGCCACCACCAACAAGGCTCTGCAAGCAAGAGAGGGAAGCAATTTAGGGGCATATCTCGAGCGCTATTTTTACCTACTAAAAGCAGGACATATTATACGGAAAGCAGGCTTGGACACAGAAGGAGAAGGAGTGAAAATAGGAGGAAAGAATATCAACCATCTAAGATATGCAGATGACACCAGAGTACTAGCAGAAAACCTCACGGACCTGGAACAACTACGAAGGAAAATCAAGGAAGGAAGTGCAAAGGCAGGCTTAATAAAGAAAACTAAAATAGTGACTCCCGAGGACCTTCACAAGTTCAACCTGGACAATGAAGAAATAGAAATAGTCAAAGAATTCCCATCTCCTGGGATCAAACATGGATAGAAATGGGGACTGCAGTCAGGAAATCAGAAGAAGACCAAGAATGGGGAAGATGGCTATGAAAGAACTAGAAAAGATCCTAAAATGCAAAGATATACAACTCAGCACAAAAGTGAGAATCATGCAAGCCATCGTATTCCCTATTATTCCCATGGATGGATGGGAGAGCTGGACAGTCAAGAAAGAAGAGAGGAGGAAAATCAATGCATTGGAGAGAATGTGGGGCTGGAGAAGAGTGCAGAGGATCCCACGGAGAGCCAAAAGGACCAACAAAGGGGTCCTAGAGCAGATCAAGCCAGAGAGATCCCTAGAAGCCAAGATGACAAGACTTAGACTGTCGTACTTTGGAGACATCATGAGAAGAGAGGACTCTTTGGAAAGAACAATAATGCTGGGAAAGGTGGAGGAAAGGAAGGAGGGAGAGAGGAAGGCCACGGGACAGATGGAGGGACTCTATGAAAGAGGTCACTTTGGGTATTAAGGCAGGAATGAAGAAGAGCAGTGGAGGACAGAGGGTCTTGGAGATGTCTTATCCATAGGGTTGCCGTGGGTCGAGATCGACTTGAGGGAAGTGTTTCCAGATTGCATTTTTGTCTGACCTTCAGTCTACACACACAGCAACTTTTCCTTCTCTGAGGAAAGTAGACTCAAGTCTCTGAAAGCTCATGCTGCTTCTTCCTTTCCATGAGTTTCAAAGGTGCTACAAGATCTCTCTGCATACTGATCCTACAGACTAACACGGCTATATCTTTGAACTCTTCCTTCTCTTCTGTCACACGAGATCGAGAAAATTTGCTTGAGCTCAGCTTAGTCCCAGCAATATAATTTGATTTAATTTTCTCTAATAGTGGGCAATGCATTCCCCCCAAATACTTGGATCACATCAAGCGTCTCTACGACGAGCGCTGCTTTTCTTTTGCGATCGTCACAAGCATTTTTATCCCCAGGGCGTTTCTTGGAAGCACACTTAGTCGCCAGCCTTATCCGTGTTTACGCGTAACATAGAACGCAGTGGGGAAAAAGACACTTCTGAACACGCCTCAAAACCACAAAGCTGGTGAAGTAAAGAACTAAAATGAGGGGAGGCGAGCTGAAATTTGTAAAGAAGCCAATTTGAATGCTAGAGATGGAATTGCCCTGTAGCCGACGAAGAGTTTGTGTTCTGTGGATAGCGTTCTTCTATTTATTAATTATGTTATCGCCAATTTACACAGCATTATAGCAGAACTTACAGCATTTTTAAAAAATAAACCTTGAAAAATAAAACCTTCTTGCCTTAGCAAGGGCATTTTGACAACTTAAAAGTGGAAGGGAAATAATAATAATAATAATAATAATAATTTTATTTATATACTGCCCGGTGACGGACCAATCTGGGCGGTTTACAGCATTAAAAATCACACAACTAAAAACAATATAATTCCCTCCCCCCTTAAAAAGTTATTAAATCACTTTCAATTAAAACCAAATACAATTTAAAACAAACAAAAACAGAACCAAATAATACAAAAAGCTAGGAAGCATTGCTTCACATTTTACTCTGCCATTGTATTGAATGGAACTTGAGCATCCATGGATTTTAGATTTTAAATTGTATAATGTAGCTAAAAACTAAGGGTGTAGAAAAATGAAAGGGGGGACGTGCCCCCACAAAAAAAGAATTCTTTCCCTTGAATTGAATTTCTCCTTCAGCCCCCAATTTTCTAGTCCTATCGCACCTTGAAAATTATTTATATATTATTATTATTATTATTATTATTATTATTATTATTATTATTAGAATTTAGAAATCACCGTTTGGACATTGAAAGCATCAGGCAAAGTGACCATGGGAATGCAAACACAGAGTCCTAACTGTGAACCATTTTCCACGTCTCACGCTCTGTGATGCTAGAAATCGGGAAGTTTCGAAGGGAAAGAGCGACTAATTCGAACACAAGAAGCTAAATTTAACTACATTTTCCCCCCAGACTCTGATCATGGGTATATGCTGACTCCTTCCATTAGCTACTCAGTGGAAACAGAAGACTACTCAGCGGGAAGAAATTTTTGTAAAGTATTGTCACTCTTTGGCAGAGGAGGCTAAAGACTTGTAAAACTACAAATCCCGGGATTATATAGGATGGAGCTGTTGTAGTTGTGTGCCTTTGCTTCCAACTTATGATAACTTATGATGGGCTTTTCTTGGCAAGTTTCGTCAGAGGGGAGGGTTTGCTGTTGCCTTCCTCTGAAGCTGAGAGGGTGTGACTCACCCAGTGGGTGAACCAGGATTCGAACCTTGGTCTCCCAATGTTCTAGTCCAGTGCTCAAACCACAACACTATTCTCGCCCTCCTAGGATGGATTTTTGTCTGACTTTGTCTGAGCCATTCTCAACAATGGGATATAGTTTTTTTACAAGGACTTCAGCATTTTGATATCACTCCCGATCTCTCCCCACCGAGCTTGGAAATATTAATTTTTTTGGACTATATCTCTCAGATCCGCTTGTCCATGCTGACCAGACAGTGGGAACTCTAGTCCAAAAGATAGTTTTTTCCAAGCTGTTTTCTCCTCTGCGTTAATTTCTAGTAGAAAAAGAGCACAGAATTGATGGGAAAGGCAAACCGTGTAGTTACTACTGTGTTTTGGGTCTTGTGGAAGAGATGGAAGGCTAGAATTCACAGAATAATGATGCATTGCATTTAATTCTTTCTATAAATTGCTATATATATATATATATATATATATATATATATATATATATATATACGTACACATACACGTACACGTACACATACACACAGTTACAGGTAAGCAACCTGTTCATACTCAACAATGGTGTGTGTGTATATATATATATATATATACACACATACACACACACACACACACTCAAGGTTTTCAACACTTTGATAAATTCCTCCAGATCTCCCCTCACCGAGCATGGGCAAGTTGTTATATTATTATTATTATTATTATTATTATTGGAGTATAATTCTGAAATCTCCTTGGCTAGACAGTGGGAATTCTCATCTGAAAGGTCATTTTTCCAAGCTGTTTTTCTCCTCTATGTGTTCGTTTCGAGTGGAAAAAGAAGACAGAACAGAAGAAATTTAGAATTCAAAGATATAGCCATGTTAGGGCCTTTGCAGTCTGCCAGAAATAGTGCAAATTGAGTCCACTTTAAGTGTTAGGGTTAGTGCTAGGGAATCATGGGAACTGGGTTTTTTTCTGAGACATTGAGCCTTCTCTGTCAGAGAGCTCTGGGGCCACAATAAACTACAGTTCCCATGATTCCCTAACCCTTAAAGTGACCTCAATTTGCACTATGTAGAATCGGTATGTAGAGAGATCCTGTAGCCCCTTTGAGACGCACTGAAAGAAAGAAGTTGGCCCTATGAGCTTTCCTAGACTTCAGTCTACTTCCTCAGATGCATATTATTATTATTATTCAAAGATATAGCCATGTGAGTCTGTAGGATCAGGACGTAGAGAGATCTTGTAGCACCTTTGAGACTCACTGGAAGAAAGAAGTTGGCAGCAGGAGCTTTGGGAGACTTACTGTATATACTCGACTATAAGTCGACCTCATGTATAAGTCGAGGGCAGGATTTGGGGCCAAGATTAGGGATTTTGAGATGATCCATGGATCAGTCGAGGGTAAAAACCCACGGATATGTTGAGGCCATGTAACAAAGTCTGAAGCAAAGGAAAACAATGCCAACGAATTTAACAAAATTCCAGCAAGCATAGCTGTTTGTACTCATCCTAAAGGCTGGATGGATGAGAGAGTGGAGGAGGCTCAGTGATTCCAGGACAGATTACTCTTGCCTTTCACCAAGGGATGGCTCCTTTTCGTAAAATAAAAATACAGTACTAACATTGACCTGTGGTTAAATCGACTCCGGTTTTTGGCATCAATTTTTTTTTACTAAAATTGCTAGACTTATATACACGAGTATATACAGTAAGTCCGTCTACGAAAGCTCCTGCTGCAAACTTCTTTCTTTCAGTTAGTCTCAAAGGGGCTACAAGAAGATCTCTCTACATACTGAAGAAAGCTATGTTAGCAAGGAGCGTCTTTGGCGTAACTATCTTTGGCACGCTCTCCGGTATTTTCTCTCTGAGCTGGCAAGGAGGGAGAACGAAAAAGTGCCCAAGGAGAGCCATACCTGGTTTAGAGGCGTCGTCTTGCTCTGCCGCAGCAGCTCTTGGTCCAACGCCTCTTGCCGGACATCTCTCTTGCTCTCATTTCACGGCAGCAGTCAAACCACAATGTGGTCAACTTCCTCGCAGAGACGGCGCACGGGTCTCTGGTTTCCTGTCGCCCTGAGTCACAGAATGTGACATCCGCTATTTGGGCTTAAGAGGGCCTGCAAGGCTGAAGGGCAAGCACCTGGAACACAGAACCCGCTTGACACATTTCAAAGCAAAATATTTGAGCCTGGCCGTCGGGGATGCCTGTTTCGTTCACATATTAGGCTCATTTATGTCCCAGCTTTCCTCCCAAAATGGCATGCGCTTCCCTTCCTCCCTACTTTTATTGTCGCAACTAGTCACTCGGTGAGATTCATAGCTCAGTGAGGTCTTGAACTTGGATCCCCAAATTCCCCGAGACCATACTCAAACCACTGCACCATGCTTGGCACATTCACTCAGGAATGAAGTGACTTGCATCAATCCTCTCCTTTTTGGATCTTGGCTCCTAGGACCCCCCAAAAAAAGTATGGGGAAGGATTTTGGGAAAGGCAGTCCCAAGTTCATGGAGTCAAGCCATTGGTCATCTGTCTTGGTCAGGGGTAGGCAGCTTTTCCCCTTTAAGGGCCGAGGCACTTCAGCTCCCAGAAGCCTCAGCCATGTTGGCCAATAGCTCCTGGGATTCTGGGAGCTGAAGTCCTTCGGCCCTTAAAGGGGAAAAGTTGCCTACCCCTGAGTTACTGGGCTTTGGGTCAACTGGTTTTGATGGGAGTATGGGCAACCTCTTCCTCGCCTTCTACCGTCGTACCCTCTCCTCAAAAAGAGTCTAGCTGTTGATGTGAGCTGAGCAAGATTGGTCCAAACATGGCCTTCCAAGCAACGTCTCCAACAGTTGTCTATGCCTGGTGCACCCATTGAATGCTACATGTGAAAAACTACTTGTCCAATATGTCCACATGCTACGTGTGCAATTGTCTGAACACTCCCATAATATATACACATACACTTGTAAGTCAAAGTCAACACTTCGAGTTAAGTGGGCTCCAATCTACAAAAGCTTATGCTATCATAAACATGGTAGTCTTTTTTAAGATGCCAGAAGACTCTTTCCCACGGGTCCCTTCTAACTGAACAATTCCGGAACTCCCATTTGAGATCTTTTGAGATGCTTAACATAGACCTTGGCAGCCCTTGACCACAAGACAGGCTACTGAATTATTTTAAGGTTGGCTGAGGTTGGGGAGAGGTAGAATCATAGAGTTGGAAGAAACCCAAGGGCCATCCAGTCCAACCCCATTCTGCCATGCAGGAACTCAAAATCAAAGCCTCCCCAACAGATGGCCATCCAGTCTCAGTTTGAAGATCTCCAAAGAAGGAGACAAGTACTTTCTAACTTCAGCCCCAAAGACATGCACTGATAAGCTGTAATGCATGAAATTTTATGCCAACTAAACTGACTAATTTTTAGGAGTCACTGGGCTTTTAATATGAAAACAGGCTATTTGAAAAATTCCACATTCAATTCTACATGCGCTTTCTAAAATTCATTAACTATACTTGTTAAGTGAGAATGCTAGAAATATTCTGAGTTAGCTATACCCTCAAAGTTTTGCAAGGGAATATGTATTCGTACTCAGGAGGAAACATCATTCTAAAAAGATAACCTGCCTTAAAAGAAATCTGAAGCTCTCTGACCACAAAGAGATGTAAACACATGCCAGCCTAAAATATTACTTAATGTTTTCTTTATTTAAAAGATCATTCACAAAATACCATATCCATAAATTTACTTTTTGTCATGAAGCAGAATGTGTTAAGTGTTTGGAAATTTCTCTTTACACATTTAAAAATCAAACGACTATAAGTGAGTCTTGCATGGGAAGCCTTGGTTTTTTTTGCTCTTAAAATCTTGGTTCTTCTGTACTTTCTTTTTCTAAAAACAGAAGCGAGGTTCTTAGATGGATTTCATTTGGAACACAACCACACAGACACACAGTGCATGTCTTGGAAAGAAAATTCATGTTAGACAAATGGTTCTTATTCTGAGAAACGGACATAAAGACGAAGGCGGGAAGGGGAGAGAAAAGAGAAGCTTACATTTGTTCAGACTGGTGTTGGTCGGTCCATTTTGGGTTATACAAATTAACATCACCCTTGGATATTTGCCAATTCCTTCTTCAAATTAGGATGTATTTGCAGACAGTGGATGTGTTTTGTTTAAGGGGAGAGAAAGAAACATATACCTGCTATTTTTCATTACACTCTATACCAAAGGAAAAACTAGATATCCTAGCACTGAGGTCCAACACTGCATGGATCGGCAACACTAGGCTCCTCAAATCTGCAGAACTGTTCAATATTCCTTCCTATCAAAGTTACTTTTTCAGCAGAATTCATCCGGTATAAAGAATCGAGGCTAGCGGGACTTCCGGCAGTTAACCAGGCCTCTTGTGCCATTAAGAGACCAAGCAAAGAAACAAGAACAACCCTCCCATTTCCACTGTAAAAGCTAACTGCCAAAGCCAAGGCAGGAGTGACAGAACCAAACGCTGGAGTGAAGACACCGTTTGCTTCCAAAGGAAGCCCCACTCCAACAAACCAAACAAAAACTCTTTATTGGTTTAAGAAACTGTAGGTTAAAAGTTAATAGCTGGTAGGTAAAAAAACCAAAACACAAGCAAACGTAGGACAGTCCTGGGGGGGGGGGCTACGTTAGGCACAAGGTTGGACAGCACCGACCTATGAGCGCCAGTGACAAATGTGTAGGCCACAAGAAGGCAGAGGACATACCGCTTCGGGTCCAGAGAGAGATCTGCAAGACGCTCAGTCAGGGTGGCTCCCCTTGCTCTTGTGGCTGTTTTAAATCTTTTATAGCTGCCAGGGAGGAGGGGGGACGACTAATTATATATATATTTTTTTTCTGAAGTGCCTTAGCGGCAAAAGGGTGTACTCCCATTTAACTCTGTGTTGCATAGGCTATTTCTACAGGGACAGTGTTCTATGACTCAAGACGTCTTCCACTTGGGACGCTTCCGAGTCAAGGGCCATGGCGGGGGGGAACGGGGGTGTCATACGTGGCAAGCATGCAGAGGGCACAGAGACTCTGTGGAAAGAAAGAGGGAACAAATCGGAGGACTGGCGCTTTACCCATGTGTCTGGGGAGTGGAAAAAGCCAGAGAGGAGGAGGAAGAAGGTGGAAGAGAAGCCCACATCCATGGAGTAGGGCAGCATGGGCTGGGCTGGGCTGGGGGGGTGAGGAAAGGGGAGAAACTTAAGACAATGCAGGCAATAGATACAGCAAAGCCAAGAACGTACTAAAAACCACTTGTTAACAGCTGACATGCATTCACAAGCTCTGGTTTCTTTTTTTTTTAAGATTTTGTGTTTTTTCATTTCTGTTTCGAGGAGGACAAGTGTCAGATGGTAGGAATGGTGGCCGCAGGGTTAATGTTCTGAGCACATTGAGACACTCTGGGCTGTCTTGCGTTTTCTCCCACATCCCCACCCAGTCCCTCCCGCTCTCCCGTCCCGTCCCCCCCTCATTCTTGCCCCCCTCGGGCTCATTCTTGCTCTCCTTTTACTACTTCCTCCCTTGGCTTGGCTCCGCCAAAGATCGCAGAATTGGGGTTGGCTACTTGGTTGAGGGGAGTAGCAACTGTCCGGGGCTTGAGCTGAAGTCTGGGCCGCTGGGCTCTTTCCTCTGCAAGAGAAAAACCAGTTCTCTTTGAGCTGTAGTCCCACAACCTGAGTCAATGAAAATACCTCCCCCCATACATAGCAAGTGGCACCATACCTATTTACACCATACCTATTTACATTATTTTGTAGTTTTGTGTGATAGTTACATATCCATGAAACACATGTGTTACGTGCAAGGGGTGAAGGCCTGGAAAAAGTTAAATTTGAATGAATAGGGAAGCGTTGGTCACTGGAATCAAAGGAGCTGGTATATTAGGAGGAAGCGACCATGTAATGCTGGAATTCACAATTGTGGGATGGGGCAAAGAAGATTACAGTCAAACACACAAGAAAGCGAATGTTAAAATCCTAAATACGCTAAGGGCACCAGATCCCACCTGCTCTTGGAAGCTAAGCAGGGCCAGGTCTAGTTAGCATTTGGATAGAAGACCGCCAACGAATACCAGGTGCTATAGGTATGGGTAACATCTGGTTGATAACTGTTTGCAGCCATACCTCAGAATTTCTGACAAAGAAATTCTTTTTCATAACGTCTTTTTACATATCCCAGCCCCCTTTTCCCTGACTCGGGTTGACTGGTAAATTTTATTTAGCACTTTCAGTGTCTGCAGGATGGTGAAAGGGGGCTAGAGAAACACAGACTTGCAGCAGTCTGCAGTAAACAATGCAATGCAACTTGAGCTGGGAAAGAACAGGATTCGGTTATAACCAAACCTATTGTAGCTGTGTGCCTGCCTACAATGGGAACAGCAGACAGCAGAATCTCTGCATGAAAGAACAAATGAGAGAGAAAAGGGGAAAGCAGAGCTATCCTGCCTCTGTTTATAAAATTTCAAAGAAGGAGACTCCACCACACTCCAAGGGAGTGTATTCTTTTTGGAAGAAACTTTGAAGTGGCCTGTAGAAGGTTCAAAATGTTTTTGTTCACTTAAGCCAAGTTTATCTGACCTGGTTGTTGCATTGCTCATTGTGCATAGTTAGTTTTGAATAAAAAATCTGCACTAATATGTTGAACTGCTGTTCTTTATTGCGGTGCAGGAACCTAGTGCTGTTCTGCCACTGGTACCAAATTTTCTGCTAAAGAATAATTCCAGGGAGATATCTACTTCATTAACTGAAGTATACCTGTAAATAGTTTAATTAAATAAAGGTACTCCTCTAGCAGCAATTTTTTTTTAAAAAAGATAACTAATAAAAACTGAAGATGGCAAACACCTTGTGTAAATGCTGCCAAGGTGTTTACTATGACACATGCACAAAACAGAGTATGCGTTCCTTTGGAAATATGGCTTCTCGTATGCAGAGTTATGCCTTAAGAGTTTGCAAGAGCCTTGCACACTGTTGCAGCTTTCAGGAGTCTTACTTGCCAGAACTGGCAAAGCCACTTCTGAGCAATGCTTGCCTAAGAAAACCCAACAAGTCGCCATAAGTTAACAGGGGACTTGAAGTCACATACACTCCAGACTGCCAAAAGGGCAGGTGGAAGTGTTACATATTTGGGCTTTTGCCAAGCAATTGCATGTGGATTTCATGCTCTATACCAGGACCTAACAAGTGTCAGCTGCAAGATGGGTTGTCAGTAGCCACAGTTTGGCCGCAAGATAGGGAAGAAAAAGAATACCGCCTGCCCACCTTCTGTTGGCTCTCTGAAATCCATGGAAGATCCACGTAGCGGAGGGCCATCTCTGAAGCGACCAGTTCCTCCCATGGGTGGGCCGCCACCTCGCCGATCCCCAGGACGCGTTCTGCCTCGGCCTCCCAGGAAGTCGTCATCTCTGAAGCCTGCCAAGAGGAACACAGCAGCCAAGGTCAGCCATTTTGCTATGTCTGAAAACAGTGAAAATCTTGCTCACTGAAGCAACCTGTGCAAGGGTCTAACAGAGAGGTAGGTGAAGGATCAGCCAGGCACTTAGGTTATCAAGACGTGTTTAGTTAAGAGCAATGGACTAGAGAACTGTAGACAGACTGAGCTAAGAGACAAGTAGAAAAGAAGAAATCTATTATTCCATACTTCTCTCTGCCAGAACCTACTAGTATTACACAGCCCCGCCACTGCTCACTTTTTGTTGCAAAGTGGAGAGGTATTTTTCAAGAGTGCTTTGATGGAACTGCATGATTTGACTCTGTTGCTTCAGCATTTCTCTTGGTTGTGTTGCAAATATTGGTTAAATTTCCCCCCTTCCTCTATGGTTGTATCATTGTCTTAACTGATAAGAAATGCCCTGGAATTCCTCATAGGAGAAAGTATTAAAAAAAAGAGAATGTAGGCATGAAAATGAGGACAATGTGGAAAGTGAATAGACTCACACTTGGTAGATACAACATCACAAGACTGTTAACTATTTGAAATTGCAAACTTACCAGAAACCTTCCTTTCTGAGGAATTTCAAGCTTGGCTTTATTGTAGCAAGACTTTTAATAGGCAAACGAGAGTCCTTGATGCTATTCTTCATTTTCTAAAATAAACATCTTAGGACTACCATGTGAACAACCTCTATTATAACTAGGATTGGAAAACCATCCATGCCCACCAAAGTAGCCTGCACAAGGGATGCTAGAAATCCCAATTTTTATTTGTTGAATGACGTCTAGAGTCAATGCTTACAGACTTAAGTTTGCAAATGCAATCATCAAAAGATAAGTGTGAAAATGAACATTTGGGTTCATCCAGGAGAGGAAAGAATCAAGCTTTGGAATGCAAGATTACCTTAAAAGCTAATGCTCACAAGGCAACACCTTCAGCGTCTTCATGGTTCATTAAGAGAGTAGCCCAACAATTAGGTCAGTATCTAGATTCAAGGGCAGCCAGTACTATGAATCTAATAAAGAGTGCTTATACCCCCAGATCAACACCTGTAAAAATAGGAATATCATCCCCCACAGAGATATGTGTAGGTTGGAATGTCCAAGATGCAGACTTTGCTTTACTTCCCAACTTCTTTGCTCAAGAAAACATACAATCCATCATATCCAACGGATGGCAAGGCTGATGAGGAAGTTAGTCAACTTGGGGTGGGTCAGGGTGTCTGTTCTGATCTATCCCTACTGGCTTCTCACCCAGTGAGCCTGAACTTTATTTTGAGATTCAGAATTGCTGGCTGTACTAGAAGGAAAAAGACAGATGGATACACAGTCCTACTGATGGAAAGGCAGAGTAACAGAGAATTTTACAGTCCAGATGATGTCAGGTTCTTCTGAAGGTGATACTTACATCTGTTAAATAAACTTACTTATACCTCAAGTCTTCAAAGAATCCAACATTTTTCTATCCCATACAATGATGGCTTTCCCACTGAAATTCTCCCAAGGAAACAGAAAACATATACATGTGCCCTTTGCCACGATCTCCAAAAATACAAGATGTCTGAACAATGTTTGGGGCATTCCACCTTATTGGAAAATTAAGACTGCCTTACCACCACCTGCGTCAGACGGACATCTGAAGGAGGGAGGCAAAGGATGTTTAAAAATAAAAAAGGAAAAAGATTATGGAAAAAGTAGAAATACTGCTACCAGAATTGAAGTCATCTCTGGACTCCCATCCACCTCCTCGTGATTCCCGCGGACCTCCGCCCATGCCTAAAAAGAAAGCCACATTGCAAGCATGGGTCAATGGGGAAGGCGGGAAGTTCTATAAGGTTCCACTTCCAATGGTGGAAATTCCAGTGCTCTCTCAGCCTGGTGTATTCCTCATGTTCTCTAACATCAGGCAACTGTACTCTGTAGGAGAATGCGGCGAGATCAGAGAAAGGCGTGTGAAGACCTGGGAAAGCTGGTAGTTGGTTGGCATGTTTAGCTCTCAAGGAGTGGGACTCCGCTAGACCTGAGCAGGAATGGCTGTGGTGAGAGACCTGTGAAGTGCCAGCAGCATCTTCAGGAAATGCAAACCTTTAAAGACCTTATTTTCCCAAACTGAACTGTGCTGAATGAAACCACTTACAGTGAAAAAGTGGCCCACTTTTTCAGTAGTGACTTTTTTTATGCCGCCCAATCCATGAAGCTGTTTTTTAAATCCTGCTCTATTAATTCAAAACATCAAATCTTGTGACCGAAACAGATACTCAAGGCACGAGGTGGAGGATTAGCAATCCAAAAATCCTGGCATGAGTTACACCACATGAAAATTATTTCCTTTTGGTTCAATAGTTATCATCATCTATGAATTTAAATTGTTAACAGCTATATTGGTGCCATGGTCTATGGAATATAACAATATATTTATGCAATCAATTTATCTTCAACAGAATAGCGGAAGAGAGCTTTTGAACTTACTTTGTACTTTTGCACTACAAAGCAGCAGAATCACAACCAAATTTACAAAAGGGGCAGGAAGAACAGATTGACCAGATCTACTGGTAGATCTCTGGATGGTTTACAGTAGATCCCCAATGGAGTTCTGAGAGGAAAAATGGGGATGCGACTGCCACTGTTGGTCTATTACTAATTCCTTCTTTCAGCCTGTTTCTCAGCAGGAGTTGTTTGCTTCAGACCAGGGGCATGTTCAGCTCTGCTGGTCAACTCTAGAGATATGTGCTAGAAGTGCTGATATAGGGTAGCACACATGCAGATATATATTCATCCCTCTGCACAGTTCATGGGATGCATTATACAGAAAGACTTCAGACTTTGCTTCCTGAGCCACCATTTTATGCCTGGATTTAGTTGGTTGACCTCAGTGTTCAAAGTAAAGCACATCAAACAAATCTCACTAGCTTGACATCTGCCCATCTCAATTTCAGAATATTGCCTTGTTATACGTTTCTGCACTCCTCTGTCTGGCAGAATGGTGATCCAGAGAAATCACAACCCCAAGTTCTTCTAAGCTTAGCTATACAAGTCCATAGCTTTCTAGAACAGAGGAAAGCTGCATGACTAGAAATTACGTTTATTAAAATAGCCAATACTGCTCAGTGAAGTCACCAGAAGTTGGTCTCTTTGAAGAGCTTTAGTTCCCTAAGAAGTAATGGCTTACCTGCTAACTTCTATTTTAGAAACAGAGCTTGAGGATATGCCATGCTTATCTTGTCATCCTATGTACCTTTAACTTCTTGCTTAACATAAATTATTTAGAGTAGCTGGTGTGTCTCCAAAGCTAGCATAGCTCGACCCCAGGGAAAGAGAACTCTGCTCCTATGGATGCTGTGGGGATGCAACTCTCATAATCCTTCAACATTGGCTATGTTGGCTGAGGCTAATAAGAGTTGGCTGAGGCTAATGGGAGTTGCAATGCAACAACAGTGGAAGGACCATAGTTATTCACCTCTGCTCTACACTGAACCAATTCATGTAGTACCGCATTTGTCTATCATATCATTAGTATGCACAAATTGGCAGCTCATTTTGCATGTTTACTAGTATAGCATTCTTTAAGTGCTGAAAGTGTTAGAGAAAGCATTTACATCCATGTTAAATATGAAACCTGAGGTTCTTGGGCATGCAAAATGTTTGCCCCACCCCACCCCCAAACACACCCGTCTTCCTTATAAGCCAAGGAAGTAGAAGGGATAAATCCTCTAGTTTCTTGAATGTACAGGAAGATGCTGGCAGATCCATGCTAGTTAAAATACACAGGTGTGTTTTCATGGACTGGAAAGATTTTAGTTGAGGAAGAAGAAGAAGGGACCACCAAGATAATCTACTTCAACCACCTGGTGATACAGAAAATTCATTACCACAGCATCCTTCATAGTGATTTATCCAACCACTACTTAGCAGCCTCCAATAAAGGAAAAGGTCTGCTTATGCTCTCAGAAAGATCTTCCTGACATTTAGTAGAAATTCCCCCTTTTTGTACTCTGAACTCATTAATTCTGCTCCCAACATCTAGAGTGACGGGAAAGCATTTTGTATCCATTACGTGATAGCCCTCCAAACTGTGTCAATGGCTCTCATATCCCCATTTGGTTCAGGTTCTAGTACCAGGTTCACCTGTGTCTACAGGATTTTGAAATCGCAGTCCTTGGGACTCCTTTGTATATTATGCTGGGATTAATAGAGCAGCTCCTTACTCTGCCATTGCCCTTCACTTTGCTGTAGCGTTCCTACCCTTCAAGGCCTCAAGGATGTCAAACTACTTCACCCCTTCATAAGCCAGGCTCTGTGCATGCATATCATATTGTCTTTTGCATTAATCTTGGAGGAACCTATGTCATTCAACAGCGCTTGAAGACTCTAACTAGCACTTGTCTAGTACTTCATGTTACACACACACTGATCCAGGTGCACTAATACACCCATTACAGTTTAACATGTAGCAACCATTTAAAACATCACCTCTGTCATCTGGGCCACCTTTCCTGAAACCAAAGCCGCCTTTATCTTGTTTCCTGCCCTCGGCTATGTCCACTCGGAGCGACCGGTCACCCAAAAGCTGTTGGATAGGAAGGAAAGAAGGCTGACTGCTTGCCAGGTAGATACCAGAGAGACTTACAAACACACCACACATTTTATATTCCAAATGTAGAGTACTTACTGCTCCATCGTATGTCAGAGCTTCTTTGAGTGATTCAACCTCATCAAATTCTACGTAACAAAATCCTGTAACATGAGAAAAGAAAGGAAGAGAAAATTGACTAAAAAATAAGCAAGCTTTAACATCTTGGGCTCTTGGAAAGCTGTAAACTAAACTCCGCTAACATCAGACACAAAATAGGTGTACAAACTGAAATGGCTCAATACTTGCCACTCAAGTTCTCAACTTTGCCTTGACATCCTCTTAACAGCCCAAGGAAATATGAGAAATGGGAAGACTAATCCATAGGCAGATCTGTTCTCATACAAGCTTCCCCAACGGTTGAGAGTAAAAGCCCTTCCTCTTCTGGGTACTGTCACCCGCAGACATTAGCTGAGTGGCTACCAGAGGCGGCCTTTTCCAATGGAAGCTGTACTCCAACCATTCAATTCTCAAATCCCAAGGGGAACCTCCTAGTCCTGTTGCCACTCTATGGGTAAGTACTAGTTAAGACCTGCCCACTCAAGGGTTTTGTGTGGTCAGTTTTCCATAAGGGTTGTGCTTTGGCCTGTTCTTTACAGTAGTTGGAATTTTTAAAAAGGTACTATTCAACATTTTTTGAATTCTTTCTCCTTTTAGACCATTTGTCTTGCTATTTTTGATTCGTAAAATTGGCTTTCAATTAATTCCCTTGGGCATGCTTCTCAGGGGTCTGTGCCTCATGCCAGCATACATCTCAGTCCATCTCCATGAGTTGTTTTAGGAAGTAAACATATGCAGGGGTGGAAAACATTGCCATGCCATGTGTTCTGTAAAATAGCTCTGGTGCTTGATCTGCTGCTCTGCTTCAGCTTACGTACGAGGAAAGTAGTCATCTGACTTCTTCCCGGAGTTACTGGATTGTGTCACTCTGAACCAGCTCCTCCTGTTTGGAGAAACAGTGGTTTGTACTAACTATCACCGGGGGGTTGCAAATGTGCTTCACAAGAACTCAGTGCCAGGGAGCTCTAACCAAACTTGCTTGGTGTGTGTGTGTGTGTGTGTTGTCTGCCTTCCAAGAGTTTCTGTCTTAGGGTGACCCAAAGGCAAACCCATCACAGGGTTTTCTTGGCAAGTTTCTTCAGAATGGATTTGCCATTGCCAACTTTTGAGGCTGAGAGACTTGCTCAAGATGGGTTTTCATAACTGAGCAGGGATTCGAACCTTCCTCTCCAGAGTCATAGTTCAATGCTCAAGCCACTACACCACACTGGATCAAAAATATGGAAGCCCATCATTAAGTACAAATGGGAGCTGCAACAAAACCTGGCACTGTAGTACGTGTGTGCTTAGGGTGCCAGCCAAATATGCCTCCTTCCAGAATACTCCATTCTATCTATGGCCACTGAGCATTGTTGCTTTGCTGTTAACTGCCCTCGAGTCGATCTTGGAGACATCTCCAAGATCCCCTGTCCTCCACTGCTCTGTTTAAATCCTGCAAACCCATACCCATGACCTCCTTCATAGAGTCATCCATCTGGCATGTGGCTTTCCTCTCTTCCTACTTCCCTCCACCTTTCCCAGCATTATTGTTTTTCCCAAAGAGTCCTTCCTTCTCATAATGTGTCTGAAGTATGGCAGCCTCAGTTTGGTCATCTTTGCTTCTTCCAGGGAGGTTTCCGGCTTGATCTGCTCCAGGACCCATTTGTTTCTCCTTTTGGCTGTCCATGGGGTCCTCAGCACTCTTCTCCAGCCCCACATTATCTCAGATGCATTGGTTTCCTTCCTCTCTTCTTTCTTAACTGTCCAGCTCTCCCATCCATCCATGGGAATAGGGAATACAATGGCTTGTATGACTCTGACTTTTGTGCTGAGTTGTATATCTTTGCATTTCAGGATCTTTTCTAGTTCTTTCATAGCTGCCCTCCCCATTCGTAATCTTCTCCTGATTTCCTGACTGCAGTCCTCATTTCTATCAATCTTTGATCCCAGGTATCAATCGATTAATGTTTGATCCCACTGAGCATGCTCAGTCCTTGATGGGGTAACTTGGGAGACTCCTCTTAACATTTCTCTAACATCTACAAACCCCGGGGACATCCCCAAGTATCCCCTTCTTGGGTCCTGTCCCAGATGAAAGGCAGGACATAGAAATAAAGAAATATCCTGTTTTGTGTTCTTAAGCCACCATAAAATGCAGCACCTGGTATACAATTTAAGGCTTTAAAAGATTATTCACATAGCTCCAAAGCTGGCATATCTTTGCATCCAGGGTAGGCAAGTGAACCAATTCTT
This sequence comes from Phrynosoma blainvillii, assembly GCA_026167975.1. Classification (NCBI taxonomy): domain Eukaryota; kingdom Metazoa; phylum Chordata; class Lepidosauria; order Squamata; family Phrynosomatidae; genus Phrynosoma; species Phrynosoma blainvillii. The sequence goes on along the minus strand of JANUYF010000014.1, from coordinate 2,263,869 downwards.
GTCCTGGTGGCAGGATGTACAATTGTATTTTCAGATGAAAAGTATCTGGAAGCCTACTATTCTTTATTTCCTGGATTTTGGGCTATTTTTGGTGGAGATCAGGGAGTCTAATTTTTTTAAATGAGAATTTGGAAGTTTTAGAAGTGTAAAAAGGGATCAGGCTCACATGCAGCCTGCAAGCTACACTTCCTTACCCTGGACCTATACTAAAAGAGCAAAACCTGGCATGAAGAGAACACACAGAAACACCCACCTTTAAATTTATCTGTTTCTTTGTCTCTGACTAACCGGACACTCCTTACGCTGAGATCCTTAAAGATGGCATCAATGTCTCCTTGGACCGTGTTGAAGGGAAGGTTGCCAACATATGCTGTGAAGGGGGGCTCAGTTGGAAGCTCTTTCTGTTTACGTGGGCCAAGGCCAGCACCACCACGGGACCTGTTGACAAGAGCAGGATTAGACTCCATGTTCCAAGAGGCTCCCTTGCAATCAAGGAAAAGCAGCCACATTCCTCAGAATATGTACTGAATCATAGTATCCTAGAGTTGGAAGAGACCCCCAAGGGCCATCCAGTCCAACCCCTTTTTGCCATGCAGGAATACACAATCAAAGCACCCCCGACAGATGGTCATCCAGCCTCTGTTTATAAACCTCCAAAGAAGGAGTCTTCACCACTCTCTGAGGGAGAGCAATATAGCTAACAACATAAAAAAACACAGCTAACTTACATTTTTAAAAAAATCACCCAGTATAAAAATTCAAATTTCCAGAAGTCATGTAAATATCTCAGACTGATATAATGCAAATCCATCCTGGTATTTCAACTGACAGCTGCTGATCACCTGTTTATTTATATTATTTTTGTTACAAAGCAACTGCACCTCTTCATTTCCCATTTTGTGAGCATCCTTACAATTCTAACTGGAGTTTCGGCAATAAATTCTAGTCTTAAACCTTACTATGACCTTACTTTCAGATACTGTATACATCGGATTCTGCCTGGCAAAAGGGCATCTCCCTTCAACCTTGTCTCAAAGTTACTTTTAATTCCAATTACTATCCCTCTCCTTTTACTGACACTTTCCCAAGATTTCCACGGACAACTCTGCATCCGTCTGAAAGAAAAGATATCTCAGGACTAGGTTTTATGATAAGCTTCCTTTTGATTTGTTTCACTCATGAAAATATATCCCCGCTTATAGTGAGGTCTCCCAGATTATTCTTTCCCCTAGTAGCTCTGCAGAGCTCAGACACATTACCAGGGCCAAGGCTATTATTATTTATTATTATTTATTATTAGGAGGCTTATCATATTAATATATCAACAATATATCAACAATATATCATATGATGATGACGATGAACCCCCTTATGTAAAGGAATCTTGCAGCACCTTTGAGACTAAGGGCCTTTACAGACTGCCAGAAATAATGCAGCTTGAGTCCACTTTAATTGCCCTGGCTCAGTGCTAGGGAATCATGGGAAATGTAGTTTATTGTGGCACCAGAGCTCTCTGACAGAGAAGGCTCAATGTCTCAGAAAAAACTACAGTTCCCATGATTCCCTAGCTCTGAGCCAGGGCAGTTAAAGTGGACTCAAGCTGCATTATTTCTGGCAGTCTATAAAGGCCCTAACTGAGAGATCCAAGTTGGTAGCACGAGTTTTTGTAGACTTGGGCCTCCCTTACTGAGATGCCTCCCTTTTCTCTTTAACCAGCCAAGGCAGAAAGGGCACCTTCCCTTATTAAAACTCGCCAAATCCACGTTAATTTTCCTTCTTCCCCTCCGTACGCTTACATGGCAGCTGTCATATTGAGCTTACAGTTGTAAACCGCTTAGACAGCCCATAGCGCGATATGAAGCGGTATATAAATGAAGCGGCTTTGCTTTTATTTTGCATATTGTAATCTTCCACTCCTGCGGACTTTGAAAATACAGCGGCCCCTCCACATACGCTGGGTTGAATGATGAAGGACCCCCGTGAATGTGGGAAAATACACAAATAATAAATATATATATTCATCTTACCTCTCTAGGTCAGCCAGTGCGCCTCTATGGCAAACATCTCCCAGAGGTTGATCATCATTCTAGAATCATGCTGGAGGACCTAGAAATGCCTAGAGAAGTGTTTTCTCTAGGTACTTCTAGTTTCTCCAAATACAACTTTATGGTCAACTTCTGGCAGAGTTGCATTGGAGGACCGAGAGATTCCTAGAGAGGACATTTTAAGGAAATCCGTCAAAGCCACATATGGGAAGGGATGACCGTAATGAAGAGACCAATTCCACAGCCAAGACTGCTTTACAATTGCTTTCACATATTAGTGTAATATGTGTGTGTGTGTGTGTCTATATACATATTATATATACATATATATCATAGAATCATAGAGTTGGAAGAGACCCCAAGGGCCATCCAGTCCAACCCCCTGCCATGCAGGAACTCCCAATCAAAGCATCCCCGACAGATGGCCATCCAGCCTCTGCTTAAATATATTACATTAGTATATACTGCATACATTAGTATATTTCCCCCTTGCACCATCCACCTCCCATAACACCACAATCCTCATTTCATTATTCAGGATGAATCTCAAACACATGACCCACAAATCTGATTTATTCACACACCCCTCCTTTCCTTTTTAACCATCTTCCCTGGATGGATATGGACCCACAAGGTTTATTCTTTTTGGCTTAGCAGCATTTTTTTCCCTAAAAGGAGGACTCCTCAGAGGTGACTTTTGCCAGCTCCTTCTTCTGAAATACAGCCCTCAGCACCTGATATCAATTTACGGTCTCTCATCCAAGTGCTACCCAGGCCTGGCCCTGCTTAGCTCCCAAAATCAAACTGATTTGGCCATATTATGGTTGTCTTCACAGGGTTTTCCTTAGGCAAGGGATCCTTTTTGCCAGCCCCTTCCTCTCAAGGGGATTCCTTGGTGGTCTCCCATCCAAGGACTAACTAGGGCTGACCCTGCTTAGCTTCTAAGACCTGCGGCCTTCTGGGTATTTAGAAATGTGTATGCGCCTTATGGTTTTCCTCATATGGCTTTCTCAGGCATGGGATCCTCAGAAGCGCTTTTGCCAGTTCCTTCCTCTCAAATACAGCCCATAGCACCTGGTATTACTTTACAGTCTCCCATCCAAGGACTATCCAGGCCTGGCCCTGGTCAGCTCCCAAGATCAAATGGGATTTGCTGCCTTGGGGTTGTCTTCACAGGCTTTTCTTAGGCAAGGGGTTCCTTTTGCCTCTCGAATACAGCTTTCAGCACCTGATATTACTTTACAGTCTCCCATCCAAGGACTATCCAGGCCTGGCCCTGCTCATCTCCCAAGATCAAATGGGATTTGCTGCCTTGTGGTGGTCTTCCCAGGGTTTCCTTAGGCAAGGGGAGCCTTGTTGCCAGTCCCTCCCTCTCAAACACCGCCTTCCCTAGTGGTCGGTCTCCCACCCGGGCGCCATCCAGGCCTGGCCCTGCTTAGCCTCCGGGATCGGGGCTGGGAAGGGCTCTGTGACCGAAGCATCCCCGCCTCCCGTGCCTGGCCTCCCAATCCCGGCTCCTCACCCGCGTCCGCCGCCGAAGCTGCTGTAGGCCCGGTCGTCGTAAGCGTCGAAGTCCGCCATTGCTATCGCCGCTGCTCCTGCCTCTTGCTGCTGCCGCCGCCTCAGCCTCCGCGAGAGCGAGCCAGCGCCGCAGGACCCCGCGCCCTTTATATAGCGGGCCACGCGCAGCGGGCTGCCCGACGAGGTGCCTGACGCCAGGGCGACCCCGCGCCTGCGCAGGACCGCCAGAGTCGGGCTGCCCTCGGCGCGCCTGACTCAACAAAGGCACTCCAAAAAGGGACCAACCCCTTTCAGGAGGAAGGCAAGGTTTAGGCTTCTCCTCAGCTGGGTTGGCATCCCTGAGGAGGGGGCGCCTCCATCTCCACCATTCCTATTCTTAAGAAGCCTGTGAAGACTTATTCAGACATGTTAGTCTCTGGAGCAACAGAAAACAAGCTTCCTCCATCCTCAATATGACATATATTTCAAATACTCAAACAGGGCTCTCATATCACCTCTTAACCTTCTCTTCTCCAGGCTAAACATAGCCAGCTCCCTAAGTTTCTCCTCTTAGGGGTTCATGGTTTAATAACAATAATATTGTCTCTTCATATCCCTGATTTCCATGTCTTGTTCTCTGGAGCAGCAGAAAACAAGCTTGCTCCTTCTATGACCCTCCTTCCAATACGTAAACAGGGCTATCATATCTCCTCTTAACCTTCTCTTCTCCAGGCTAAACAGACCCAGTTCCCTAAGTCTCTTCTCATAGGGCTTCATGGTTTAATAACAATAATATTGTCTATTTATATCCCTGACCCCCATTTCTTCCTCTCTGGAGCAGCAGAAAACAAGCTTGCTCCATCCTCAATATGGCCTCCCTTCAAATACCTAAACAGGGCTATCCTATCACCTCTTAACCTTCTCTTCTTCAGGCTAAACATAGCCAGCTCCTTAAGTCTTTCCTCATAGAGCTTCATGGTTTAATAATAATAATACTGTCTCTTCATATCCCTGACTTCCATGTCTTATTCTCTGGAGCACCAGAAAACAAGCTCGCTCCTTCCTCAATATGACACCCCTTCAAATACATAAACAGGGCTCTCATATCATCTTTTAACCTTCTCCAGGCTAAACATCCCCAGCTCCCTAAGCCTCTCCTCATAGGCCTTTATGGTTCCCAAACCCTTCCCCATTTTGGTTGCCCTCCTCTGGACAGAGTTCCAGCTTCTCAACAGTCCTCCATTGCTCTGCTTAAGTCTTGCATATTCATATCCTTGGCCTCCCTAATTCAGTCCCTCCATCTTCCTCTCTTTCCACATCCCTCCACCTTTCCTAGCCATTATTCTCTTTTCCAATGTGTCCTTCCTCCTGATGCTGTGGCCAAAGTATGACGCCCTCAGTTTGATCATCTTGGGCTGCACCTGCACTGTAGAAATAATCTGGTTTGACGCCGCTTTAACTCCCATGGCTCCATGCTATGGAATCCTGGGAACTGTAGTTTGTTGTGGCATCAGAGCTGTAAACTGATATAAGTTTGTAGTGTAGATACACATTAGTTGTTCAGGGAAAGGCGACAGAAGGCTTGAACAGACTGCCAGGAATAATGCAGCTTGAGTCCACTTTAACTGCCCTGGCTCAGTGCTAGGGAATCATGGGAACTGTAGTTGATTGTGGCACCAGAGCTGACAAAGAAGGCTCTATGCCTCAGGAAAAACTACAGTTCCCATGATTCCCTAGCATTGAGCCAAAACAGTTAAAGTGGTCTCAAGTTGGATTATTTCTGCCAGTCTGTACAGGCCCACAGTTGGCCTCACCATTTGCAGATTTGACTTTTGCGGATTTGATTATTTGCGGTTTTGATTAATATGTTCTCTCTATAAGAATCTCTTAAGTCCTCCTCCGCAATTCTGCTGGAAGTTGACCATAGAGTTGTGCTGGAGAACCTAGAAGTTCCTAGACAAAACACTTCTCTAGGCATTTGTAAGTCCTCCAGCATGACTCTGTGGTCAACCTCTGGCAGATGTTGACCATAGAGTTGCACTGCAGGACCTGGAAATTCCTAGAGAGGAGTGGCAGTACAGGGATTCTGGGAGCTGCAGTACAGAAACAAGAATCTCCCCTGGTTGGGAGAGTCTGGGAAGGGCAGTAGCAAAACAAAGACCTCCCCCTTGGCTGGGGGATTCTGGGAGTGGCAGTACAGAAACAAAGCCCTCTCCTTGGCTGGGGGATTCTGGGAATGTTTCAATACAGAAACAAGGGCTGCTCTAGTCATCTCTCTGGTCTGTAAGGACCACTCTGCACTCTGTATGGAAACACTTGAGACCGAATTTGAGTCTTGCAGACCAGAGAGAGAGATGACTGGGAAGGTTCCTAGAGCGGCCCTTGCTTCTGTATCACAGACCATAGAGACAGATATCTGGGAGTTCCTAGAGCGGCCCTTGCTTCTGTATTGAAACACTTGAGGCCTTGAGTCTTGTTGACCAGAAAGAGAGAGAGAGATGACGGGGGGTTCCTAGAGCGGCCCTTGCTTCTGTATGGCGGACTGTGAAGCAGGCGAGGCCTCCTTCTCCTCCGAGGCGCCCACCGGAAGCCATTATCCTGAAACCGGAAGTGGGCCAGGGAGAGGGCCCAGGAGGCCTCCGCGTGCGCCGCCTCCTTCCCCTCACGCGTCTCTCTCTCTCTCTGCGGCCATGGAGGGCGCCGGTCCTCCTCCTCCTCCGTCGTCCTCTTCCTCCCGGCTCCTCCTGGGCCAGAGCCGGCAGTTCCTGGACTTCTTCTGGGACCTGGCCAAGCCCGAGCAGGAGAGCCGCCTCAGCGCCACCCAGGGACTCCTGGGATACTTGAGGGAGAACCAAGAGGTAAGACCCTTCTCCTCTCTTTCTCTCTCAGGTCCCAAACGCACACTGGAGAAATAATCCACTCCGAGACCGGTTTAAATGCCCTGGGAACGGTAGTTCTGTGAGACATTGAGCCTCCTCTGCCAGAGAGCTTTGGTGGTACAATAATGCTACAATTCCCAGGATTCCCTAGCACTGAGCCAGGGCAGTTAAAGAGGTCTCAAACTGGATTTTTTCTGCAGTGTGTTCTGGACCACAGCCCTCCGTATCCATATATATATATATATATATATACACATACACACACAACATATATGTGTATATATACATATATATGTATATACACACGCATATATACATACACACACGTGTGTGTGTGTGTATATATATATATATACACACACATACACACATGTGATATATTTATATTTTAAGGGGGGGTCATGGGGGAAAGGATTGTCTGTTTTATCTTGTAAGCTGCCTCAGTTGTTTTTACAGAGCGACAAGATATAAATAATGTTTTATTGTGTGTATATATATATATATATAATATATATATAAATATATATATCTCCACAGATTCTGCTGAAGTATTTTAAGTATTTTATTACTGAAGCATTTTAAGTTTGTTGTGGTTTTTTTTTTTTACTGTTTCTTTTATACTGTAATTTTTATACTTTTTTTATTTTTTAATCTAATGTGTGATTCTTCAATTTTGTACATGGTGTCTTCTTGTATTGGTCTACAACCACAAACAAATTTCCTTCCTTCCAAAAAGCAAACCCTTATTTTTTTGCCATTTTCTGTCAGGGACACCATTTGCCTACCCCATTGTACATAATGGGACTTGAAGGTCCATGGATTTTGGTATCCACTGGGGATCCTGGAACCAAACCACAGTGGAGACAGTGTAATCCTCCTCCTCCTCCTAATAATAATAATAATAATAATGTCCCATTGTGTTTGATGAGACCTAAACATCCATGGATTTTTATATTAATGGGGGGATCCTGGAACCAAACCGCATTGGAGACAAAGGGGCCAGTGTAATACTCCTAATAATAATAATAATAATAATTGCCCCATTGCTTTTAATGGGACTTGAGCATCCATGGGTTTTGGTATTAAGGGGGGGCGGGATCCTGGAATCAAACCTCAATGGATACCACAGATCCACTGTAGTTGCTTTCTTTGCTCCAGTCAATGTGATCCTGTAAACTAATGCAGTTTGGAGGGAAAGGTGACGTATAAATGAAGTGAAAAAGAGGCTGTAATAGAAGGAAAAGTTAGTAGGAGTAGAAATAAGGGGAGAGCCAGCATGGTATAGTGGTTTGCGTGTCGGACTACGACTCTGAGACCAGGGTTCAGTTCTCCACTCGAGCATAAAAATCCACTGGGTGACCTTGGGCAAGTCACACACTCTCAGCCCAAAAGGCAGGCCGTGGCAAACCTCTGAATAAATCTTATTAAGAAACCCTTAGGTTCGGGTTGGCATAAGTCTGTATTAAGTTGAAGGCATTTAACAGCAACAAGATATGTATAAGATTAGGAAATGTTAACTTTTTCCTGTGGTGGGGAGAACCGTGGTTGTGGGACTTGCAACTCAAATTAAAAATGTGAAGCTCTGTGTAATAGTGCATGTGTCTGCTTAGAAGTAAGCTTTACTGTCAAAGTAGTTAAGGTGAGGGGGGAAAACTTCTGGTGAAGGAACCGAGGCAGGGAGGGGACAATTTCTCTTTGCTTTAATATCTTAATTATTAATTTTAGGATGATGACCTGTTGAAATACACACTGAAGCGTCTGATTGTTGGATTGGGAGCAACTCGAGAGGCAGCCCGCCCTGCGTTCAGTCTGGCATTGGCACAGGTGGGTGTTAACAGCAACAACATATGTGTGTAAGGTCCAAAACACACTGCAGAAATAATCCAGTTTGAAACTGCTTAGTTCAATGTTAGGGAATTTCAGGAACTGTAGTTTTGTGAGACATTTAGACTTCTCTGTCAGAGAGCGCTGGTGCCACAATAAACTACCGTTCTCAGGATTGCCTAGCACTGAGCCAGGGTAGTTAAAGCGGTCTCAGACTGGATTATTCCTGCAGTGTATTTTGGGTCTAAGATTTTTACCTTTAGAGTGCAGTTCCAGAGCTTGGAAATGTTAATATTTGGAGTGCTGGCTGAGGCTGTGAGACTGAGCTGCAAATCCAGGAGTCCCAAATAGAGCACCCAAAGACAGTTTTGACTCCTTCAAACCTGGAGCTGGTCCTTGAAAAGACTGTTGTACTAGGACATGAGAGATGTGAAATTCTCAGTCATTCATGACACTCACTGGATGATTATGGACCACTGTCCATATTACAGCTTCTCCTATATACCTTAAGTTTCCACACCTTCCTTTGGCCACTTAAAGCAAGGGTGGGCAAACTGCAGCCCCTCAGGGCTGGTTTTGTGGCCCACAGGGATAAAGGAATACCCCCAGATGCTCTCTAGGCAGTGTGGAGGACATTTCCATCACATTTGGAGGCTTCTTGGAGATTCCAGGAGTGAAAATCAATTTTTGCAAACATTTTCAAGTTCCTCATGTCCATTAGGGAGTGTAGGACATTTTATTTGTGCCTTGATGGTGAGTTCCTGCATGGCAGGGGGCTGGACTTGGATGGCCCTTGTGGTCTCTTCTAGCTGTATGATTCTATGTATCACATTTCATGTCCCCCAGGCCAGTTTAAGTCCAGGAGAGGTCTTTTGTGAAACACAGCCTGTATCAAAATAAATGAACAGGCTATGATATTATGCTAATTTCTGGGTGTTAAGAGTTTTCTTCTGTGCCTAAAATGGCCTAAGAAGATGCCAGAATATGGTGAAAATTCCCCCATCTCCCTTGAGGTATTTAGGGACAAAGGAATTTTTAAAAAACTGTTTTGTAGAAGCAGGTTTGGAGATGTGCAGCCCCCCAAGTTCTCCTGCGGGGCTAATGTGGTCCCCTAGTCTTCTTCAATTTTCCATTTAGAAAAAAGGTGGGAGAAAAATAGATATATAATTATAGGAATGAAACAAGAATTAGTTCTGTTAATGAAAATAATTCAAAATGTGCAAGCATTGACTCCATTCCTGCAGTTCAGTGGTTTGTATAAATAGCAAGGGATTGGTTAAAAACCCTAAAACGAACTCTGAACATTTTTTTATTATCTTGTATCCTCATCCCAAGAGAGTCAGTGTGATGTAGTGATTTCAGTGTTGGACTAGGACACTACAAACCAGGTTTTGACTTAATAATAATAATAATAATAATAATAATAATAATAATAATAAATAAATAAATAAAATTTATTTATACCCCACCCAATGGAGGCCCAATCAGGGCGGCTTACAGTTTAAAAGCATAATCCAGATAAAACATATAATACAGAAAAAAAAACCCCACCCCCCCTTAAAACAATATTAAACAAATTTAAAAACAACGTAATTAAAAATTAAAATCCTACACAGAATAACTAATGCCTAACTAAATGATCCCCCTCCATCTACCGATGGGGCCACGTAGGAGCATCATTAGCGGCTATTTATGTCCGGGGTGGGGGTAACTAGTCCGGAAAGGCCTGCCGGAAGAGATCCATCTTAATAGCCTTTTTAAAGCTATCCAAAGATGTTAATAGATGGATCTCGTCCGGCTGGCCGTTCCAGAGGCTAGGGGCGACAACTGAAAAAGCCCTCCGGGAGGTAGCCGCAAGCCTCGATTTCTGAGGCTGCAGCAAATTCCTCCCGGAGGACCGAAGAGTGCGGGGAGGATTATATGGGAGTAGGCGGTCCCTGAGATAGCTTGGACCCAAGCCATTTGGGGCTTCCACTCAACTATAGAAACCCATTGCATGACTTTGGGCAAGTCACACACTCTTAGCCTCAGAGGAAGGCAAAGGCAAAGGCAAACTCCCTCTGAAGAACTTCTGCCGAGAAAACCCTGTGATAGGTTTATCAGGATTGCTCTAACTCAGAAATGACTTGAAGGGACACAACAGCAAAATCCTTACTCCAATTATATCATTGCATTTGGACACACTATTAAAAGCAGAAAACCTACCTTAGATCTAGAAGGATGCCAAAAGGAGATCCAGGTCATCCCAAAACCTGAGTTTGGAGATGTTAGGTTTGAAGCTCCCAGTATCCCAGATTGCAGCATGGCTGTTGCTGCCTGAGCTAGTAGATTGTGTGTTATGAAAAAAACAAAAACCCAAATTATTAATAATAGTGCTTGTTTTATTATTACCACATTTTTATTGCCAAAGAGATGGATAGACATACTGATGCCATTCTTGGCTGGGTGTAAAAAATGATTTTGCTGGGTCTGGCTATCGTTTTACGATGTCTTTCAAGGAAAAGCCATCCTTTGCTGCTGCATCTTCGGCAACAAAATGACTTCAGACCATCAAGGGAAGGATGTGCAGGGCTTGGGAGATAAAAACAAGAGCAAGTAGTAGGAACAGGTGAGGCATTGTTGGGATTCAAGAAAGGAAGTTGTGTCATCAAAGTGATGAGGTAGTTATTGGCTGCAAGGTGCTGGCAAACAGTGAGGAGATGCAGCTGAGACCAATGAAGGCTAAATAGAAGGTTGCATTCATCTTGGTGAGAGATGAAGAAGGCTGACACTAGAGCAGGCATAGACTATACATGCTTGTGGGCTTCACATATTCCTCACATTCATATTTACAGCTCCAGGTCCTTTGTGGATTCTCTCGCTGGAATTTTTTCATCAAAAATGGAAAATTGCTGCACCTGAAAGCTTCCAAAGAGTGGCACTGTTCCTTTCAAACAAGGCACAACCCATTGCTTTGCTTTGTCCTTTGTAAGCGTTTTTTACAAAAACAAAGGTCTTCAGACCATTTCTGGTTTCAGTTTTTAGGTGAGGTATGGGTCTTGGAGTAGGGAATTAACTCTAGGCCAGGGGTAGGCAACCTTTCCCCTTTAAGGGCCGAGGGACTTCAGCTCCCAGAAGCCTCAGCCATGTTGGCCAATAGTTCCTGGGATTCTGGGAGCTGAAGTCCCTCGGCCCTTAAAGGGGAAAGGTTGCCTACCCCTGCTCTAGGTGCTTCAGAGCATATCTATCACTGGATTAGAATTGCACTGTATAGTTGCTTCCTTCCAGGTTATATAGGTAAACAGAGATAATTGTATCCCCCAAAATGCTCTGGCGTCACTCTGGTGCAGTATGGTTATGTGTCGTCTCTTCCTTTGTTTCCTTTCCTCTAGGTATTACAAGTTTTTGAGGAGATCCCCCTCCTCACGGCCCTGGAACAAATAAAGGAGAAATACAACCTTTCCAAAGTGAAGAAGGTAAGATGAGGAGGTGAGATTTGGGTTTGACATTTCGTGATTGGGATAAACTACAGCAGGGGTAGGCAACCTTTCCCCTTTAAGGGCCGAGGGACTTCAGCTCCCAGAAGCCTCAGCCATGTTGGCCAATAGCCCCATGTTGGCCAATAGCTCCTGGGATTCTGGGAGCTGAAGTTCCTTGGCCCTTAAAGGGGAAAGGTTGCCTACCCCTGAACTACAGGATTTTTAGGGTGAAAAGCAGCTGTGCAGCTCATCTCCAAACTGGTGCTGAGGTGGTACCCACCATACCCAAACAGTCAATACCAGTCTGTCTTTCTCTTTATTAGCAATGTCCAGTGCAATCCTGCTTACAGATCCTGATTAGTAAACACATATTAAGCCATGGTTTCAGATGCAGCAAGAAACTGTGGTTTAAAGAATGGAATGTAGTTCTGCAGTGGAAGCACAGGCATCATGTTCATTTTTACTTTCTCTCTCTGTAATATACAGGTCCTACAATCATGACATCCCAGTAGACCAGGGGTAGGCAATCTTTCCCCTTTAAGGGCCAAGGGACTTCAGCTCCCAGAATCCCAGGAGCTGTTGGCCAACATGGGACTATTGGCCAACATGGCTGAGGCTTCTGGGAGCTGAAGTCCCTCAGCCCTTAAAGGGGAAAGTTTTTAAGCATGCTCTGTGGCAGCATAGGGTCACTTGTGACTTTCCATATTGGTCTACAGCTCCCATAAGCCCTAGTCAGGCTAGCCAGTGGTAAGTGAACGTTCAAGTTGTAGTCTCAATAACATTTAGAGGCCCACAGCTGCCTATCTCTGGCCTGTAAATTGTGAGTCTGTTTCTTAAAAAGGACACATAATGACTGTGGTATCCTATCAGTCTGGTGAAAGATGTTCTGGAAATTGGGGATGGGGAGTTCCTGATTTTCAAACCTACAGAGTTTAAGAAGCATTTGGTTAAAGAATTCGGGAGCCTCATGTGGGATCTGGGGGCCACATGTGGCCCCAGGCCACATTGTACCCACTGTGACATAGGGATAGCAATAGCAATAGCATTTACATTTCTATACCACTTAAAAGTGAACTCAGCACTCTCTAAGCGGTTTACAGTTTGTAAGCCAAAGTTGCCCCCAATAAACTGGGTACTCCTTTTACCGACCTACAAAAGGATGGGAGACTGAGGGCCTTTACAGACTGCCAGAAATAATGCAGCTTGAGGCCACTTTAACTGTCCTGGCTCAGTCCTAGGGAATCATGGGAATTGTATTTTTTTCTGGAACATTGAGCCTTCTCTGTCAGAGAGCTCTGACGCCACAATAAACTACAGTTCCCGTGATTCCTTAGCACTGAGCCAGGACAGCTAAAGTGGGCTCAAGTTGCATTATTTCTGGCAGTCTGTAAAGGCCCTCAGACAACCTTGGAGCCCTGCAATCAAACACACAACCTTGTGGCTGCAGTACTGGCTCAGTGTGCATTTTAAAGTGAATTCACCTGATGCACGCTCCTTGGGCCTATAGCCAATTCAGAATTCTGCTGACCTTTGGATCACACGTGTCTCTGAATTTTGCAGTGCAGCTCTCTATTCAGAAAAAAAATGCATACAAAATAATTGTAGTGGAAGATGTGTATTTTGAAGGAGGGGAATGTCTACAGAAATGTGCATTGTGGGGAAAATGTATACACACATGCATGTTTTAGCAGATGGAATGCAAACATGTCTAAGAACAAAATAGCAGAACATAGTAAAGACTCAAGATGAAACTCACCAGAAAATGGGATGAGCCAGAATTGGTTGATCTCTCTAGTTTTCCTTGGGGAGATCTTGGAGGCTTTGAGGTCACTGGCTGTTCAGCACTGGCCAAAGTATTGGAAGCCTCTGAGTGCAGGATGCTATTGCGTTGCCCAGTTTTAACTAATGATTTTTTTTCTTGTCATTTTAGAAGCTCTTTAGAAATGCTCTGTTTGGAAACTTTTTTGGAGTACTGGCTCTTTTCCAGTCTGGACGTCTTGCAAAGGTAAAGCTAAATGCAGGCATTTCTCAGATGCTTTCAATGTTGATGTTGTTCATTGTCATCACAGACCACGAATTCTACTACAGAAGTTAAAAAGAAACAGACAGCAAAACCTTACAGTCGAGGTTTTGGGTCCACTTAATCATGCATTCTTTAATCTGTTCATCTGCAAGTTCAGTTTTGGACTAACAATTATACATTTTTCCAATCATCATCTATTTTAGATTCATTTCAAAAGACTCCCAGAGGCAAGCGATCATGCTTATAAGGTATTAGGTTTCTTTCGTCCCAAATATCTTTATGGTATTATTACATGCACATTACACAAACCAACACAATTCAAACAGTCATATTCTTCTGTAGTGTCGCTACCTAAATGGACGCATGTTTACCTTATAAAATATGGGAAAGAAAAAGATTTTATATTCACCACTGAAAAGCCACAAGTATAGTCTTCCCTTTTCTCTCCTTTATAAAATGCACAGATGGTTCCTGGTCTTTTAGGAATTTATTTAATTTCTTTTTAATCAAAGTTAAATATACAGGTCCTGAAATGGCTGAATTAAATAATTCAGCCATTTCAGCCATCTCAAGAATTTTCAATACTAAGTCCTCTTCTGTTGGACTTTCCGTACTCTTCCCATACTAGCATAAAGCAACCTTGGTGCCAAGATTGTATAATGTACCTTCTTTATAATTTAGATCCCTGATCTGCTCATCTGGTATTCCTAGTAAGAACAATTCTGGTTTAAAACACATTTTAATTTTGAATATGTCTTGCATTAACTGCTGTGTTTGCATCCAAAATTTCCTGGCTTTGTTGCACATCCAGCACATGTAGTAAAATGAGCCAGTCGGCTTTTCACACTTTTAGTATAGCCTATTAGTCCTCTTAAACATTTTAATTATTTTTACTAAAAAAGTTCTTTCAAATTATAACATATTATGCCCTTAAATCCTTTCTTCCACATTTTCCCCATTGCTACAAATCAATTACAGTCGAGGTTTTGGGTCCACTTAATCATGCATTCTTTAATCTGTTCATCTGCAAGTTCAATTTTGGAATAACAATTATACATTTTTCCAATCATGAATTTTAGATTCATTTCAAAAGACTCCCAGAGGCAAGTGGTCATGAAATGAATGGCTCAGGGTGGCCATTTCCACCTCCTGTTGCTACTGATGGTGGCAGCTTGGTTCTGTTTTTTGGCAGTTGCCTCCTGCATAATTCTTCTGGTGGAACTGTAGGATCTTGGGCCTTGCATACTAAAGCATGTCTTTTCCCTCAGCTTTTTTGGCTCCCACCCAGCTCTGTATCCTCATACATTTCTCCCTCTCTTTTGAATATCTTAGGAGTCAAAAGCCCTCCTGGAGTGTGTCCAAGTTCTCCAGAGCCTTTCAGAGCACCATGCCCACCTGAAAGATCTCCCTCGGAAGACGCTGGCTGACATTGTCACTGAGGTAGGAAGATGGCAAGATCATTGCAAAAAGAGGCCTCTTACAAGGAGGAGTCGTAAAGTTTTAATTAGCACCTTTAAAAAATTTGACGGAAAGTTTGTTTGGATTTGTAGTTGTTAACTTATCTCTATGTAATCACTGTCCAGATTTACACGTTTTCCCCAGCGTTTCTTGACCCTCCTAATACTGTTATTGTAGAAGTCTGCAGACTGCTCCTTAAACCACTCTTCCACTTGATGAATGATGTCATTTGTGCTGTCAAATTGGCAACCCCGAAACAGATTTTTCATTTTGGGGTCTTGGTGATGATGACACTGACAAAATTTCATCAATCATAGAATCATAGCGTTGGAAGAGACCACAAGGGCCATCCAGTCCAACCCTCTCCCAATCAAAGCATTCCCGACAGATGGCCATCCAGCCTCTGCTTAAAGACCTCCAAGGAGGAGACTCCACTACACTCTGAGGGAGTGTGTTCCACTTTCAAACAGCTTTCACTGTCAGGAAGTTCCTCCTAATGTTGAGGTGGAATCTCTTTTCCTGGAACAAATCCATTGTTCTGGGTCCTAGTCTCTGGAGCTTGTTCCCTCCTCAATATGACATCCCTTCAAATATTTAAACATGGCTATCATATCGCCTCTTAACCTTCTCTTCTCCAAGCTAAACATACCCAGTTCCCTAAGTAGCTCCTCATAGGGCATGGTTTCCAGACCCTTCATCATTTTAGTTGCCCTCCTTTGGACACGCTCCAGTTTTGCAACATCCTTTTTGAATTGTTTTGCCCAGAACTGGACACAGGATTATTCCAGGTGGGGCCTGACCAAAGCAGACTAAAGTGGCATTATTACTTCTCTTGATCTAGACACTATACTTCTATTGATGCAGCCTAAAATTGCACTGGCCTTTTTAGCTGCTGCATTGCATCAATATACCATAATAACTTCCGGGTGATAATTATTATTTTACGATACCCCTTCATACTTCTCCAAGTCACTTCTGGCACAACCTGTCACAAAAATAAAGGACACAATGTGCTGATTTTTTTCAACATCATGCACTTGGGGAACCAATGATGACACTGACAAAATTTCATCAACATACCATAACGTCCAGGTGATAATTATTACTTTATGACACCCCCTCGTAAAAACATACTTACCCTTGTAGTTCATCCTAGTATTTGTTTATGCTGCCACCAGATTGTTAGCTCCAGGGAGTGCATAACTTTTGTGGGAACACCTTGTTGCAATTGTGTCTATTTTTGGGCACAATTCAGAGTGCTGGTTATGACCTTTAAAGTCCTAAGTGGCTGAGGACCAGGTTTTTGAAGAACTATATTTTCCCATATGAACCTGTCTATGTTGGGATCTCTTCTGGAGAGACCCCTCCAAATGAGTCAGAAAAAATTGGGAAGTAACTAGTAAATATTGAGTCTGCTCTAGTTCTGACATCTTTGGGAGAATCAGGGGAACATAAGAGAGGGCCTTCTCAGTGGTAGCCCCTAGTCTGTGGAACTCCCTTTGCAGAGAGGTTAAGCCAGCACCTTCCTTACGGTCTTTCCACAAACAGGCAAAGACCTCTTTGGGCTTTACAGACTGCCAGAAATAATGCAGCTTGAGACCACTTTAACTGCCCTGGCTCAGTGTTAGGGAATCATGGGAGCTATAGTTTATTGCAGGGATAGGCAACCTTTCCCCTTTAAGGGCTGAGGGACTTCAGCTCCCAGAATCCCAGGAGCTATTGGCCAACATGGGACTATTGGCCAACATGGCTGAGGCTTCTGGGAGCTGAAGTCCCTCGGCCCTTAAAGGGGAAAGGTTGCCTACCCCTGGTTTATTGTGACACAGAGCTCTCTGACAGAGAAAGCTCAATGCCTCAGAAAAAACTACAGTTCTCATGATTCCCTAGCACTGAGCCAGGGCAGTTAAAGTGGTCTCAAGCTGCATTATTTCTGGCAGTCTGTACAGGCCCTTTGCTACAAGAGGCTTTTGAGAACCTATTGCTTAGGGAGAAGAGGTCTAATGTGTCGGATTGCCTGTTTGTTGTCTTCTTTTAATGGTTCATGTTTTTAACTGGTTTTTAATTTTTTGATAGTTATATTTTTAACTTGCATATGCTGTGAATTTTTAGCTATGTTTTAACTGTCGTAAGCAAGGATATAAAGTGTGAT
The DNA here is from genome assembly GCA_026167975.1 of Phrynosoma blainvillii. Classification (NCBI taxonomy): domain Eukaryota; kingdom Metazoa; phylum Chordata; class Lepidosauria; order Squamata; family Phrynosomatidae; genus Phrynosoma; species Phrynosoma blainvillii. The sequence continues at coordinate 2,246,533 of JANUYF010000014.1, read as the reverse complement.
ATTAATACTAATAATAGTAACAGTAATAATAGAATTATAGCCCAGCTTGCATCCCCAAACTGACTGAGGACAGCTGACATGTATCATTTGAAGAGTCTCTCTGTTCTGCTGAACTTGTGGTTGACAAAGTGTAACTCTTAAGGATCTGGGCATTCTCCAAGGCTGCTTTTTGTGCCTTCACACCCTCCAAACTCCTTGGTCTGGGATTGAAGGGTTTTAATAAAGTGAATTAATTACCAGATTAATTCATTAATTACTCACTTCTCGCTGGTGTTTTTAGATTCCGGAAGCTGTGTTTGAAGAGGTGCTCTTCAGCATCCTGGAGGATGACCTCACTGCAGCCTTCAGTACGCCAGGGCAGCTGTACCTCTTGTTGGTGGGCATCCAGAGGTTTCCAAGAGTTCTACGGCCAGAGAAATTGAAGGTGCTCTTAGGCACATCTGCTGTTGTCACAGAGAAGAATATTCCTCGGTAAGTTGGCCAGGGACTGAGACGTAAATGCAGGTCACTTTTCAGTTACTGTGATAGTGGCAGAAATGCGCAGATTCCAGGATGGTTCACACACAGGCTATTTTGTTTCCATTTGCCTTTAGAGCAGGGAAGGGGAATGGGTGGTCCAAGAGACTCCATTCTGTGGTTCCTGAACCCTTTTGAAGCCTCCAGGCCCATTAAAAAATCATGTGGTTTCCTTTTAGCCAGAAATAGCTAAAAAGCAATGGTTTTGCTTCCAGAACTTTTTCCAGCGTCCTTAAGCTTCTAAACCCGGAAAAAAAATTGTTCAGAAACAAAACCAGAAGTGATAGGTCATCTCTTCTGGTTGTGTCAGAAATGGTTGTATGATGTGGGGTTGTGGTGAAAAATGGTGCACACACACACTTTGTGGTTTGTAAATGTGGTGGTGTCACTTGAAGAGGGAACTTGCCCAGTTTTGAGCATGCCCACAGGTCTTCTTTCAGCTCATAAAAACAGATCCAAGACTTAGTCAACAGGACAGCTTTTATTGCAGTAAAGAAAACATAGCAGACAGGTCCATGACTTCTTTCACAAGTCTGAAGTTAAAGCCTATTGAAACACTTATAGAACATAGCAGTGTCCTGTAGGCTGATGTAACTTAGGGATTGGTCACAAATTCCCGCGCTTCGGCCATTACCATAATGTAATGCCCTACTGTCTGGAAAGTCCGGCAGTTGGCATGATACGTGTGAATCTGTAGCTTCCCACTGACAATAGACAAAACAACCTTGAAGTAACATCTGCACTCTGTTTATGTGATAGAGATCACGTATTTATCAATATCATCATATATGTGTGTCTAACATAATTAACAACCGAATATATAAAAATCCAAAACCATCACTTATTAAAACCATCAGTCTATTTATGCATAAAGTGCTTTCAAAACCACTCTCATTATCTCTTTAACCATATTTTTAAACTGAAGCCTCTAGCTTCAGCCAAGGTGGAAACATCCCACACGCATACCAAAGGAGCCTTTTAGTTCCTAGCCTTTTTTAGCTCTTTTAAAACTCCTTAACCCTTCTAGCACAACCTCACAGTTTTAACCGTTATAGTCAACTATATATTATCAATCTCATCTCTAATCGAAATCAACCAAAACAAATTCTGGCAGGAAAGCATTAAACTAATGCGTTCCTGACTGCAGTGGAGGCATAGTGCATTGAAGATAGCAGGTTATTTAACAGCACACTGCCAGTCCAGATGTCAGCACTGAACACGAGCAGTTTGGCACCGCAGCAAACATACACCATGTGATTTATACAGGTTGAGTTTCTCTAATGTGGAATTCCGAAATCTGAAACACTGCAAAATTGTCCACATGGGTGGGTGAAATAGAGACACCTTTCCTTTCTGCTGGTCCAGTGTACATAAATTTTATTTTGTGTACAAAATTATGGAAAATGGAAGGTTGGAAACTGGCCTATAGTTATCCAGTGGAGTAAGATCCAGGGAAGTTTTTTTCAGAAGAGGTCTTACCACTTCCTCCTTCAGATGTGTTGGGACCCTGACTTGCTGTAAAGAGGCATTAATCACTTCTTTTAACCATCCAGCCTGTCCTCCTCTGACCTGTTTAACTGGTAAGGGTCTAGTACCATATTCTCACATCTCCAAGGATCCTGTCCACATCCTCATGCTGCACAAATTGAAAAGTATTCATCAACACTGGACAAGCAAGAGCCATGGTTACATCCCAAGGAACTGTCAACTCTGGCATCGTAGGGCCTTCGCAGACTGCTAGAAATAGTGCAAATTGAGTCCACGTTAAGGGTTAGGGTTAGGGAATGATGGGAACTGTATTTTATTGTGGCACCAGAGCTCTCTGACAGAGAAGGTTCAATGTCTCAGGAAAAAAAACAATTCCCATGATTCCCTAGCACTAACCCTAACCCTTAAAGTGGACTCAATTTGCACTATTTCTGGCAGTCTGCAAAGGCCCATAGTGGGAGCAAATCTGGGCAATTTTATCTGCAAAATGATGGGCACATTCTTTGCAGCAAACTCTTGAGTGGCTTACATTCCATGAACCAGATTACAGCAGATCCCTCACCATGCAAAATAACTCAGCTGAACGGTTCTGTGCAGCTTAATAACTTCTATTTTTAAAAGAGTTTCTAAGAGCTGAATAACTTTTATTTCCTGTAGTACAGGGTACGTTCCCATGTTTCTGTTTCTCTTGGCTAGGATCCTTATTTTTTCTTATTCAAAGACAGTAGAGGTGACCTTCTAAAAAATAGGGTAAGAATTTAATCTTCATTTTGTTCTTCCCTCTAGGTTGGTGGAGGTTTTGAAAATGGCTGCAAAGACTGAAAGGAAGGATCGGGTCCTTCCGACTGTTGGGTTGGACTTGATGAAGGTTGCTCTGAAGGAAGGCACCTTTGAGCTGTTTTGGGAAGAAGCTGTAGAGAAAGGGTTACTCACAGATAATACCGGACCCTGCAGGTTTGTTGGAAAACTTATTTTTTGTTATGCTGTCTCTACTTCTGTGAAATTCAAAGCTGACAAAATGAATTTCAGCAGGGATTAGTGCAGCTAGGCAAGAAAAGTGAAATGCACAAATATAGAATGAGTAACACCTGAGTTGAAAGCAATATGTGTGAAAAAGATGTAGAGATGTTAGAGAACCAGAAGCTAAACATGGGTCAACAGTTTAATGCAGTAGCCAAAAAAGCCAATGCAATTCTGGGCTGCATCCACAGGAGCATAATGTCCAGATAAAGGGAAATAGTAGTGCCACTTGATTCTGCTTTGTTCAGAATACTGTGTGCAATTCTGGGCACCACAGTTCCAGAAGGATGCAAGGTCTGGAAACCAAGCCATATGAGGAATGACTTAGGGAGCTGGGCTGTGTTTAGCTTGGAGAAGACTGGGATGTGACACAATAGCCATCTTGAAATAGTTGGAGGAAAGTCCTGAAATAATGAAATAATAATAACATTTATTTATACCCCGCTCCTTTGAGCTCAATCGGGGCGGCTTACAGCATTAAAAACCAATACATCAACAGCCCACATCCCTCCCCCCCTTAAAAAGTTATTAAATCAGTTACAAGTTAAAAACAAAATAAACAATAATTTAAAAAACCTCAATAAACATAATAGCACATAAGGAATTGTGGCCACGTTACAATTCCTTTCAACACCCACACTTCCCCTGTCTTAGAGAGGCTCCTCTAAGAGAGGGGAACTCCAAAGAAAGACTCCAGAGAAAAGGCTCCAGAGGCCGGGATTATCTATCCTGGAAAGGCCTGCCGGAAGAGATCCGTCTTGACAGCCTTTTTGAAGCTGTCTAGCGAAGTCAGTTGACGAATCTCATCCGGCAGGCTGTTCCACAATTTGGGGGCGACAACAGAAAAAGCCCTCTGGGAGGTAGCCGCAAGCCTCGATTTTTGAGGCTGCAGCAAATTCCTCCCAGAGGACCGGAGTGCACGGGGCGGATTATATGGGAGGAGGCAGTTCCTAAGAAAGCTTGGACCCAAGCCATTTAGGGCTTTAAAGGTAATAACCAACACCTTGTACTGGGCCCGGAAACTAATAGGCAGCCATTGGAGGGACCTTAGTACCGGAGTAATACGGTCCCTCCTAGATGTTCCTGATACTGATCTGGCCGCCACGTTCTGCACTAGCTGTAGTTTCCGAACCAGGCACAAGGGTAGCCCCATGTAGAGCGCGTTACAGAAATCTAAGCGTGAGGTTACCAGCGCGTGAACGACAGTCTCGAGATCCCTTACTTCCAGAAAAGGGCGCAGCTGGCGTGTCAGCCGAAGCTGATAACAGGCGCTCCTGACTGTCGCATTTACCTGATTCATCATCAGGAGTGACGAGTCAAGGAGCACCCCCAGACTGCGAACACAGTTCCTGGAGGAGAGTGTGACCCCATCCAGGACTGGAGGTTGCAACCCAATTCTTGGTTTCGGGGCCGATACCGTGAGCACCTCCATCTTGTTTCAGATGTCGAAGACGGAGCAAGCTTGTTTGCTGCTGCTCAAGACTAGAAAATAAACTGATGCATTCAAATTACAAGGAAAGAGATTCCATCTAAACCTTTGTTTGGTGTTTGAATACACTGCCTTGGAGGGTGATGGGACTGTCCATCTTTGGAAGTCTTTAAGCAGAAGTTGGATGAGCATCTCTCAGGATTGCTATTGTTGTGTACTCCTGAGTGACAGGCAGTTGGGTCTTAGGGCTCCTTGCAACCCTATGATTCTATAATTCTTTTCCCTTTGATTATTCCTTATTAGCTGCGCCAGTCAGGTAGCTTATTAATTGCATTACTTTTGAGATGCGACTTCATTACATCCTTATTACTCCCCAAAAGTAACTAGTTACAGATAGTGATGTTACTTATAATTTGTTGTAATGTGTTTCTGCCTGAGGAGAGAAGATGGCAGGGAGGAGGCAGCCATGTGTGCTGGAAAATTTCCAACCAGTATACTTGCCCTCTTTTTGAACAGTGTTGTAGTCTAAATTGGGAACATACTAAAATGATCAAAAATAAAACCCAAATGGTCCAGCAGTAATGGTTAATATCTGAAGTAATAATTTTTTGAGGAGACAGTGTCTAGGTAGCAGTGTATATACTACATACAAATGATGTGGGTATGTTAAAATTGGAATTCGTATGTTAACAATTTCCGGTGTTTGCATTTACATTTCATTATCCCTTCATTATAAATAAATAAATAAATAAATATGTAGAGAGATCTTGTAGCACCTTTGAGACTAACTGAAAGAAAGAAGCTGTCAGCATGATCTTTCATAGGCAAAAGTCTACTTCCTCAGCCTTCCCCAATTTGTTGCCTTCAGATTTGCTGGATTATAACTGCTATCATCCCTAGTCCAGTACATCTGTCTGGAGGACAACCATTTGCCGAAGATGGATCTAAATAATATAATGGGAGTGTATACTTTTGAGGCCACAGTACAATATAACCTTCCTGGAAGTCAGTCTATTGACCCATTGGACCTTACTTCTGAGTAGACCATCCAATCAGTTGCCACATCATAAAATATTTACCAATATTCCAACAAAATATTATCCAAGTAAAAGTTTGAATTTTTAGAAACACATTTAAATTATATTAAGTGAGCCACCGTGGTGTAGTGTTTGAGTGTTGGACTACAACTTTGGACACCAGGGTTTGAATCCCCACTTAGCCTTGGAAATCCATTGGGTATCTTGGGCAAGTCACACTTTCTCAGCCTCAGGAAGGCAAAGGCAAACTGCCTCTGTACAAATCTCACCTAGACTCATAGAGTTGGAAGAGACCACAAGGGCCACCCAGCCTCTGTTTAAAAATCTCTGAAGACGCCATGATAAATTCGCCTTAGGGCCACCATAAGTCAGAAACTACGTGAAGGCATGCAACAACAAAGTGAACTCCGAGGATTTCTCCCATGATATATATTTCATTAATTTTGACACTTCGAATTCGTTTTAGTTCTACACCATGTAAAATTAACATGGCAAAAATGTTACTGCTGAAGCAATAGGTCAAATAAATGGGCTCAGTTAGACTTTATTTGTTTTAAGGCAGTGAAGAAAATACTCCAGAACATTTCATTGTTCGACGTTTCTTGGAAAATCTGTATCGCTGGTTTAGAGATAGATACCTTCTTTAATGGGAGTATTACGATTTAGCAACCCAGTCACAGATCTTCACTGACTGCTTGCCTGTGATATCAAATATTGGGACTGAGTGGAAAGAGCAAGTTCAAGGGGCTCCAAAGTAAAAAATAAATAAAAATCTGGAGTATTTCGGTGCTCATTAACCTTTTATTTCACTATTCTTTCAAAGAGCCATGTGGTTTTCTTTACTCCCCTTTTATCCCACAACAGTCTTGTGAGGCAGGCTCACTTGCTGTGTAGGGATCTTGACCATTATCCCCCTTCTCCTGTTCAGACATATTGTTGGCTCTATTGCCCAGTTTTACATCTCCATGAACCCACAGAAGTTCCCCCACATTGCAGTGGTGGCTGGTGACTCCTAGGTCAGTGGGGTAATGATCCATTTCAGGTTTTAATCCAAGCCATACAACATATGCCTAAATAGGTTCAGCAGCTTGGAGTGCTCCTTTAAATCTAGCCAAAACCTGGTATAAATTTGCCACCTTCCTGACTTGGGATTTGGGAGCTGATTCTGCCCCATTGACTTTTTCTTCTTAAAAAGAAAACCACTTTTCCCCCAAACCTCCAGACTATATGATTTTCCCGATCCCTCTCTTCTGGTAGTTCATTTGGCTCTACATAAGATATCTGATAAGCCAAAAATGGGCTTCCAGCCACTTTGAGTTTAGATTTCAAGTAGGAGAGCAGCCTGCAGAGGGTCCTCTGTCCTCCAGTAAGGACAGTGAACTATACGAGTTGCTATTTAAGATACTGGACCAATTTTAGGGAAAGGTTTAACACCTTGCGTATGTCATTTAATGTTTTGGCTGGAAGCCAGTGGATTCATCCTCCCTATTTCACATGAAAGCCACCAGCCATCACTGTGAACTTGGGATGGAAGATTGGCCATCAGACCCATCAAACCCCTGCTTTATACCACACTGCCTCTCTAAATGATGATACCTTAGGTCCCTAGATAATTTCTAGAATGGCCATTAGTGTGAAGTATGGCTTTCGTGAATGGCTCTGTGTTCAAAATCTAGAAGATGTCAAAGCATAGGAAAGATGGCACAGATTTATAACCCTTTCTGATGTTTTGAGATGCCCTTTTTCTTTTTAAAACCCCTCTGCATCTTGTTCTTTCCTAGTTATATGTGCTATCGGTTGCTGGGCAGCGCTCTCCCGCTCTTATCTCTAAACCAGCTAAAGATGATTCTTCAGGGGGAAGTTATGCGTCACTATGGGATCCATGTTGTGTCAGCTAAGGTAGGCAACCACAAGATCTGTGACATATACCCTGTATATGTGTTTTTTGCATATAGAATGGTGTGGGGAATACGTGGCCATGGGTCCACAGTTGGAAGTGAGTTTGGGATGCTTCTGGTTTTGAAACAAATCCAATTAAAAACCCACAATTTTGGCAGCAGGTTGTGCCTGGTTTTGGGTGGACTCTAGGCATGTTTAGCATGATGGACAGACATGTTCTCTGGCATGTCTTATTGCATCTTGGTCAGGGTTGGAACCACAATTATTTCCATTCTTGCCTGAAATTCATTAATAGATTAGGCCTTGGAATTGAGGTCACTTCTTAAAAGCCCGTTGGTATGAGAAAGTTTTCATGTTAGTGAAAGGAGAATAAGAAGGGGGGCATTTTAAACCTTCTTAGAGCAGAAATTCCATAGTCTGAGAGCAGGCACCAAGAAGGCCCTCTTCCTTGTGCCCATCAAATGTATCAGGGAAGGTGATGGAACTGAGAAAATGGCCTCTCCTGAAGATGTTAGAGCTCAGGTAGGCTTGTAGACGGAGATACAGTCCTTCATATAGCCTGGACCCAAACTATATATAGGGCTTTATAGGTACATCCTCAAGCAAAGCCAGTTCTCTGTTACTGACTTACAGCTGCTCTTCTGTTGTCTGTGTATTTCAGCTCCCCAATAGGTTTAAGTTTGCCCCAGAGATGGAAGCCTTGGTTGGCTCATTCCTGGAGGGATGCAGCGACCCCAAGAAGCAGCTGGCAGTCATGATTGGCTTCTCCACCCTCACCAACCATGGTTATCCTGTTGTACCCAGTTTCTGGAAAGTGGTGAGGCATTTACTTCCTGACGCACTGCTAAACTACATCAGTTGGCTCAAGAACATGTTTCTCACCCCAGACCTAGACTGTTGCGTGGAGTTTGCTACCAAGCGGCAGCAGGAGAACGAGAAAAAAACGAACACGTGAGTCTCTCTTGGGGTGAGGGGTTTGGATATTACTAGATCTGTAGTTCTTCCAATGTTCTTGCAGGGTTCCTGGTCATATCAGTGGCACTTATCCAGTTGTTTGTGCATCAGGGTTAATTTCTATATATGTGGAGGAAGGCCGGTGCAGTAGGGCTGGTGACTTCCATGTCAATGGGATGGTGAATCTGTTTCGGTCTCAGTCTGAACTTTGAAGGAGTTTTCCAAAATGCTGTACGCTTTTCCTAAAATAGATCCAGCACTTTGGACAGTTCCTTTCCATTTATGGACAAAACTCTGCAATGGATTCAACACCTCACTGACATGAAAGGCACCAACCACAAAGTGTCAGGTTCTCTGTTCCTCCTTTCCCAGCTCCATGTGGGGTGGTGGTCAAATAATGGGGTTAAAGGAGAATATTAGAAATCGTCCTGGTCCATGTAGCTCCACATTGTCTTCAACATGGGTTGGAGTCATGTGGGTTGCATGTGGCTGCTCCATCAAAGCGTTCAGGGGGAAAGGTTTTGCTCTATTGCAGTTCCTAGAACCTTCCACAAATGGTGAGGTGTCTTCAAAGCAAGGTGCAGCCTCCTCTATCTTCTGTCACCCAAAGTCCAAGAAAGAATTTTATGGAGCCACAAAAGGGACTTCTGATTACTTCTGGTTTGGGATGAGGAGAGGTTGTGTCTGGTGCAGCCCACCACAGTTGGTCCAGGGGGCTGACAATTGGTCCCTGGACTGCTGGACTTTGCCCATTCCTTGTCTACAGTAGCAGGCAGGACATTTCCAGGGTTTCAGATTATAGTCTTTCCCACTCTCATCTGGATATACTCTGGGGTTGAACATCAGACCTTCTACACATAGGGAGTTCCTCTCCCACTGATCTGCACTCTTCCTCAAGAGAGTGAGATCTCAGAATTCAAACCCACACTGCAAATGCAAAAGAGTGAGTTCATAGAATCATAGAGTTGGAAGAGACCCGAAGGGCCATCCAGTCCAACCTCCTGCCATGCAGGAACTCCCAATCAAAGTATCCCCGACAGAGGGCCATCCAGCCTCTGCTTAAAGACCTCCAAGGAAGGAGACTCCACCACACTCATATCCACTTGGCCTCTGCAACAGGCAGTGGGGAATGATCTCATTAATACTTTTTCTTCTGTTCTCCCTCCTGTGTTCAGAGTGGTGTACAGTGTTGTGTATATGGCTCAGGATTGTACCCTGTAAGCATAGCTCACGCCACTGGATCTTGCTCTTATTTAAAGCAACAACAACAAGTCCTCTCTGATAGAAAGCTAAGAGGAGAGGATTTCAAGTTTTAACCTTTTCCGTCTTAATTGTTGACTTTGTGCAGGGATCTCCCTTTTTCTCTTACCTTCTGCAAGCTCACATTTGTGGTCCAAAGTAGTGCAGCCCAAAATTCTTATTGACTACTTTGATTGCTGTTTGCAAAAGCAAGGCCCAGAAGAAGATACACTTTGTGATTAGCCCAGTTAAAAACTTATTAGCCTTAAAACTTATCCTTGATTTATTATATAGAATCACAGAGCTCATGGGGGGAGTCTCATAGGCAGACTTACATCTGTCTCTCGATTTTAAAATGCTTGCTGTGAGGTTAGAAAAGAAGCTCACTGAATTAGTTGTTGGATGGCTTCTTGCTTTCAGGTTACTTTATGCTACTTTTAAACCCAAAATTTAGAATTGATGACAAAATGGTATAGAACTTGGAGAATTCCGTTAAAAGAACATCTAAAAATGCCCTTTAGAAAGCAATTTTTAAAAGTGGCTAGGAAGTGTTACTTGGTACATCAGTAAAATAACTTTTCTTCCTACTTACTATGTTGCTTTAGAAATGTAATTTTGTTACACCCTATTTCCTTAAAAAAACAAACCCTCCCAGTTCATAGGTAACTATATTACTTTTAAGCCCTATTCTGAATGTGGTTGAACTGCAGCTCCCATTAGCCCCAGCCATCATAGCCAATGGAGAGTGAGGACCAGAATTACAGTCCACAGCGTTTGCAAAGAGCCCATGCTCTTCATTGCTGCTCTTCCTAATCCCTTTCTTCCTACTTACACCTTACACTCCCTGTATCAGTCCATTTGGGCATCACACCAAGAAGTGTTGTGTTGGTGTGCAACAGGGGTGTTTGATCATGATTTTCTTGTACAGGCCTGGCGTAGGAATTGTGTGTTGCTAAACTGCAACTCCCAGTATTTCTGACTATTGGCTGTTCTTGCTAGGGTTGCTGGGAGTTGCATTTCAACAAAATCTGGAGGGCCACACTGTTCCCACCCCTGGTATGGGAAAGAGACGTTTCCAATGGCCCAAGTGTATGTAATTCCTACAAGAGGCAAGGTTGGTGGTTGTGTTTTGATTATTCATTGCTTTCTGTTGATACAGTGAATTGACGGAGCACTGTGTGACGCGGCTGAGGAAATGGCTTATAGCCCGTCTGGTTGGGATAGCTGAAAATCCACAGATAAAGAGGGAAGAAGAGTTTGTGGCTGACATTGCCAGGTAAGAAGAACAAGATATCAGTAATGACTTCCACCTTCTACATCCTGAGTATTAATTTAATGTATACAGTAACTGAAGTCCCTTATGTCAAATGCTACCTTCTGTATAGCCAAAAGGAAATGTAGAGTTGCCTGGTAGCCATTATCTTACCCAGCATCTGCTCATTGGGTCTGGCTTCCCTGTGACAGCAATAAAGGACTCTTTCTGTCTTTCCCGGGGTTTAAAAGTTGCCTTTGGAACTACGGTTCCCCTAAATTCCCCAGCCAGCATAGCTAGTTGCTATGTCAAGGAGTTGGACTGCATGGCCCTTGTGGTCTCTTCCAGCTCTATAATTCTTTGCTATTTGAGGGATTCTGAGACACAGAATATACAAGATGTATATTCTATAGACGTACATCTATACAAGATGTAACCATGACCATTTAAGAGCAGTGTAAAATTGGTAAAACCCTGTAGTACAGATACTGGTTTTGCTTGGTGGGCTTCATGTGCACTGTGGTGAGCTATCATTTGGAGAATGGAGGCCTTTTCCTTTTCTAGAATAGCTTTCATGTAGCGTGTAAATGATCTCACTTGTTAAGATGTGCATTACCATGCGGACCTTATGAATCCAAAAATGTTTAGTTCAGGAAACTAACCATTTAAAATGGCATTCTAATAATGTGATAATGATGACATTTGGCTATTTTAATGTATTGTGTCGCTTAAAAAAATACATCTTCATCATGCAAAATGTGAAATACATTATCAAGTCCAGACGAGGGAAGAAGTTATGGTTGGAACTATATTTCCCAAAGTAAGCAGGTTTGGATCCGTCGGATGGGACATCCACCTTCAAGGGGGCAGGACTTCCGCCTTCTGGGGGGGGACCTCTTTCCCGCCCTCCTGTGCCTTTAACTGTCTCTGGAGAGGCTGTTGAAGCAACGGGAGGTTGAGAGAAGACATAGAGTTGGAAGAGACCCCAAGGGCCATCTAGTCCAACCCCATTCTGCCATGCAGGAACTCAAAATCAAAGCCTCCCCGACAGATGGCCATCCAGCTTCTGTTTAAAGTCCTCCAAAGAAGGAGACTCCACCACACTCTGAACAGCTCTCACTGTCAGGAGGTTCCTCCTAATGTTGAGCTGGAATCTCTTTTCCTGCAGCTTGCATCCATTGTTCTGGGTCCTGTTCTCTGGGGCAGCAGAAAACAAGCTAGCTCCCTCCTCAATATGACATCCCTTCAAATATTTAAACAGGACTGTCATATCCCCTCTTAGCCGTCTCTTCTCCAGTTCCCTAAGTCGTTCCTCATAGGGCATTCTGGACATGCTCAAGTTTTTCCAACATCCTTTTTGAATTGTGGGCACGTGCCTGTTCCTCCTCTTCCCCCACCTTCCCGTCTCTGTGTGTCCTCCAAAATGGCTTCACATGCCAGAGATGGCACACATGCCATAGGTTCGCCAACATGAATATAAGGCTTTAAAGATCATAAGTAGTACTTTGAATTCTGTCCTGAAACAGACTTGTAGTCAGTGAAGATGTAGCAACAGCAATAACATTTAGCAATAGCATTTACATTTCTATACTTCTTCATTGTGAACTCAGCACTCTCTAAGTGGCTAACAATATGTAATAGCAATAAGTTGGGTACTTACCTACCTACGAAAGGCTGGAAGGCCGAGTCAACCTTGGAGCTCTGGGATCGAATTCACAATGTCATGGCATTTAACCACTGTGCCACCAGGGCTGCAACAGGGGAGTTACATGGTCCTTATAACCAGATTATTAAAGGACATATTCTGTGATGGTTTTATTTCCTACACTACAGCATTAACCTTGACAGTGGGCATGTTTAGCTCCAAGTGGACTGCCCCCTAGAAGTTGCTCACACTGGTCTAGAGGTTTTCTCTAGGTCTAGAGTTCTCAGTGTCTGAGCAAGGTCCATTTCTTTGGCAACCTGTATTAAAATGACTCTGTCTTGCTTTTCCAGGTTCTGCTTCTTCCATGCATTTTTCAAGACCAGGAAACCAACCTCTAAGATAGCAGAGACAGAAGCTGTCCCATCAGTCCCTCTGAGTGAGCCATCTCGCACAGTTACAGCAGACTCATTTTTCAGGTATCAACTTCGCTATCTCATTAACTGGCTCAATGGATAGACTAGAGCAGGGGTAGGCAACCTTTCCCCTTTAAGGGCCGAGGGACTTCAGCTCCCAGAAGCCTCAACCATGTTGGCCAATAGTCCCATGTTGGCCAATAGCTCCTGGGATTCTGGGAGCTGAAGTCCCTCGACCCTTAAAGGGGAAAGGTTGCCTACCCCTGGACTAGAGCCTCTTGTCTATAAGCTGTCTGTTGATCCCAAGAGTGGGCGTGATGCACAGATTGAATCCTTTCCTATAGAGATTATGGTTATTGCAATAATAATAAAATGGCAGTGGTGGAAAAGTAGGATGTTCTCTTTGTTGGAAATGGTTGGGCAGAAATGGGAATAGGTGCATTCCTGATATGGGGAAGGACTGGTTTGTCTCCTATTTTACAGTCCAGGTGTATTACATTTCTCTTTCTGACTACAACTTACTCCTCAGTTTGCTTCAGCACTTGAACATGATGCCTGCCCTGGGGGACTCTGTTGAGGCAGAAGAAATGCGGAAGAAGCATCTCCATGGCTTGACTGCCAGTGGAGAGCCATGGATCTATCTGGCTGTCCAGTATGCCAACACTCTCCTTTTGGACAAGAAGCATGTTGAAGCAGTGGCCCCATTCAGTGAGGAGGAGCAATTCTCTTGGGACCGGTAAGAGTCACTTACAGGGTCTCAACCATGGAAGACAGGAATGGGATCATTCTGAGGTCTAGGGAGTGGACAGGAAAGTGCAGCAGGCCCAAGAGTTGTTTTTATGTCATGGGACTCTCGTGAGGCCATGGGGGCTACTCAGAAATAAGATAAAATGAAAGGAAAAATCCAAAGTGGCTGCAAAGCCCCTTCAGGTTTGCAACAATGTGAGGAGGCCTTCCAAACTATTTAACAGGTATATTGTTGCACTTGAAAGCTTCAAGGAGCAGCAGTTTACACTCTTTTGGCCAGAAAAAGATTGCTCTGAATTCTAGAGGTGTCAAGGGCTGCAGGACCATCCTTGGGGCCACATGTACTGCTAGGGTTGCACTTTGCCTATTCCAGCCCCAGGGCCAGCATTTTGGAAGTCTCCTTTCAGTTAAGTGAAAAATCCCTTTGGCACAGTTTGGGGGATAGACCGAGTTGCATGCAGGCAGTGTGTTTCGTTTCAAAGTTGAATTGGCATTCGAGGAGGCTTCTGAAAGTAACATTTCTCACTTTTCAGCTAAAATATGTACATTTTTTTCAGTGGGAGGTGTAAGGAGCCACCATGAGGCTCCCCATGTAGCCCCCAAGGCTGCGTGTTTCCCACCCTTAGTGTAAGGCAGGTACAAAACTTTCTGGCAAATGGGAAGTCTCTGCGTTGGAAGAGACTGAGATTTAGTTTTCACAAACAGAAAGTGAGGTGCTAAGCCTGCATTTGGAACTTTAGATTGCAAATATAAACAATATCTCTGCCCATGGAAGTTTAGCATCTCAAGAAGATGGCTAAACCGCCTCTTTATCAAGCTAGTTTTCTATGTGTAAAGAAGTCTTTTTATTTTTTAATTCTGTAAAGCAAAGCATTAATTCCTTATGGAAAGCAGGAAAAAAACTAAGAGACAGGTTTACCACTTCATTCAGCCGAGCCATGGATCTATCTGGCTGTCCAGTAGGCAAAAAGAGAACTCTACCCCCAAATAATAGTCTATGTCCGCTAAAGTTTTGGCCATGCAGCATGCTCTGTCATTATTGACTTGTTTTATTGCCTTGTCCATTTTGTGGTATTTTTCCATTTTGCCCTCCCCCCCCCCTTTTTTTTTTTAATGGGGGGGGGAACGGTTGGAGACTGATGCCTAGACCTGGATTTCTCTGTTGGGTTTTATGAGTGGTTCTGACATTAATTTCTGGGGACTTTTTAAAAAAAACTTGTTGGCATGAACCAGAAAATGAGAGTGGGTGCCCTCTGTCCTTTTTAGCTCTTTCTCTCTCTTTCCTTCTCCCATTGCTGTTTGTAGATGTTCTGTTCCATTCCCTCCAGTATGGTTGTTGTTCGACCCTGCTTTCCCAACCAGATGACATGATGTGTAGTTGAGTTCTCACAGTGCTGTTTTGGGGTGCCTCCTTTTAGCGGACATAGACTATTATTTGGGGGTAGCGTTCTCTTTTTGCCTTCAGTGTAGCCACACCTTTGCCGCTAGAGGCCTACCTTGTTATCTCTTAGACACCAAAAATTTAAGCCAAGGTGGAGATTGTGAAGTCTATATGACTCACCGTCTGTCTGAATTTTCAACTCAAGAAAGGACAGTCATGCCCCCCGAAATGTGCAGGGGACATGGTTATCCATTTTAATGCTGTTCCCCTGTCCCCCATCCTCCATGCTCTTTTCAGGCTAGAAATAGCCTTTTCCTAAAAACCAGAAGTGAATGACTGGTTCCACAAAATGGAGCAGGTGAGGCCCTTGAGAGTCATGGTTAGGGGAGGGAGTTGAAGAAGGGATGGGGCTGTTTCTGGACCTCTTGCAGTGGCCCACCCTGGGCTTGAGCACTGACGATAACAACAGCAATAACATTAAATCTCCCCAATCTTTTATGTATTCTTGTTCTGTTTATGGGGGTGGGATGGGTTGGTTGCGGCTTGTTTGGCTGTTTTTCTTTGTTTTACATTTTACTCATCCACCTCCTTGGGAATCATTGCCAAAGGCTGGTACTGAAATGGAATAAATTCACAGTTGCGATGTGGATGTTGTGATGTGAATTGATGCATACAGTCTTTGAACAATTCCTCTGCCCCTTTTCTCTTGGTCGCAGAATGCTGCAGACGGTGGAAGCCCTGCGGAGGAGAGAGCAGAAAGGCCTCACCTTGAAGACCACTGCCTTCCAGCACCTTCTGCTGTTAGTTGGCATTCACCTCTTCAAGGTAATGTCAGGCATGCTGGAAATGTATTCCTTTGAATATTGCTTTGAAATCAGCTATGAACTACCTTACTGGTCTGAACAAGATGGTGTCTGATTTCAGAAGTTAGGTGGAGTCAAGCCTGGTTAATACCAGGATCTGGAAATTGCAGGGAGGGTTAGGAAAGAGTGAGCATAAGGCAACATCCTGTGTTTCTGAATCATTTCAAATGTGAGCTGGACCAAAACAACCAGTGAACAGGGAATGGCGTGTAGGTAGCTAATGGAAACCTACATTTTCTAATCAAATGGAGCCTTTCTGTTTCCTAGCCATGGTAAATCTCCCTGAATGGCCACCTTGTGCCTCCCTAAAATGGGTGCAATAGCACCCTAAACACATTTGAACTTACTTAGTTTTGAAAATTAAGCAGAGCAAGATTTGGTTAGTGCTAGAAAGGGATTTCCAAGTAGGGCTAGGAAAAGGATCCCATCAAAAACCCAAAGAGCCATGGCTACCATTCAGAGACAATGGTATTAAATGGACTAAGGCTCCAGCTCACTATGAGGCAGCTGCCTCTGTTCTTATGCTCCTGGAATTTTTGAATCTATGATAAAGGTTTGTATGGGTGGGATGGAAATCTGTGGAAAAGAAATGGCAGGCCTTGTTCTTCTTGTTTCCAAGGGATGACGTAGGCAAGTAATTATGGACACTTTGACTTTCTCCTTGGCCATCCTTTCTGGCCATTCAGAGCAGCAAATACCACCTCTTTGGTTTCTTCCCATTCCTGACTTCCAACTATGTCAATTACAGTTTCCCTTGCTACTCATTCCATATATTTACAATGAGGTGCTCTCCTACCATAACCATCTACTTGTGACCAGATATATGGTGTCTGGGGTGTATGTGTTTCTCTTCTCCCCTCCCTTGATGAGGTTTTATCTCTCACAAATAACAACAATCAATCAGGTTTAGATTCATATTGCCTTCTTACTCTTAACTGCCCAAGGGCAGGTACATGATTCGTGAAACAATCAAAAGCGTGGTAGACGTGTTGTAATAAGTATTTGACTGGTGTCTTCTTGGGCTTTTCTCCCTTTTGCCTGCCTCCTTGCCTCTGGGTTTACATCCAAATAGTCTCCTGCTGAGTGTGTGAACCTCCTGAATGACCTCCAGAACTGCACCAAGAGGGCCTTCGGGGAGAAACACAAGAAGAAAACATCAGTTTCAGCCAGTGAGTTCTCCTCCATTCTGAGAAGTTTATTGCTTATAACAGTCTCCTCTAGAGATCATGTTAGTCTGGAAAATCATTATGCAAATCATTATGTAGCGCCTTTGAGACAAATTGAGAGAGAAGTTGGTAGCATGAGCTTTCGTAGACAAACCTGTTTCCTCATGCATCTCAGGAGATAGTCTCAGGTCTACAGAAGCTTATGCTACCAACATCTCGCTTTCATTTCTTCTCAGAGGTGCTACAATATCTCTTTGCATAATGATTTTCCAGACTAACACACCAATGTCTCAAAGGTTCTACAAGAGCCCTTTGCAGACTGATCCTCTAGAGATGCAAAGGCCTGGGGGGGGGGGGCGGGAATGGGGAAAACATTTTTTTCTGAAGCCTTTTTTCAATTAAAAAAAGATTGATTATGAAATATTTCCTTTTAGAGTGATGAATAAGTGTTCACATATTTAGTGTCCCCAAATCAGCTCTGAAAACTACGGAAGAGGGAGGCTTTTATATAAGACTGACAGGATCAGATCTTTATAATTCCTTGTCTCAGTTTCCTTTTCCCAGTTCTTATGAGAATGAATGCTTTATGTCTACTTGATATATGGAGAATTAGTAGGGACAACATTTTGCTAATTTATGTTCCCCTCCTCTCTATTTATTAGGTTTGCTTTGTGCTGAACTAGCAAAACCAGTGACATTCTTTTATCATTTAGGTGTTCTGTAAAGAATAAAAACCAACTGTTGGGGCTGGAGGGAGTTGTAGTCAAAAACAAAACAGGGGACACCATTTGGGGAGTTCTGTAAAGAATAAAAACCAACTGTTGGGGCTGGTGTTCTGTAAAGAACACCTTGTAGCTCCTTTTGTATCAAAAATAAACCCCCCAAAAATCCTTTTAAAAACTTGGTTAAGTTTGTAATTAAATTCTGAATAAAATGTAGTTTCAGTATATCAAATAAGATAATCTTGTGCTAAATCGTGGGCCTTTGCAGACTGCTAGAAATAGTGCAAACTGAGTCCACTTTAACTGCCCTGGCTCAGTGCTAGGGAATCATGGAAACTGTTATTTTTTTTCTGAGACATTGAGCCTTCTCTGTCAGGGAGCTCTGGTGCCACAATAAACTACAGTTCCCATGATTCCCTAGCACTGAGTCAGGGCAGTTAAAGTGGACTCAATTTGCACTGTTTCTGGCAGTCTGCAAAGGCCACATGTTATACATCATGCATTTTGTGTTCCTAAAGTAACAGAATAGCTTTCAACCTGTAAAGGGTGCTAATAATTGTATTTTGCAATTTTTCCAAAAATGTTTGTTTTTGCCCCTTCTGGAAAGTTTGTGCCTCTAGTTTCCCCTGACTTGATGCCTTCCAGATGTGCGGTCCCCAGTTTCTAGCATGCCACAGCCTGCAGGATACTGGGGATTAAGGAATCTGGCACATCTGGAGGATACCAGCTTGGAGAGGGCTCCTCTCTAGATGCTCAGACCTTTGTTTTTTTTCCTGTTCAGGTGGTGAAGAAGAGCCTGAATGGGTGGAGGTGATTGTGGAAGTTCTCCTCTCCCTTCTAGCCCAGTCCAGTGCGCTGATCCGGCGGGTCTGCAAAAGCGTGTTTGCACTTGTGTGTCAGCACATGACGGAGGCTGCCCTTCAGCTGATTCTGGATGTGAGTTGTCCCTTTTCTGTTGCTGTTCTGTAGCTATTGGAAGCTCTATCAAGCAGCCTTATTCCAGTCTCCTCCCAAAATGGTGCCCCCTGTTTTGTTTTTGACTACAACTCCCTCCAGCCCCAACAGGCTGATAGAAGCTGAAATCTAAATGATCTGGAGTGTGCCAGGAAAGCTGCTTTGACTGATAAATAATTTCATTAATTCATTAATTTTGTGCACATGAGTAAATGTGCACAAACCCCCTCTGAACAAATCTTGCCAAGAAAACTCCATTATAATTTCACTTTAGGGTCGCCATAAATCGGAAATTACTTGAAGGCACACAACAACAAAAGCAGATGGGAATCATGTGACCCTCCAAGAATTGTTGGACTGAAGCTCCCAGCATTCTTCACTATGACCTATGCTGGTCAGGACTGCTGAGACCTGTAGTCCAAGGACATCCAGGGGACCTGACTCCCACCCTGTGCTAAACAGACAAATTGTTCTTTTCATTTCCATCAGGATGGGTAGAAGCTAAATTGTGATCAAGTGGTAGAGCTCTGAGTGATTTTCGGTAGATCACCAGGGGTTTCTGACTTGTCAGTTAACAGCAACATAGGTTTTCCTCCTCACCTAGGTCTCGGCTTTTAAATTAGACTGTTGAGTTGGAGGAAAGCTTGGGCAAAAACTAGGAGGAGACTTATAGGTTCCAGAATCAGATGCCTGGGCTGAGTATATAATAATAATAATAATAATAATAATAATAATAATAATAATAATAATAATAAATTTTATTTGTAACCCGCTCCTCTGCAGAGCAATCGGGGCGGCGTACAGCAAGATAAAATACAACAATTAAAATCCAAATTCTTATTCCCTCCACCCACTACCCTCCCCCTTAAAACAGTATTAAACCTGATAAGATTAAAATCTACGTATAACAAATATAAAATATTAAAGGAATAACAACAAGATGCCTCCCTCGGTAGAGAGACCAGGGATATGTTCAGAGGTTCCTTACATCCAACAATACCTCTTGCCCCATGCTACTGTTTTGCACTCAGATCTCATTGGTGAACTATAGTGCTTCTAATAAAAATAAAGTAGACTCCACAACCCTCAGCTTTGGCCACACTTGGTTTGGATCAGAGCTCGGTAACTAAAGTTGCCAAAATCTCCCAGCTAGTATGGCTACTGGCCTTGCTTGTGGGAGGAACGTTAAGAGCTGTAGTCCAAAACAATGAACTTTTGGGGATTTCTGGCTCTAATCCTGGTGCAAAGGGAGGATATAAATTAAATAATCAAGCTTTTACAAGTTCTGGTCTAGAAGATGCAGTTTCAGAAAGGGTAGTCCCCCCCTTTGCCTAGCCATTGATGGGTGTGTGTATGAGAGAGAGAAAAATAGTGGATGGGAGAGCGAGATGCATCTAAGAACCATACTCTGGAAAGGGAGCATAAGGGCTATGTTGCCCAATCCGCTGCCATGCAGCAATACAACTAATACACTCCTAAAGATGCCCATCCGATCTCTGTTAAAAGATCTCCAGAGAAGGACAGTCCACCACCTTCCAGGGCTATCTGTTCCACTGTTGAACAGTTCTTATAGTAAACAAGTTCTTCCTAATATTTAGGTGGAATTTGAGTCCTAGTCTTTTTGTTCTAGTCTCTGGAGCAGCAGAAATCAAGCTTGCTCCATCTTGTATGCGACATCCCTTCAGATATTTAAAGATAGCTGCTTTGTCGCCTCTCGGTCCTCTCTTCTCCAAGCTAAACATGCCCTGCTCCCCAAGTCAGTCCTTGTAGGGCTTTGTTTCCAGACCTTGGATCGTCTTGGACTCCATTCTCAGGACACATTCCATCTCATCAATATCCTTCTTGAACTATGGTGCCCGAACTATAGCGTCTAATGTTACAGGTGAAATATTCCACCTTAGATAATATCCGCAACACATGTTCCATAGCTACACTGATAAATATTTTGGTTCTCTTCAAGGTTCTGGACCCACAGCAAGACCAGGATGAAGAAAGTGCTGTAGAAGTGGTAGAAGAAACTCAGAAAAAGATGAAGAAGAAACCTTTGCCAGATGAGGTAATAACTCCTGTTGTGTTCAGTGTGAATAACGCTGTTGACTTCTAAGCTTCCTTTCCCTTTAATTTTTTGAATACGATTCATAAATACAGTTTATGTTTATTGTGGTAGGACTAATCTGACCTCTCTCAGATGGGAATTTGACAATTGGGGTGCTACCACAGCCAAGTTCTTGCTCTACTTTCCCACCAACTGAACTTTGTTTGGTGGTGGAACATAATCTCACCCTAAGGGTAGCTTGTCAGTGTGTGGATGATGGGTGTTGCAGTGATGCTCTTAGACACCCAGCAGAGTCTGCAGAACAAGCTGGCTGCTGTGATCCACAGCCACTTTGTATCTCTTACCACCAACTAGCTCAGCTTCTCTTCTTCGGGATCCTGTCTTTCTCAGTCAAGAAGACACATTGTAAAGTCCAGAAGTATAGCTTTATTAATGCATATAAAAGTAAATAAGATAACTAAGTAAAATCCATTGTGATGAACTTACCCAGTTCAGCCATGAGAGATTTCATCTTTAGCAGATCCAAAAGCATAGGATCTCAACTTGTTGTTGTTGAAAGTTAAGAAAAAGGAACAGATCCATGTTTCCAGATCCAGGAGTTACAGTGTAAAAACAGTATAAGCATACTCAAAAACTAAAAGCCCAAAACTGCAGACTCTGTTGGGTGTCTGAGAGCATCACTGCAACACCCATCATCTACGCACTGACATTGCAACATATTGTTCTTTTAATATTGTTAAGCCTGTCTGAATCCCAGTCCTGGGAAAAGAGCGGGATACAAATAAATATAATAAATAAATAAATAAATAATATGGGAAGGAAGAATATTCTTTTTTTCTTTCTTTTTGTGAACAGGTATAAAACACATACATGACCAAGATAATCTTTTAGGGTAGCCTGTTTGTTTTTCAGTTTCTCTATTTTAAAAAAATATAGAGAAAAAAGTTGCTTTGTTTGAACTATATCTCTCAGAATTATACAGTCAGCAAGGCTAATTACAATTGAAAATAACTTTTCCATCCTCTGCTCTTAATACATTCTGGAGGTAAAACAGCAGCCCTAGTTGAGATTTTGTCAATTCAGATATAATGCTTGGCCAGAGTTGACTTGATTTAGCCATGGTATGGTATGGTATGGTATCTTTCTGATGTAAAGTGGGTGAGTACATGGGTCTTTTTGCTACAGTAGTGGAATATTTTCATGAGATATTTATTACTTATTTGTTCATTTATTTATTTTACATCTCTTTCTCCTGGCATGGGACCCAAGGCAGCTTACAAAACATTGAAACAAAATAGACCTCTTATTAGCACTCTTTACAGGCTGAAAGCCACTCTGTTACTTTAGGAACACAAAGTAGACCTCCTTCTTTGGAGGTCTTTAATGGCCATCTGTCAGGGATGCTTTATTTTGAGTTCCTGCATGGCAGAACGGGGTTGGACTGGATGGCCCTTGGGTCTCTTCCAACTCTTATGATTTTATGATTGTATGATTCTATGAAAAACTTGTTTGATACAAAAGTTAAAAATAAATAAACACTAAATTAAAACAGCTTGCAAACACATTAAAACATTGTAAAACAGATAGAAGCCTAACACATGTCATTAACTTCTGCCACAGTACATTAAGAGTAAAAGATTTGCCTAAATGGGAAGATCTTTCTCTGCTGGCAGAAAGAGAGCAGAGAGGGGACCAACCAGATCTCCCAAGAGAGGGAATTTCACATCTTGGGAGCAGCTGCGGAGAATGTTCTCTCCTGTATCTCCAACAAATACACCTGTCATGATGGCAAGATGGAGAGAGAACCTTCTCCTGAAGGTCTTCAAAGCGATGGAGGCTCCCTTCACTGCTGGCCTTTTGCTGTGTTGTAAAACTTGTCGCTTAGAGCAGTGGTTCCCAAACTTTTTTATTTTTATGACCTCCTACACATCTGCATACGAATGTTGTTGTCAGGTAAAGCATGCCCACAGCTCTTCTTTCAGATCATAAAAAAGACCCAAGACTTAAAGTCAAAAGGACAGCTTTTATTGCAGCAAAGAAAACATAGCAGACAGGTCCGTGACTTCTTTGACAAGTCTGAAGTTAAAGCCTATTGAAACACTTTTATAGAACATAGCAATGTCCTGTAGGCTGGTGTAACTCAGGGATTGGTCACAAATTCCTGCGCTTCGGCCATTACCATGATGTAATGCCCTACTGTTCGGAAAGTCTGGCAATTGGCATGATGCGTGTGAATCTGTAGCTTCCCACTGACAATAGACAAAACAACCTTGAAGTAACATCTGCACTCTGTTTATGTGATAGATCACCTGGGACTGGGATCATGTATTTATCAATATCATCATATATATGTGTCTAACGAATATATAAAAATCCCAAACCATCACTTATTAAAACCATCATGCAGTCTATTTATGCATAAAGTGATTTCAAAACCATTCTCATTATCTCTTTAACCATATTTTTAAACCCAAGCCTCTAGCTTCAGCCAAGGTGGAAACATCCCACACGCATACCAAAGGAAACTTTTAGTTCCTTGCCTTTTTTAGCTCCCAGCACAACCTCACAGTTTTAATCATTATAGTCAACTATATATTATCAATCTCAGCTCTAATAGAAATCAATCAAAACAAATTCTGGCAGGAAAGCGTTAAGCTATAATGTGTTCCTGACAGTTGTGGTTGACGTAGTATATGAATACAAATTTGTTTGTTTAGTGTATTTTCGGTCACACATTCAGTTTTAAATGTTTTATAAGGAAATAGCTCTCTTTCTCCTCCTCCTGCTCTCTCAGGCAGAGGTTCGAAGCACCCTCCTTGCCTTTCTCTTCCCTTTCAGGTAATAAAAAGTTTGGGAAGCGGGGGAAGAAGAGGAGAAATCAGAGCCTCCAAGTCTCTCCCCCCCGGGGGTCCTGCCCCACATTTTGGGAACCACTGCCTTGAAATAATGACTCTCTTCCTTTGGTCCTTCTGTACTTCAACTCCAAGCAACCCTATTCGGTATAACAAACAGTAAGGGAATTCTAGGAGCTGGTGTCTAAAATATGAGAAGGACCAAAGGTTAAAAAGTACTGCCATAGAGTCTTCAATGGGGATTTTATAGGATAGTGATCTGCATACATCGTGGCTGATTTTTACCTGTCATCCTGCTTGGCAGTTCTGAATGTCTTCTCCATAGGTACACTGGAAACTTTTATGCCAACCTAGCCATTTTACTCATTACTGGCAAAAGCTCTCCAAGGTCTCAGCCAGAGATCATGCCTCTTATGGCATCCCTTTTAACCTGTGGATGCCAGGGGTCGAACTTAGTTCCTTCGTTGTGCAAAGTCAGAGACTCTGCTGCTGACCTGTGGTCCTTTGACAAATGTTGATTTTTTTAAAAACAATACTATAACTGAATTGTAAAAATATGAATGCATAAAAGAGGGGGGAAATGAAAAGAGGGAGAAAAGGAGGGAGATGCTTTGAATCTTAAAATGTCGTAGGTATGTACATTAATAAAAACTGACCATAAGTCCAAAAGCATATTTGCTTCGAGCTGACATTTGTGGAATACATATCCATATGTTGCCAACCAAATACTGATATGTGACGTTTTTGCCTACATTTGTCAGCCACCTTGGGGAAACAGTCTAACAAAAGATAATAACTGTGGGTTATTAATGATTTAATCTGCATGTCCATGATGAAGTTCATTTCAAGGATATATGGTAAATGTCTGGCAACTATGCTTTGCCAAGTTAGCCCGATTCTGCTGTTTCTGTTTTACTGTCTGCAGGTTGGTATGAGAGCCAGTATGGTTTCGTGGGTAGAGTGTTGCATTTAGACTTGGAAAGATCCAGGTATTAGACCCTGCTGAGTGATGAAACTCACTAGGTGACCTTAGGACAATCCCTGTGTTTCTTCTCATCCTGACCTACTTCACAGGGAGGTTGTAAGGAGAAAGTGGGGTGAAGGAGGAGTCATGCGCACCAGCTTTTGAGCTCATTGGATATAAATGCATTTAATAAATAAAATAAGTCATGATAGCAGGTTGTGGTGAACCACCAGCCTTCAGTATTTGCAACACGTAACATGAACCAACCATGAACTTGAACTTGAAGAAAGATCATGAGTTGTATATAAGGAAAAAAAATATATCAATTTCTCTCTTTCTGAGCAGAGTGATGATGACAGTGGAAAGAGTTCTTCTGATGAAGATAGCTCTGAAGACAATGACTCTGAGAATGACGATGCAAGGATGGACACTCAGGAGACGGATAGCGAAGCTGAAGGCGAGGCCGATGAGAACTTCCGTGCCATGCTGAGGAATGTTTTGCAAGCTGGCAATGCACTGGTAAGGTGGCAAAGGAGAAGAGAAGAGTGCAGAGGTCTTGCTTGGGTCTGGCTTACTTACAGTGTGGGGCTTTGTTCCCTGCAGTGACAGAACCCAAATTCTGCACAAGGAAAAATGTATTCTGCAACTTAGTAATGTATATACACGTCCCTCACCAGTAACTTGTTTTTCTGAGGGATAAAATTAAGGCAGGATTTGTCGGTGCTATAGACAAAGCTGTCTCTAGTTTGTCCCCTCCTTTGTCTTTGGGCTCAGGTGCACTAGTGCTGGTTGCAGTGCTTTGATCAGTGCTAATGGTTGGCTCAGAAGTCAGACAGAAGAGTTACTTTTTGGCGTAGAGTTCCCAGAATCCCATGGTCAGAGTTATAATCCTTCTCAGGTCCTGCATTTTTTACAAGGCCCTGCAGGGTTGTTGTGTTGGAAGCATTGTGGGAAACCAACTTGGCTCCTTGGCATTGATGATTTTTGTGGCATCAGGGCAGGGGTCAGTCATGCCATGTTGAGTGATGACTTTGGCGGTGATACAGATACAAGTCACACACACACACACACCAACATCTTGTGGAATCCTGGGATATGTAGTTTCATGAGGCATTTAGAATTGATAGCAAAAGAGCTCTCATGCCTCAAACTACAAATTTCAGGATTCCATTGGATACAGTTAAAGTGAAATAATAGTCATATAACTGCGTAGTGTGAAAAGGCCCACATTTGGGTGTTTTGTCTGAATTGCTTCTAAGCATGTGGGATATCTCAGGTAAGTAATACAGGAGGAGTTTGGGATGACACAATACACCAGATCCCTGGTTATGAGCAGCATGTGCTTGTGCATTTTCCCGAAATTGCTCTCACTTGCCACAGAAGCAGATAAAGAAACTGACTGTTGCCTGAACTTGATTTCTTTCCCTGCTGCAAACCAGAGAAAGAAGTCTAAAGCAACCAATAGAAATCTTTTTAAAAGCCCTTCTGGAAACAAAACAGGGGGAGCATGTAAGCAGGAGCAACTACACAGCTACCAATTAGCAGGGTTCTTGAGGTTTATTGCATTATCCAAACTAAGTTTGCTTCTTATATATAATAATAATATAATAATAATTTTTTATTTATAGCCCGCCCCTCTGCTCAGCAGTCGGGGCGGCTTACAGCATTTTAAAACATACAGAGTTAAAAACATTCCCTCATCCCAGAATCTACCCCTCCCATCCCATTAAAACAAGATTAAACTATAAGGAAATTAAAATGCCACAATGCAATAAAAACAACAAAACAATAGGGCAACCATAATAAAAAGGAACAATAGGAACCATCTCCCCTAGAGCCAGGGAATTATTCCGGGAAGGCTTCTTGCATGGCTGTTATTAGATCCTTTTGATTCCTGGCTTGTTGGAAACATCTCCAACTCTTAATTCTCTATATGTTGATGTTTGTGATGCCAGGCCACTTCCTAGCCTGTTTTAACTTTGGCTGTTTTTAAAATCCAAGGATGGAGATGACAGTGATGAGGACGTTGATGATGAGACTATGATGTCCCTTGACAAGAACCTCTCGGCCCTCTTTGCTGAGCAGCAGAAGCGCATCCAGGCCAAAAAGGATGAGAAGGAGAAAATCCGGAAGGAGAAGATCTTACGTCGGGAATTCAAAATTAAGGTAGGGGACAAGGCTTTTGCTTGAGAAGACTTTCAGACTTTCTGAAAGTACACTAAATACTAACCATTTACGGTATTAAACACGTATTTTGATGTGTCACTTTGGGCAGGACTCCTGAGCGTAGCCTAAAACATTAATAACAAAAACACTACAGTAAAGCAAGAGACTAAAACTGTAACTTAAAAGTCACAGTATAACCTGAGATTTGCATAAAGGTGTAAGTCATCTTACCTTTTGACAGGGGACAATGTTATTTTAATTTTAATATATGCCTTGCTTTATTTTAATGAAGAACTGTTGTGTTTCCATATATAAATGACTCGAATCAGGCTTGGCTAGAGCATGGATTGGGAGACTACCAAGGATTACTGGGTGCTGTAGGCTATGTTTCTGAGGCAGACAATAGCAAACCTCCTCTGAGTATTCCCTGCCTAAGAAGCCCCTGTGAAATTCATGGCATTGTTATATGTCAGCTGGTGCCTTGAAAACACATATGCACAATGGGAGAGGTTTTAACTGCAGCCTCCAGAGGTCAGTGTAAGCTTATGAAATAAGTTTGGACATCACAAACAATCCAGCTGCATACATGGTAAGAATGGTTTAGTGGTCATAAGCTAGGCAGGCAAAATGAAAGTCACAAAAATCAACTCCGCTTTTGGGCTACACAGATCTCTTCCTGAGGCTGGATGGTAACTCAGGGAGTGAGGGAGTTGATTTGGGAGGGAAAAGAGAGAAAAAAGTATTTTTGATTTTTAAAAAAAGGGATAGTGTATGCTCAGTCCTGGGATGGCAGTTGAAGAAGCTTTTTGCAGAAGTCTTTGGTCTGGCTTACCTACAGTGTGGAGCTTTGTAGGGAGCTTCTGAGATAATAATAATAATAATAATAAATTTTATTTTTACCCCGCCTTTCCATGAATATGATCAAAGCGGCTTACAAAAAGTTAAAATTGTTACAATATAAAGATTAAAAACATCGGTGCAGGAATCAAATTACAAACAATCCGGGGTCAATAAGAAAACACATGGGGCAGAGAAAGAAAAAATACCATTACTTAAGGTGGAAATGCCAACTGAAATAAATACGTTTTTAAATTTCTCTTAAAAGAGACGAGTGATGCAGAGGAGCGAAGCTCTGCAGGAAGCTTATTCCAGAAGGAAGGGGCAATGATGGAAAAAGCCCTCTGAGAGGTCCTCACAAAGTGAAACTTGGGGACCTCTAGCAGATTAGTCCCAGATGATCGGAGTGTGCGGGGCGGATTATGTGGGGAGAGGCGGTCCTCCAAGTACCCTGGGCCCAAGCCATTTAGGGCTTTATAGGTCAAAACCAACACCTTGTATTGAGCTCGGAAGCGAATAGGCAGCCAGTGAAGGTCTTTTAAGATAGGTGTTATATGGTCCGACCTGGAACTACCAGCGACCAATCTAGCTGCCATATTCTGCACCAATTGCAGCTTCTGGGTTTGGTACAAGGGTTGCCCCATGTAGAGCGCGTTGCAGAAATCCAATCGAGAGGTTACCAAAGCATGTACAACAGTTTCAAGGTCCCTACGATTCAGGTAGGGACGCAACTGGCGTATCAGCCGAAGCTGATAACAAGCACTCCTGACCGTCGCATCCACCTGGGATGTCAGTTGGAGCGACGAATCAAGGAGTACTCCCAAGCTGCGCACCGAGTCCTTCAAGGGGAGCATGACCCCATTCAGGACTGGATGACAAATCTCGCTACCCGGAACCGGGGAACCTATCACCAGTACTTCCGTTTTCCCTGGATTCACACTGAGTTTGTTCTCCCTCATCCAGCCCATTACCGACTCTAAGCAGGCATCAAGAGGAGAGATGCCATCCTTAGTTACTGCATCAGTCGGAGACACAGAGAAGATTATTTGGGTGTCATCAGCGTACTGATAACAACGCGCCCCATGTCTCCGGATGATCTCTCCCAGCGGTTTCATGTAAATGTTGAAAAGCATAGGGGACAAAATCGCTCCCTGAGGGACACCAGATGTAAGGGCCCTCTTATCGGAATGACAGTCCCCCAGCTCCACCATCTGGAACCTGCCTGAGAGGTAGGACCGGAACCACTGCAGAGCAGTGCCCCCGATACCCAGCTCCCTCAGGCGGTCTAGAAGGATACCATGGTCGATGGTATCGAAAGCTGCTGAGATGTCCAAGAGCACTAACAGGGACATGCTTCCCCTGTCCATGCCCAGACGGAGGTCATCAACTAAGGCGACCATGGCAGTCTCAACTCCAAAGCCCGCCCGGAAGCCGGTTTGAGATGGGGAGGGGGGGAATACAGCCCCTCACACACTAGGTTTTTGTCGTATTTATTGTATTTGCAGGGAGCATGGTGCCCTTCAAATTTTTATAGAGTCTAGTTTCCATCAGCCCCAGCCAGCATCAGTGTGATTAGGAGTGGTGGGAGTTGTAGTCTAGAAACATTTGGAGGGACATCAGTTCTCCCACTCCATTTCAGCATTATGCATGAATTGCAGGGTCAGCAACATTCAGGGAAAACTTCTGTGTCTGAATTACTTGTCCCAGACTTGGTTAGCACAAATTTCAGCCAAGCCAGTGCACTCGTAATTCATATCCTCTAGACTGCAGTGGTCCCCAAACTGTGCTCTTTAAGGGATTTTGGACTTCAGCCCCCAGAATCCCAGACTATTGGCCAATATGGCCGAGGCTTCTGGGAGCTGAAGTCCAAAATCTCTTAAAGAGCACAGTTTGGGGACCACTGCTCTAGAGGACTGGAAAGTCTGCATGGCGCTTTTTGACTAAGTCCATTTCAACGTATGATTGGGAGTGAGATTTTTTTTTTAGACTTCAGTTCCCACTGGCTGTATTGTGTATTGTGGGAGTAGTCCAAAAAAAGTAATTTTGCCAAGCTCTGATTTTCTACAATGAAACCTATATTCATCATATGATTGGTGCTAAAGAACAGAGCAACAGAACTCTGCTTACATAGACAATGTCTGTCTTATCTCTCCTTCCCTGCCCTTGTCTTATCCACCTTGTGAGATAGGCTTGAATGAGGGTTAGTAGCTGATCCAAGATCACCCAGAGAGCTTCATGGCAACTTTTGATCTAATGCTATGCACTAAAGCTGAGCACTACTTGCTAGTTTTCCTCCATGTTTGAGATACAAACCAGTCCAAACATCAAACATTAGAGAAAGACAGCTCATCTTCGTGAAATCCCCTCAGGGATGGGGAGGAAGAGCCCTGTGGCAGAATACCGGTTTTACAAGCAGAAGGTCCCAAGTGTGGTCTCTCCTATCTCCATTTCAAATGGGTCTCAGATAGGAATGGTGGGGAAGACCTCTTTCTGGATGTGGCTTCACAGGATGGCTATTAGTCTAAGTTAAGGCAACCTGGCACCTTCTGGAAGTTTTAAGCCTCAACACCCATCCTTCCTGACCCCCTTGTGTAGGATGAGGGGAGTTGTAGTCCAAAATATCTGGAGTGTGCCTCCCCCAGTGGCATGCAGCAAAGCATGACCTTCAGCTCATTGGACGAAAAGTGGAATATAAAGTAATAAGTAAATAATCCTTGGTGTTCCACCTCTATGTGTCTTTTCTTATCCTATTCTCTTGGTAGTTGGTGTTGCTCAGAGTCTGACACTCATTTCAGTTCTGTGTTTGCACTCACAGGTCCTGGATTTGGTTGAGGTGTTTTTGACAAAGCAGCCAGAGAATCCCCTCGTCTTCCGTGTTATCGAACCACTCCTCTCTGTGATTGAGCAGAGCATGAGTTCAGAGTCCGACAAGCAAGAGCAGGATTACCTCCGGAAGACGGCAGATATCTTCACGTGAGTTTCGGGGAGAGGTGTATGTGTGAATGCAAATATGAATATGTGAAGTTGACTTATACTGACTCTTAGTCCATTTGGCAAAGACCTGTGCACTCTTCACCTGACAGAAGCTCTCTGGGGTCTCTGGATTTCTGGGACAGGGTGGCAGAGTTCTTGCTGGGCATGCATTAAGGTCTAGATTCAGTCCCTGGCATCTCCAGGCAGGCGGGAAATGACCCTTGTTTAAGAGTCTGGGGAGATACCAGAGCTTGGAAGTAACATGCTTGGTGCAGTGATGTTAATTGCATGTTTTATTTTAGAGGGTAACAAAAGGGTAACAGTTTGAGGTTGGTGGATAATATGTGAGAATAAAAAAATCGACAAAACAGCACACCATTAAAAGCCCATCACTACCAATTCCTAAAAGCCTTATAGAATAGGAAACCCTTCACTTGCTGATGGAAGGAGAGCAAAGTCAGAGCCATCCTAGCCTCCCTAGGGAGGGAATTCCAAAGGCTGCCCTCTTTCTTGTTCCCATCAAGCAAGCCTGGGAAGGTAGTGGGACAAAGAGATGGGTCTCTTCCAAAGATCGTAGAGCTTAGGCAGGCTCAACTTTTACTAGTTACTCCCCCAATTTATGTATGTATTTAGTTTGCCCCTTTGAGATTTTTGGCTATTTTTCTCTATCTAAATTACTACCTGTTGCTATTCTTTATTCCTGCCACGAAACCGTAGTGCAGGGGTAGGCAACCTTTCCCCTTTAAGGGCCGAGGGACTTCAGCTCCCAGAATCCCAGGAGCTATTGGCCAACATGGCTGAGGCTTCTGGGAGCTGAAGTCCCTTGGCCCTTAAAGGGGAAAGGTTGCCTACCCCTGCCGTAGTGTAATGTTAAAGTTATTTTAACTAAAATATTGAGTTAATACTAGTGCACTAGCCATTTTAGGGATGTTTCCAAGCTGTGAGAAGTACTGCCAGTCAAAGCAGAGCTAGATATCAGAGCTAG
Source organism: Phrynosoma blainvillii (assembly GCA_026167975.1). Lineage (NCBI taxonomy): Eukaryota > Metazoa > Chordata > Lepidosauria > Squamata > Phrynosomatidae > Phrynosoma > Phrynosoma blainvillii. Next base: position 2,214,975 of record JANUYF010000014.1, on the reverse strand, counting down.
TCGTTGGATACAGTATAAAGCAGATTCCTGTGTTCTTGTCCTTTGCATCTAGAAGGTCCCAGATTCCATCCCTGACATCTCCAGTTTGGACGTATACTGGGCAAAAAGTAATGGAAGCCATCTCATCTCTGAAGTCTTGGGAGAGCTGATTTGATAAGAACAGGCTAGATGGACAAATAGTCTGACCTACAAGCCCTGGCCATGTCAGCTTGGGGATTCTGGGAGTTGTGGTCCATAAAAGTAGCATTTCCAGGTTCTGTTCTGCCCTATAATGCTTAGTACCAGAGGCAGAAGATTTTGTAGATCAGCAGAAGGAAATAGTTCTGGAGATTCCCAGTCTCCTGTCTCTGTATTCCCTCAAGAACAATAGTTTTCAACCTTTGATCTTCCATGTTTAGAATTGTATGAATCCCTGACTTCTGGGTATTGAAGTCTTAAATATTTGAAATCACTTTTTAGGAGTTGTATGCTCCCCTCATCCTGCAGCCTAACCAGAAATTGTGAAGCCATAGGCTTTCTTGGCTGGCATCCATAGTTTTTTATGGGTTTTTCGGGCTGTGTGGCCATGTTCTAGAAGATTTGTTTAAGAGTCTGGGGAGATACCAGGGCTTGGAAGTAACATGTTTGGTGCAATGATGCCAGCCACAGATGCTGGCGAAACGTCAGAAAGAAACTCTTCTAGAACATGGCCACACAGCCCGAAAAACCCACAAAAAACTAACCAGAAATTATTTGTACCATTTGTATTCATGTTTAAATGCATGTCGCTTTGGGGAGCCCCTCTCAGCTGAAGAGGGGTGTGTGATTGTAAAGATCTCCATGATGGTCCTTTGCCTTCTTGACTTCATGGTGTGTGTCTCTCTACTTTGGCTTTCAGGAATAGTTTATGTAGATCGAAGCAGTACTGCAAAAATGTGGCCCCCATCCGGGAGGAACTGCATAGCCAGATGGAAAGCCTGGTGAAGAGAGCCTGCAGGCAGAGCGACTCCACAGTAGCCCTCTATTGTTTCAGGTGAGTTGTTTCATCTGATCACGTATATGTGCATATTTACTTTTTGCCTTCTTTAGAGATGTCGTTGAAACTTGTCTTTAGTCCTGTGTGCAGCACCTGGTGTCTGAAAACCTCAGACTTTCAATTAGATAAAAAAATAAAACCAGTTTCTCCATTACAAAAAAACCCCAACAACCATAACCTAAAAGCAGCCTTCCAGCCTTCATGATTTCAGAGGAGACCTGCAGGCAGTATTTAATAAAAGCTCAGGAAGAAAATCAAGTATCTTGGGCTGTTTGTTTTCTTAGCCAGGTAATGTGACCTTTAGGACCATGCTTGTATCTCTGACACTGAAGAACATGGAGTTGCACCTTCCATATTGTTGGGTTGGTTGATGTGTCATCACTGGGGTGCACTGGTGTTTCCATGAATTATTCATATATTCTTTGTAGAACTGTAAGTAAATTAGGCTCCACCTTTCAGAAAAAAAGTGAAAAGTGTCAAGAACAACTGCATTCCACAAGGTGTGGTATGAACTATGCCGATGAACTGTGTTTTGTTTGGCATAGTTTATTCTATTACTTGAGCGATAAAGAAGCGAGGCTTCTTTTTTTGCGCTGAAACTTTATCTTAAAATTGCCCTCCTTGTAGTGTCTTATATGTCTTGCTCACTTTCAGGCTTGTCCTCCCAGCCATAATGAGATCTAGAAACAAAATAAACATAAAAACCAGAAGTGGTTTCTATGCTTGCACTGTGCATATGTACTCCTGTTAGAACAACTGTGTGCATGTACACCCCTTTGTGCTTTCCTCCTCATGATTCTCTTTTTCTGCTTTTAGTGCCTCTTTGTACCTGTGCCGAGTGTTGAAAGGAAATGTGGGATCGAACGAAGGGGCACCGGTGGCTGCTCAGCCAAAAAAGAAGCTGAAGAGCAGCGAAGGAAGTGATGCGCCAGCTGCTCAGGTAAGGCCATCCCATGTCGGCGCATTTGCTTGCTGCCTGCTGCTCCACAGCATGGCCAATGTTCCTGGCTGCCCCAGCAATTCCCTAACCCCTGTCCCCAACAGCCAGAGCTTAGCAAGAACTTCTTCAGCATTGCTTCACAATCCCTTCTCGGCTTTGGCATCCTCCATACAGAAATTGAGTCCACTTTAAGGGTTAGGGTTAGTGCTAGGGAATCATGGGAATTGTTTTTTGTTTTTCTGGGACATTGAGCCTTCTCTGTCAGAGAGCTCTGGTGCCACAATAAAATACAGTTCCCATGACTCCCTAACCCTAACCCTTAAAGTGGATTCAATTTGCACTATTTCTAGCAGTCTGCAAAGGCCCTAAGTGTGTTTGGGAAGATCCAAATTCAGATCTCTTTCTGCCCCCACCAAAGCCTAGCCTACCTATGAGACAAGCTGGGATGAGAGTTATGCACACTGTCTTGGAAAGAGCTTCCAAACATTTTTTTAATGACAACTCCCAGCATCCATGGCTATGCATCTGGGAGTTGCGGTGCAAAGAAGTTAATTTGTCCAAGTTCTGAGCTTGAGCTCCTGGGAGGAACAGTGGGCGTAAAAATTAAGAAACGCACAAATTAATCTTGCCTACCAACTGAAACTATCCATGAATTGAAAACAATTTTAGAGGCCGCCTCATTGAAATTTAGGTGGGTAGCTACCAGAGAGAGGATCTTTTCTGCAGTGGTTCCCAGTATCCCTAAGTATCCCTAAGTTTGTTTTTCTGGCACCATTATTATCTTTTATTATAACAATGATGATGGTGATAATAATATTTATTTCTTACCCACCCTTCTTCCCTTAAGGTAGTGAACAACAACAGATTAAAATACAGCAACAGATTAGACCCATGACATCAGCTAAAATCAATAACACCAGTTTAAGAAAATAGATTCACACCTGTTAAAAGAGGATATAAAACCAATATATATTAAAGATGAATCTACTAGTTTAACTTCAGAAGTGGAAATTTAAAAAGCATCTCAATAGTCCTGCTGGAAGAGATTTATCTTTAGTGCTGTTTTAAATTCAGACAGTGTATCCAGCTGTCAAATCTCTTCTGGCAGGTCATTCCACAGTCTAGGGGCGGCTGAACAAAAAGTATTTTGGGCGACAGTTGCCAGCCTAGTTTTGGCTGACTGATGTAAATGGCTTCCAGAAAACCTGAGTGTATGGGGCAAATTATATGGGAGAAGGTGATCCCATAAGTAACCTGGACCCAAACCATGTCAGACTTTAAAGGTAATAACCAACACTTTCTACTTTGTCCCAAAACTAATTGGCAGCCCATGGAATGATTTTAATTTTGGTGTAATAGGGTAATTTCTAGGTGTACCAGTAACCAGTCTGGCTGCCATATTTTGAACTAATTGAATTAGTTCAAAATATGAACTAATTTGAACTAAAGCACATTTCAACTGTCCAGCTTTGAGGTTAACAGTGCATACACTACCATCTTTACATGCTCTTTAGGAAGAGGGGCAGCTGGCATAACAGCCAAAGCTGATAGTAGGCACCTCTGGTCATCACTTCTATCTGAGCTGTCATTTGGAGCGACAGGTCCAGGATCACCCCCAAACTGTAAATGCCATCTTTCAGGGGAAGTATAACCTCATTCAGTACTGATTAGAATCATAGAATCCTGGAGTTGGAAGAGACCCCAAGGGCCATCCAGTCCAACCCCATTCTGCTATGCAGGAACTCAAAATCAAAGCATCCCCAACAGATGGCCATCCAGCCTCTGTTTAAAGACCTCTGAAGAAGGAGACTCCATCACTCTCCGAGGGAGTGTGTTCCATTGTTGCCCCCCCCCCCCAAACCAAGTTAGGGCTCTTTTGACAGTGAACACCGCTGTTCTGTTTGGATTCAGCTTCGGTTTGTTTTTCTTCATCCAACCCATTGCCTCGTCCAGGCATTCATTCAGAGGAGATGCACTGTCTTTAGCTGATGCTGTTTTTGAAGGCATTGGGTGTCATCAGCATACTGATAGCCTCCAGGTTATCTCTGCCAGCAGTTTTATGTAGATGTTAAATGGCATTGAGGGTAAAATGTGTGACAACAGCTACTTTTTGGAGGAAGACCTATCCCCACTCGCTGCCATCTGTAATGTACCCAAAAGATAGGATTTGAACCTCTGAAGTAGAGTAACTGATTTCCAGACCCCTCAGTCATTCCAGAGGGATACTTTGGTCGATGGTATCGAATGCCAGGGAAAGTTCCTCCATGGTCTCCTGTCTTTTAATGGTTTTAAACGGTCCTTTTAATTGCTATTTTTAGCTTCTATCTTTATCTTGTTGTCTGTGTACTACTTCTATTTCCACTAGCAATATTGTTGCTGCAATATTGTTCTATCTTAAATGTGTGACAAGCTGATTTTGCTATTTTGAGGATTCCCAAACCTTGAAAGATTGGGTATCAAAAATCCTTAAATACAGAGCGCTAAAGTCTCATCTGCAGTTGCTGGAAGGAAGTCTGCTCAGCTTCTGGATCTCTAATCATGAGGACTAGAACCTTGTGAACTAAAGCTAACATTTTGGGGCTCTGGGATTTTGAACTGTGCACCAAAGTTTGAAGTTTGGCACTGTGACGGACAGTGAAAAGGGAGCAAAAGTATACATGCAATGTTGCCCCTGCTTATTTTTCACAGTGGTGTGACTACTCTACTCTATGCAGCACATTACACAATGTTGTTAGCCATAACTATGAAGTGGCTGCGATGATGGTGTGATGTGGAAGCACTCATTCCTTTGTGTCTTTCCTTTTTTAGCACCTAACTGTCGGCAGTCTGGATCTGGAGCGAGTGACCGCTGTGTATAAGGAGGCTTTGAACCTGTTTTTGACAAAACGCAAAAGCCCACTGACTGGATCCATGTTCCTTGATCTTTTTGAGCGGCATCCGGTAAGTGGGAGAAGAACCTGTCTTAGGTTCTTTCAACATCTTGGCGCATGTGCATGTGTGTGTACATATGGACATTAAATACACAGTTGTGCTGTCGTATGCAATCAAAATGTCTTCCCACAAAAGCAAATTGGTGTTTTGGTGTTGAAGTATTTGAGGAACAATATTGTTTACCCATCTGATTCTTTTCCAAGATTACTGTGGGTTTTTCTGTGACGTGGTTGTGCAAATGCAGGCTTTTTTGAACTACAACTCCCATAATTTCCAGTCCTCACCATACTGATGGGTAGGTTATGGGAGCTGTAGTCCAATAAGTAATGCTTCCAAGCTCCATGCAGATGTTAAGGGCACTTATCCAGAGAGGTAAAAGCTCTGGAAATTTTGAAGTTTTTGAAATTTTGTATGTAGACATTTTCAGGAAAGAATGCTATATTAGTATCTTTTAAAGATTGTCAGTCACTTTGTTACTTTAGGGGCATAATTTTTGTATATAATTTGGTTTAACATAAAGGTATGATGTTTGGAATGTTAAAAACCCAGTTTATTCAAAGAAAAAATACAAATGGAATTTACTGTATATCAGTTTATCTGTCTCTGTCTGTCTGCTACAAATTAAACTAGAAAGAAGGACCTGAACTGTAAGAAAGAACTGAGAAAAGAGAACCAAGTCCAGGAAATGAAATAATCCTGATCCTTTACATAGCCTTACACAAAAGCCTGCCTGTTCTAGAAATACTTTTGAGGCAGGCAAGTTGCACTCTCTCAGCTTCAGAGGAAGGCAAAGGCAAAGCCCTTCTGAACAAATCTTGCCAAAAAAAACCCACCACCCCAGTGCTATATAAGAAACGACTTGAAGACACACAACAGCACAAATATAGTAACATATTGCTTTAAACATACCATTCCAAAAGAAAAAAATAATAATTGCATTTTCCTCGATTTTTGGAGGGGTGGGGTGGAATGAGAGAGTTATTTTTTTCTCCTTTTTTTCTTCTCATCTTTACTTGTTGTTCAGTGACTTGGACACAAATAGAGCCGGAGGAAAGCCCTCTTGGGTTGGACAGAAGCCCTGTCTTCGTCCATTTTCCTGTTTGCTGCAGTGGTCAGACTTCTCTGGGAAGCTCACAAGCAGGGCATGAACAGAATAACACTCTCACCCCTATTATCCCCCAGCAAACTACTTCTCATCCTAGAAGTAACACATAGCCACTAGTAGCCACTCGCAGTCTTTGCCATGAATTTGACTAACCATCCGACTGGGTGTCCATTGCCACATTATGGGCGAACATTACTCTTGAGTCAGACCATCTGGGCCAGTGATTCCCAAGCTTTGTTCCTTCAGGTGTTTGGGACTTCAGCTCCCAGAATTCCTGACTGTCCACCAAGTGTGCTGAGGCTTCTGGGAATGAAGTCCAAAATTCTTGGAGGACCCACAGTTTGGGAATCCCTGATCTAGGCCTTTATTGTTGCAGTCCCCAGGGCTGCTCTCAGCCCTACTGGAGATGCCATGGACCTTTGGCATGCAAAGCATGGCGTCTTCTCTACTGTAGCTCCACTAAAGTTGTGAAATCTATATGTGTGTGTGTGGTGCAAGGAAGTACATGTCTCTGATGAATCCCCTGTATGCCAGTTTTTTTGGATGACTCTCCAGTTTCTGGTATTCTGAGACCTTTTCTTTCCCCTCTAGTACTTGTGTGTCACTTGTGAAACTGGTGCATGTCTCCACTAATCGATGGGTCTCTCTTTTTTTTGAAGATCATGTGCAAACCACTGATAGCCACTGTTGTCAAGTCGATCACAGAGGGAGCCAGGCAACCCCAGCAGGTAAGGGCTGATGGAGACAAACTGAAGCCAGAAAGTGGAGTACATGGTTAGCAGTGAAGATAAAATTTTAAGTACGTGGATGAGTGCATCTGCAGTGTTGCTGATTTGTCAATCACATTTAAGAAAGCATTAGTGGGTGCTATAACCCTTCTTCCCATTTCCAGCCTACATTTCTCTTTTCTTTCCTTTTTTAAACTATGGCTTAGTGTTACACATTTACATTGAAGGAAACTGGAGTTTCAGCAGGACATTTACATTTGCATTGGAGGGAACAGTTGCAAGACAAGGTGGCATGAGTGGGAGGATCTTCCAACCTCTGGACAGAAAGTCTTCGGGAAGGGGCCTTCATGTGCAAGATCTGGACATTTTACAGCCCATTTTGCAGCCTTCCCCTCATTTATGTGACGCAGTGCCAACCCTGGTTAGCAGTAACTAAGGCTCCGGTCTCCTGCTAGGTTTGAAAGAGTGTGTTTACACTTTGGCTAAGAGAGAACTCTGCTTTGGAGTATGGTGGAGTCGCCTTCTTTGGAGGTTTTTAAACAGAGGCTGGACAGCCATTGTTGAGGTTGGCTTGATTCATAGAATCATAGAGTTAGAAGAGACCCCAAGGGCCATCCAGTCCAACCCCCCTGCCATGCAAGAACTCAAAATCAAAGCATCCCCGACAGATGGATTGTGTATTCCTGCATGGCAGGATGGCGTTGGACCTTGGGGTCTCTTCCAACTCTTATGATTCTTAATCATTGGTGCAGGTGTTGATACTAAACCAATGTTTCCCAGATGTTGTAGGACTACCACTTCGTCCACTGGATGGGAGAGAGGGAATGAGTCATACTGAATGAGGATGATGGAAATTGTCATCCAGTAACATCTGAGGGACCCAGAGCTGGCAGGGACTTTTCTCAGTCCTAGTCTCATTACCACAGTTACAGGTTAAAGGGAGACCTGGGACCTGGCATCACTTCTCTTTAGATGCTTCCCACTAACCTAGATTTTTCTCTGTTTCAGTTATGCGACTACTGGAATATCTTATATTCCTTTGCTGACTCTATTGACCCTGTTAAATGCTTTTGCCAGGACTGGGAAAAGTTCTCTTTGGACTAGATTTCCCAGAACTGCCTAGCTAGCATGGCCAGTGCCTCTGGGTTTTGCCTCCCCTTCTTTTTCTTTTTGGCTGGTGTCAGGATTTGTCTCATCTCTCCACATGATGGATTTTTCTTTAATCTTCCCTCTTGCCCAACACGATTTGTAATAAATAGCTTTGAATAAGTATTGAATGGGAAACAAACTCTTAATGGAGATGCTCATGGTTTACATCAGACTGCTGTCTGATACAGAGCTTTTGGCAATTCTAGTACAGTCAGCCCTCCGTTTTTTGTGGGGGAACCGTTCCGGACACACACGTCCCGTGAAAACGGAGATTCGCAAATATTCAAGCCCCAAAGGCTTGAATGGGGCATGTCCCATTGATTTTAACGGAGATGGCTCCTTCGTGAATATGCAAAACCGCGGACTTCAAGTCTGCGAGAACGGAGGGGCAACTGTAGTTATAATTACTTGTGATGCAGAATGTGACTGGAATGTGAACTGGGTGAGAAGGTTTCTTTCCTTTCCTTTCCTTTCCTTTCCTTTCCTCCTTGTTTTCCGGTGGGTCCTTTGGCTTCCTCCCATTGTTCACCTGCCATTGTTCATAGCTGTTGAACTCTTCCCTTTCAAATCCCAAACTGAACCATGCACCGACAGGGCTTAATTCCACCCCTGCTTCATCTCCTTCACTCCACTAATGCAATTTGATCGTATTTTTGCCGGGACAATTCCTTGCCTTGGGGAAGCTGACCTTCCAAATCCTTTCCTTGAGTTGTTAATCTTCACGTAAAAGGGAATACATTATTTTTTTTCAGATCACATATGGAGCAGGTGAAGGGCTTCCCCGTCTTTATTTATGGAATATCTTTGTGGCTCTCCAGATGCTTTTGGACATCAAAACCCATGATTCCTCACTATTGATTATGCTGGCAAAAGGCTATAGTTGCCTAGTATGACTTACAGAGCAACCTTGTATGTGTTTACTTGAGTCCCATTGAGTTAAATGTGACTTACTCTCAGTTCAGTGGAATAGCACTCCAACCATAGCTACCACTGGATCAGTTGTTCTCAAACACTGGCCCTCCAGATGTTTTAGACTTCGTCTTCCAGATGTTTCAGCAGGATACGTCTGAGTGATCCCCTCATTCTTTTCTCTCTGCCTCTCGTTCTTTCTTCTTCTCATTTGTTCACGCTCAAGATGACCCAGCGCAGTTTGATGCCCGAGGCACATTTTGTTACTGCATCTGGCAGGGGGGGAAAATTGAATTTTTCTCCCTTGGAGAAAAATATCGCAGTAATAAGTCACGTAACAATTAGTCACATAAGTTGGTTGCTTATCGTAATAATCACAATAATGAGTCACATAAGTTGGTTGCTTCTTTGTGGTACCCCAGATCCTATTGTACTCAATAGTACAATAGTACTATACTGTAGTATATATAGTAAATCAAAAATAATCATTCTGTCTTTGGCTCTTTTTCTTTTCCCTTCCCTTCTCCCAATCTGCAATGTTTGGGATTTTTTAAAAGCACAGCGACCATTTCCATGGCATGCTAAAGCCTACTTTTGTGCACAAAGAGAAACAAGTTGACACAAAATTTAAGCTTGCTTAATTATTTTTAAAGGGAAAAAAATAAACCTCTAGTTTGTTTTAAAAACCAACAACAACAGGGAAAAAGCAATCCAGGACTGGAAGTTGGTTTGTTTAGCTGTTGACTCAGATTTCACATAAACCCCAAGTCCTGGTTTATGTCTGATGGCAAACCAGGAATCCATTGAAGCAAAACAATGCCTGGTTTATTCCTTTTCTAGACTGTGCACTAAATCCGGATTTAATGTCCCACGCAAACATGGGTAGCTGGCCAGAGATGCAAAAACAAATATTTTAAATAAATGAATATCTCAGTCTTGATGGCTTTGTGTTTCTCCCAGGGTTGGAAAAAAACAAAACACCCAGGTTTTAAAAAACAACAACCAAACCTGTTTTTTTGATGGTTGTATTTTGGTTTGTTTAAACCATTTTGGTTGTTGTTTAAACCGGGTTTTGTTTTGCATTAATGTGTAGGGCTACACCGATATAGGACTAAATCAGAAAATTAAGTAGTAAAATGCAGTTCAGATGTTACGGCCACTAGCTTAAATAATAAATGTTGTTAAAAAATGGCCAGGTTGTTTTGGTTGAACTTAGGTTAATTGAAGGATTTGTTTTTGAATGGTGCTATAAAATAAAGAGATCTTGTAGCATCTTTGAGGTGCTACAAGCTCTCTCTACATACTGATTCTATAGACTAAGGGCCTGTATAGACTGCCAGAAATAATCCAGTTTGAGACCACTTTAACTGTCCTGGCTCAGTGCTAGGAAATCATGGGAATTGTAGTTTTTTTCTGGGACATTGAGCCTTCTCTGTCAGGGAGCTCTGGTGCCACAATAAACTACAGCTCCATGATTCCTTAGCATTGAGCCAGGACAGTTAAAGTGGTCTCAAGCTGGATTATTTCTAGCAGTCTGTATAGGCCCTAACACAGCTATATCTTTGACTTTTACCACTATAAAATAAAGTGATTAAAAAGAAGCTACTGACACTGGTCTACCAATGAACATCTGCCAATAAACTGTTTAAATTAAAATGTTTAAATTCAAACAATTGTTGTTGCAGTAAGAGCGTTGGAAAACAGTAATAGTAGCCAGACTTTATATATATATATATATATATATATATATATATATATATATGAATATATTATATATATGAAGAATTAATTTAAAAAAAAACACACAACAGAAGTGTTTTTTCTTAAAATGTCATTTGGTTTAACCTGGTTTAAACCAGCCAACCCTGGTTTCTTCAGATCCCACTTGCATTTTCTTCCCACTCATTGTTTCACATTGCATGATCGTAAAATGTTGTTTTTATCTTGTAATGTTGAAATTCCTCTACATTATTTAATAGATTTTGCCCAAGGGGTGCATTCCTGTACACGTTTTCCTAGCGTAACCTTTTCCTACTGTATGCATTCTTGAGCTTGAGCATGTCTGTGTGTATCAGTTTTTCCTAAATATCCTGTAACTCCTATGAGTATGGGAATAGTGGGTTGCGTTTCTTTTCAGGACAACGGTCAGGAAGTCAGGTCAGAAAGTATAACAAATGAGATTTCCATCTAGACGGTTGAATCCACCAAAATTCATTCCTGTCTCTCTCCATAGCTACCAGAACCTTTTGGTCCTGACTTGGCTAATGTAGGTGTGAATGGCTTTGCACCAGATCCCAGGGTCAGATCTGCTATTGCTTACATTTATTTATGGTTATGGATCTGCTATTGCTTACAACATTTATTTACGGTTATGGGGGCTAAGGGCCAATCTTTCCCCCAAACCACTCTTTGCAGGCCATCCCTCCGCCATCAATCCCAAATACCTCTGGTTTCCTCTGCAAACCTTCTTGTTTCCATTTTGAGGAAAACTGCAGAGGAAAACAGAGATATTTGGGTTAATGTGAGGTTCTGGCTGGTGGAATCGGGGTATATTCATTTGTTTTCACATGGTTGGAGTGGCTTTCTGTGTGATTTTGGAGCAAAAATTGCCCCACAATCTTGCCATATTTTTTTTAAAGTGGGGTTTGAGGGGCTTTGGTGAATTGGTGGAGGGCTTCAGGGACCACTCTTCATAGGCCGCATTGTTTACCTACCGTCTAAACCCCAGTGGATGATGGTGTGGCTCACATATAATGGCTCACAGCATCATATACGGTAAGGGTGAGGACCTATAGATGCCCACCCTTCAACATTAACTTCAACAGGGAAAAATGTTAAATACTACACTTAGGCAGAAAAAAATGAAATGCATATATATAGGATGGGGGACACCTGGCTTAACAAGACTACTTGTGAAAGGGATCTAGGAGTCCTAGTAGACCACAAGTTGAACATGAGTCAATAGTGTGATGCAGCGGCTAAAAAGGCCAATGTGATTCTAGGCTGCATCAATAGAAGTATAGTGTCTAGATCAAGGGAAGTAATAGTGCCACTCTGTTCTGCTTTGGTCAGGCCCCACCTGGAGTAATACTGGGTCCAGTTCTGGGTGCCACAATTCAAAAAGGATGTGGAGAAACGAGTGTGTCCAGAGGAGGGGGACCAAAATGGTGAAGGGTTTGGAAGCCATAAAGCCCTATGAGGAGAGATTTAGGGAGCTGGGTCTGTAGCCTGGAGAAGAGAAGGTTAAGAGGTGATAGGATAGCCCTGTTTAAGTGTTTGGAGTGGTTTCGCATTGATGGAGCAAGCTTGTTTTCTGCTGCTGCAGAGACTAGGACATGGAGCAATGTATACTACAGGAAAAGAGATCCCACCGCAATATTAGGAAGAATTTCCTGATGGTAAGAGCAGTTTGACAGTGGAAGATGCTGCCTTGGAGTTAGTGGAGTCTCCTTCTTTGGAGGTTTTTAAACAGAGGCTGGATGGCCATCTGTCAGGGGTGCTTTGATTGCGAGTTCCTGCATGGCAGAATGGGGTTGGACTGGATGGCCCTTAGGCTCTCTTCCAACTCTATGATTCTCTGCCAGGGGTAGGCAACCTTTCCCCTTTAAGGGCCAAGGGACTTCAGCTCCCAGAATCCCAGGAGCTATTGGCCAACATGGGACTATTGGCCAACATGTCTGAGGCTTTTGGGAGCTGAAGTCCCTCGGCCCTTAAAGGGGAAAGGTTGCCTACCCCTGTTCTATGAATTGTTTACCTACCGTCTAAACCCAGGGAGATGGTGGTGTGGCTATACAGTAAGGCTGGGCACCTATAGACGGTGCGACAAACAGCTTGTATCCCTGTGGCACGCTGCAATCCCTTCCCTATTTAGGTGAAAACAAAACCAAGAGTAACTTAGGATTCCCTCCTTGGGTGGCTTTAAAAAAAAATCCTCTATTCCAAGTGTTGCCATGTAGTTAGCACAGTTTCTACCGTCCAAGTGATACATTGATGTAATGATATGATAAAGCCATTTGCTCCCAAATTTGGGATTCAGTTCCAAAATCCTCTTATATGGTATATAGGGTTATTTTTTTTTTAATGCTATCCCCGTCGTCCCCCCTTCCAGATCCTTGGATGGTTTGGGGGGTGTTTTAGCTTTTTGCCACCCCTGGTTATCAAATGGGGGGTAATGTAGGATGTGGTAGATCTGGAGGGTGACTTGGAAGGATCTGGCGGCGAGGGTGAATTTGGGGTTGAATGGAAAATGCCCCTGGGGAGGGAGCCACACTTTCTCCACTCCTTTTACACAGCTATGAGAGTTATAGTTAAAATAGTAGCTGTTCCCCCCCCGCCCTATAAAATACAAATGCATGAAATACATGAAACAATCATCAGCTAAAATCGCAGCCTTGAGGCTCTTACATGTGCTGAGGTTTTTTAAAAAAAGGCTCTTCCCCCAGAATACGGAAAACTAATGATATACCAGCGCACAATTATTTAGGACTAACATATGCCATTGCATTAAAGAAGAGAGATCTCCCACCCAGCATGTGTTCACGCCTGCCCACGCAAGTGACAGAGTGACTCATTTTTAAATATATATATTATGCACAAAAGCCCCCGACGTTGAACGCTTTTGCTATAGGCATTTTGCGCTAGGTGGTAAAGGGGAAATTCATTAAAAGAACATTTTGCATGAAGCGTGGCCAGCATGAATGTCAGATTTTGTATTTGGCTTTTGTTCTTTAGCTTGCTGTGGTTGCTGCTGTGCTCTCTTTCTCTCTCTCTCTCTTGTTCTTTCTTTCTTTCTTTCTTTCTTGTCTCTTATTCAAGTATTTGCAGCAGAAGGGGAATGGGGAAAGTGGCTTTGAAAGGGGCATGGAGGTCTTTCTTGGCTACGACCTAGCAAGCTAACTTTGGCCTACAGACTGGAAATTTGCTGTCTCCAGGGCTTGCCAGCACTGGCTGGGAGATTTTGAGAAATGGGAGCCATCGTATATCAAGCAGGTGAGGCACAACACCAACACCACCCTTGCAAGGGTTTGTTCTTCTCCAGTAGGCAGAAACAGAGCGTAAGGAAGCAATTCATACGATAATGAAGAAGCAGCTGCTCTCAGCTCGGAGGGGGAAAGACTCAGATGGAGCACGTCCTCATTTTCCTTCCCCTCGGAGCTCAGCCCAGCTTCATCTTCATCGTCGTAATAGCTTAACCGCCTTCCTCCCCTCCCAAATGGTCAACAGGAGCAGCGGCCCATCTGAGGCCTTGACAACTGCTGGGGAGAGGATTTGAATGCAGCACATATCATTCCTGTCCAAAAGAGACATACCTGTGCACCCGTCACGAATAGGATGTGACCCTTAGTTGCAAAGGAGAGAGAGAGAAAAAGAACTTTCTCAAGCTCCAGCCTTCCCTGGCTTACAATAAAGGTTATACTATACCCCAGAGCTCTGCATGGTTTACGTGGTGTGAGGGAGGTTAAGTTGAATCGGAGCATGGTGGAGTCTCTTTCTAAGGAGGTCTTTAAACAGAGGCTGGGTGGCCATCTGTCAGGGATGCTTTGATTTTGAGTTCCTGCATGGCAGAATGGGGTTGGACTGGATGGCCCTTGAGGTCTCTTCCAACTCTAGGATTCTCTGGGTGTTTGGTTCAGATGTATGAAGAGATTCTTGGCTCCTGTGTATGCCGAAGGAGAGGAAGCCCTGTGCAGTCACCTCTTCTTTGTGTGGAGGAGCTGGAAGCATTTGGGAGTTTATTCTTTATAGGCCAGTCAAATGGGGAGGACATGGGATACCACATGGGTTGGTGGTCTGGTCTGGCCTGGCCTGGCCTGAGCGGTCCAGCTAACTTCTTCCATGTGTTCCTTCTACATGTGGACTGGATTTCCCACAATCTCACAAGTTCCTTTTAAAAAAATTAAATATTTATGTTTCATCGTTTTCCCGACGGTGGACCTCGAGGTGGGTTACAAGAATTAATATAGATTTAAAAGCATATTGTGTATGTGTGTGCCTTCAAGTCACTTAGCCACTTGTGGGAGACCAGATGAATTTCCTAAGGTTTTCTTAGACAAGAAATCCTCGGAAGTGTATACAAATATTCCAAAATCCAAAACACTTCTGGCCCCAAGCCCTTGGGATAAGAGAGACTCAGCCTGTTCTGACCCTGTTTTGCTTCCAAGATCAGACAGGGTACCTTTAAAGTATTTAGACTAGGGGATCTTTAACTTGGGACTGTCATCCGGTTTGAGGAAACCTGAGATGCTTTAGCTGATTTTTAATGGGTTGTGTTTGCATATGGCTAGAGAAAGGCAGCAGGCTTCATTAGGGAAAAAATGATTTTCTCAGTTCATGATGTGCACGTTCCACCAAATGAATTGCGTGTGATGTGTAAAGGACTTTTTGCTATCTCTCTGCAGCTGACAGCTGATTGATTTTTTGGTGCGAGAAATACTGATGTGTCTGCTTTTTCTTCCCAGCATGGTGGATATGCTTCTGTCATAACCTCCTTTTCAGTTGCCTCCCTCTCTAAACTGAGGAAGCCTTGCAATATTTTTAGCCGGCTTCCTCACAGGTGAGGCGTTCTAAGCCTTTGAACATTTTGGTGGACCCTTTCTGCCTCGTCCTTCCTGAGATGTTGTTGCCCCATCTCAGGAAGGGAAAGGCTGAAAGGGTCCACCAAGATTAGTCTTCTGTGTGTTTTTCGGTTCTGGAAGAATTGATTCCTGACATTTCGCCTACAACTATGGCTGGCATCTTCAGAGGGTGATGGCATGAAAATGTGTGGAGTATACATACCAGTGATGGCGCACCTTTTAGAGACCGAGTGCCCAAACTGCAACCCAAACTCACGTATTTATCGCAAAATGCCATGTCCCTCTGGCTTTCTAGTAACAAACTGTGCTGGGGTGATGACGCGTGTGCCATAGAGAGGGCTCTGAGTGTCACCTCTGGCACGCGTGCCATAGGTTCGCCACCACTGATATATACCTTTGGGACCATTGTTTGGGAAGAAGTGTTTTGTTGTTTTTTTAACATGTTAATGGTGGAGTTAGTTTGTGTGTTGTATTGTATTGAATGTCAGGAATAAACTCTTCCAGAACACGGCCACACAGCCTGAAAAACCCACAGAAAACTGTGGATGCCGGCCGTGAAAGCCTTTGACTTCACAGTCCACCAGACTGTTCAAAGGTGTGGGCCAGAAGCGTTTCGAATTTTGGAGCTTTTCAAACTTTCTTTACTTTATTCTTTTTATTATATTTATATGATCCCACTCTTTTCCCAAAACACGTTTGGGAGTGATGGAGGGATTCAGCCAGATTCTCAGCACATTTGCTCTATGGAAGTCCGTGAATTGTGTGTTCAGTGACCAAGATGCAAGCCCTGTTCGCATCCACTCAGAAGCCATTTTGCTTTGTTTGGGAGATGCCCTCCGAGGTCCTCTGTATCTTTGTTGCCGCAGGTTGGGAAGGGAGAATAAAAACTCCCCTTCGTGAGCCAATCGGACAAATTGCGCAGCGGAGCGGAGCCGCCCTGTCTCTCAACAGCTGACTCTCTGCGCGAAAATGTGCCAGGGCAGTCCGCCAGGACTTGTAAGGTTGAGTAATTTCCCTAATGCGGCCGAATTATATTTGCCATTTGAGGCGTGGAGAGCCCAGGCTTTTAAAGAGATAGGAGCTTGACAGGAATCTACACCGGCACATTTTTGCAGAATCCATCAAACGGAGCCCGAGGGGAGTATATTTGGTCGGTTACAAGGTCATAGATAGGTTGAAGTTTGAAAGTACCAGTAAGGTCTCAGAAATCGCCTGATATTCTGGTGTTGTTTTTAAACCAGGGATGGGCAACTGTCGGGGATTAAGGTCCCCCCTAGGGACCTTCAACTCCTTGCCTAAATTGAAAATATCTTTTTGCCCCTTAGGATATTTTGGTTTTGGTCCCAGGCAATTTTAGGCTCCCCCCCCCCCCCCACTAAGAAGGGACCTAGGGATAACTTTATGGGGAAAAATGGTCTCACCTTTGTCTAAAACAGTCCAAAACATGGTGAAATCCCCCCACACACACACACACTTAGGGGGCATTTGGGAGCATATAATGTTTTTAAAAACTTAAATAAATGGGCACAAAAATGGCCATGAGAGATTTAAGACAGGGTACAATGGAGCTGCAGAGGGGAAAATAGACATCCCTGGATAGCAGTGAGGCTTCAGAAGAAATCCTATCTGGTCTGAACTGTGTATGTTATTTATAAATTGCAGTGAATAATACTATTCTATATACCAGAGGAACGGTGGGTTTTTAAAGAACATTAGAAGTAAATACAATTGCTCCTCCGCTTTCATGGACTTTGAGTCCGCGGTCTTGGTCCTTCGCCGACCGGCAAGCCCAATTGGTTAAAATGGTGTGCGCACACGCAGGGCTGCGCATAGGAGCATGTGGCCATTCAAGCCAGTGGGGCTTGAATATTTGCGATTTTCCATTTTCGCTGTGAAAATGGAGGGGCGGCTGTACTCACTTTCCGCATTGCTGCTTTAACCAAGTGCTGTAGCAAATAGAGTGGGAAAAGACTGATCTTAGAAGTTCTTTGCATCCTCGACAGCTGAAGTTAGCTTGAATTTCTCCTGGTATGGGGATATTCACTGAAAATAGACTATTTATTTGCTGTTGGTAACAGTTCTGATGAGATTTGATGGCGTTTTACAGTTGATCTACAGGGCTAGTTAATATTGAATCATTCTGATGAATCAATCCGATTTCAAATTGACTAATGATGTATCCCTGGCTGATCTCTTTAGGCTCCGTTAGTAGAAGTACAGTTGGCCCTCCCTATCCATGGATGCAAGCATCCCTGGCTGGAAAATATGCTTTAAATTATAAATTCCAAAAAGCAGTTCTTAATTTTGCCATTTTATATATAAGGGACACCATTTTACTATGCCATTGTATGCAATGGGGCTTGAGCATCCATGGATTTTGGTAGTAGATTCCCTAGTAGATACCAAGGGCCCACTGTATAATGTCCAGATCACTAAAGCATAATAACAACTCCTTGCTATTCTGTCCAGAAGCCCTTTTATACCACAGACTTATAGGACTCTGATTCTACTTCAAACTGTCATGGCTGCGTCCTAGGGCAGTGGTTTCCAAACTTTGGTTCCTCCAGAATTCCTGACCGTTGGCCAAATCGGCTGGAGCTTCTGGGAGTTGGAAGTCTGAAACCTGGAGGATTAAAGTTTGGGAATTACTGTCCTAGAGCATCCTAGGATTTGTAGTTTGGTGAGGCACTAGAACTCACTGGTTGAGAATTCTAAATAACCTCCTTTAAACCCAGGATTTCCATAGGCCATGGCAGTTAAAGTGGAATTATAATGCTGTAATCGTGTTGCATGAAAGGGCCCTTAGACTGTGTCTTTAATGTGTCTCATTTTTGGGTGATGCATGTTAAGAAAGATGTGGAAAAGTAGAACAGGTTCAGACAAGTTCAAGCAAAAATCCATCCATGATACCTTTCTTGGCCAACCAAGATGCACAGTATATTTGCTGCAAGCTTTCGAAGCTCCATGGGCTTCTTCTTCATCATCAGGGAAGATGTTGCAAACCATATAGGAGAAAAACCATTGGAGATGTTAGTCAGATGCCTTCATGTTGTTTCAGTCTTAAGATGGTAGTACATGGTGGGGAGGATATATTTTGTAGGCAGGATCCTCCTCCTTCTGGCCCTGTGGCTATTTGGAGATTTGCAAAGTCCAGGACATTTAAAATCCATTTGCATCTCAACAGGGACCCTTCTTTTGCAATCCAGTCTGTCTCCATTCTTGAGGCCACAGGACTCTTTGTGGCAGAGAAGAATGGATTCCTCAAGAAGTCTCCCTGTGTTTGCATCAGGAATATTTTGGTGGATGTAGAGGTAAAACACAAATTTAAGAAGAAGAAGAAATGTTTTACCTTGGTTGAAGTTCCCAGTCCACAGGCTATTCTTCTTGGTTCCCCTGTTGCAGCTACAATGCGGTATCTCACAATACAGAAAACATTCAGGGGTAGCTGTGTTGGCCATTTAGCAAATGCAAACCACAATCCATCCGTGATCCCTTTCTGGGACAACCAAAATGCACAATATCCTTGTTGCAAGCTTTGGAAGCTCCATGGACAACGACTTCTTCTTCATCAGGGAAGATGTTACAAACCAAAACAGGAGAAAAACCATTGGCGATGTTGTCAAGTAAATTTAATGGGACTTGAGCATCCGCGGATTTTGTTCTCCAAGCCCTGGATGCTTGAATCAGTGGATAAAAAAATCCGTGGATAAGGAGGGCTTGACTATACATGAGGTCAACTTGTAGTCAAGTATATACTGTACATATATTTCATAACTGACTGTTGTTTCTGGGGGGCCTCCCTAACTCAGGTTCAGTATTTAGAAAGAGATCTCCAGTTTGCAAAGCTGATAATTCAGATTTCTGCTGAGCGCTAGGCCACCTTTATCAAAGGGACACGTTTTTGGGCATGTGGCAGAGCATCCCTTTAAACTGAACTCTCCTGCATTAAATGTCCAGCTGGTGAGATGCCTCTACTGGGAACGTCTTCCCATTTAAAGGAGTTGAAGGTGTACTGGATCCATGGGCCAAGTGTGTGATGGGATCGTCAGTGGCATGCGCATGTGTGTCCATGAGAGATAACCAAAGCTTTGTCACTGGCCCAAGAGTGCTAAATCGTGAAGGCTAAGTGGCGCTTAAGAACGCTTTCTGCAGCGATGCCGTTCCTCTTTACGCAATCCCACCCGTTCATCAACTTGTTTTGCGTTATAGGATGAGTGGGAACCAACGCAAGCAACGAGAGAGAGAGCGTTTGGCCCAGAGGATTTAGGAAAGAGAAAGCGCGTGTGTCTGAGTGTGAGAGCATACTGGGTTGCCTTGGCACCGTTTTGCTCTTTTGCTGCCCTTTTGCAAGGTTCCTCACGACAGCCAGAAAGGTAGGGGCTCCCCAAGGAGAGGCAAGCTGTTGCGGTGGAGTGATGCAACGTCTTTTGAGCTCCCGGTGTGTCTGGCTATACTGGAAGCTGTATGCCAGCCAGGGCTTAATTGGTGCAAGTGGAGGAGATGGTGGCAACTCTAGCATCTCAAAGGGGTCTCTTGTGCATGCACAGAGTGCCTTTCAACTTGGGATCCCAAAGAAGCTTCTGCCTGCAAGGCGAGGTTTGCCGAGGCAGGACTATTGCAGGCCCTGACAGTCCAGGGACAAAACCTAAGACCTAGGGAAGATGCATGCTGCAATAAGATCAGCCACATTTGCACAAATAGATATAGACAGATAGATATAGACGGATAGATCAAAAGGGTAGATAGATAGATAGAGAGATAGAGGGAAGGCTGTAGCATGCACAGTATGGTGTATATATAAGATAAACAGATAGATGGATGGATAGATAGAGATAAAGACAGAAAGAGAAACAGAGATGATAGATAGATAGATAGATAGATAGATAGATAGATAGATAGATAGAGACAGACAGACAGATCGAAAGGGTAGACAGATAGATAGATAGATAGATAGATAGATAGATGGAAAGCTGTAGCATGCACAGTATGGTGTATATATAAAATAAATGGATAGATAGATAGGGATAAACAGATAGATCAAAAGGGTAGCTAGAGATAGATAGATAGATAGATAGATAGATAGATAGATAGATAGATAGACAGAGATAGAGGGAAGGCTGTAGCATGCACAGTATGGTGTATATATAAGATAGATGGATGGATGGATGGATAGATAGATAGAGATAAAGATAAATATAGAGACAGAGATGATAGATAGATAGATAGATAGATAGATAGATAGATAGATATAGACAAATAGAAAGGGGAGATAGATAGATAGATAGATAGAGGGAAGACTGTAGCATCCACAGTATGGTGTGTCTATAAGATAAATAGATGGATGGATAGACAGAGATAAAGATAGAGATAGAGAGAGATGATAGATAGATAGATAGATAGATAGAAAGATAGATAGGATAGATAGATAGAGGGAAGGCTGTAGCATGCACAGTATGGTGTATATATAAGATAGATGGATGGATGGATAGATAGAGATAAAGATAGATAGATAGATAGATAGATATAGACAAATAGAAAGGGGAGATAGATAGATAGAGGGAAGACTGTAGCATGCACAGTATGGTGTGTCTATAAGATAAATAGATGGATTGATGGATAGATAGAGATAAAGATATAAAGATAGAGAGACAGAGAGATGATAGATAGATAGATGGTAGATAGATAGAGCTAGGGGGAAGGCTGTAGCACGCACAGTATAGTGCATATATTAGATAAATAGGTGGATGGATGGATAGATAGAGATAAAGATAGAAAGAGAGAGAGAGAGATGATAGATAAATAGATAAGAATACCCTTCAGTTTTTAAATAAAAGCAAAACGCTCACTTTAACAAATGGGCAAGAATGTCTATGGAAAGCCAGCATGGTGCAGTGGTTTGAGTGTTGGACTATGACTCTGGAGACCCAGGTTCAAATCCCCACTTGGCCGTGGAAGCCCACTGGGTGAGCTTGGACAAGTCACACACTCTCAGCCTCAGAGTCCAGCAAAGGCAAACTCCCTCTGAACAAATCTGGCCAAGAAAATCCAGTGACCCTAAGTCGGAAGTGGAGAGGAGAGTAAATATTTTCCCTGGCATTGCCATTTCACAAGATCTGTGAGCAAATGATGGGAAAGGCCATTCTCTGCCTGAGGATCTTTTCAGAGAGATAGTCGTGCCGGTCTGCTTCAGCATAAAATGAACAAAAGTAAGACAACAAGGGGAGAGAGAAGGAGAAGGAAGGAACCCAGCAGGTTTATTGTAAGGAGTAAGTGGTAAAGGATGCTGGGAACTGCAGTCTTAGCATCTGGAAGAGCTGCATGATTCCCAGTCCAGCTAGATACAGATGCCACTGATCCAAGAAACATAAACTACCCAAAATGGCCAGGAGGAAGGAGATAAGATGTATGTGTTGGAAGATATATATTTTTTTACATTTATTTAAAAAACGTTGGGGTTCATTCCCCTTTGGGTTGCCAGATTAAAAACTGGAGAGGGATCCTGTACATAGAATCATAGAATCATAGAGTTGGAAGAGACCACAAGGGCCATCCAGTCCAACCCCCTGCCATGCAGGAACTCCCAATCAAAGCATCGGGAGTTTAATACAAAGCATTTAATACTTGAATAGAAAGAAGGGATTTCAGCCGGTGTCGCTTGCTACCTGGTTGTGTCAGAAGCCATACCGGCTTGCAATTCCCTCTTCTGTAAAACCGTCAAAGGTATAGGAGCCCTCTCCAGTTTTTAAGTCTGGCCAAGTGTACTTTTCACAGCTAAGAGCATCTTGGATAGCGACAAATTTCCGGAGCCTGAAGAAGTGACTTTTGGGGAGTGCAGCTTCCAAAACCTTCCAGCTGTGGGATTTTGGGGGGAGTTTTATTTCCAGACATTGCATTATTGCAAATTGTGCGGAAGGATTTTCGGGAGGGAAAGATGGAACGCTCCTGTCCCAAAC
This sequence comes from Phrynosoma blainvillii, assembly GCA_026167975.1. Taxonomy (NCBI): domain Eukaryota; kingdom Metazoa; phylum Chordata; class Lepidosauria; order Squamata; family Phrynosomatidae; genus Phrynosoma; species Phrynosoma blainvillii. The sequence continues at coordinate 2,192,670 of JANUYF010000014.1, read as the reverse complement.
TACAGGTCCCAACCCAGTTTGGGACTACTCTTTAACTCTGTGATGGTTTTTAACGGGAATTGTCAGTCGGTTCCCAACTCCCCTCTTTCACGTATTTAACTTGGTCCTCAAATTTTAGGAAAAAAAAATAAAATTCTTGGTTAGTCTTTAAGAAGATGCTCGGTGATCTTTCCTTCATCGTTCTTTTCTTGCCCCCGCTTGACGGATTTCATTCTCAGAAACATTTTTGGGAGAGAAAAGACGGGGGTCCTTAAGCAGGCTAATACTTTAGCATTTTCTCCCTCTCTACTCTCTGCTTAGCATCTTAATATTTTAGCATCGTCTTCCCACTCCCCGACATTTAATGGTTTTGGATCCTGGAGGCGGTGTTTTCCCCATTGGGACGCAGGTCTTCTTTGTTTGTTTTGACGGCAGCGGCTCGGCATGTCCTCCGCGGAGTGACAGAGATGGAGAAGATGTGCGCTGAGATAATGCGCAAGGTAATACGATTGGGAAAGCGTAACGGCTTTTCCTGAAACGGTGGCGGCGGTGGTGGCCACTTTGTGTTGATGCTTTTAATGCTCCTCAGCTTTCCCAGCGGGACTTTGGAGTGCATTTGGACTCCAGGCTAAGGTCAGCAGCACTCCTCAAACTCTGTCGGAGGCTTTTTCCTTTGTGGAAGACAAAGATCTCCTTCCTTAGAGAAATGTTGAAATGGTGTAAGCTGAGGGGCGGAATAGCCCAGTGGCGCCCAGCGGTGATGATGATATTTATTTGTTTGCGTCCTGCCTTTTCCCCTGTTTTGGCTTGCAGCAGATGGAAATGCATAGTTAAAATTCACAAAATGCAGTCGTCCCTCCATATTCGCGGGGGTTAGGGCAAAGGACCCCCGTGAGATCCAGGCATGGCAGGCATGGGGAAAGACCCCCATGGGTCCCCTCTGGACCCCTGCCGTGCCTGAAGTGGCCGATCCAAGCTTGGCAGGGGTGGGGAAAGACCCCCGCAGGTCCCTTCTGGTCCCCTGCCATGTCTGAAGCCCCCGGCCCAGGTATGGCAAGGGTGGGGAAAGACCCCCATGGATCCCCGCCAGACCCCTGCCGTGCCTGACTTGCCTGATCCAGGCATGGCAGGGGTGGGGAAAGACCCCTGCAGGTTCCCTCTGGACCCCTTCCATGCCTGAAGTGCCCAACCCAAGTTTGGCAGGGGTGGGGAAAGACCCCCACGGGTCCCCTCCGGACCACTACCATGTCTGAATCGCTCCATCCAGGCATGGCAGGGGTGATGAAAGACCCCTGCAGGTCCCCTCCAGACCCTTGCCATGCCTGAATTGCCTGATCCAGGCATCATAGGGGAGGTAGAAGGCTGCACTAGCTCTCTCCTGACTCCTCTGATGCCTGGATCAACTGTTCAACAGTGTGATGCGGCAGCTAAAAAGGCCAATGCGATTTTAGGCTGCATCAATAGAAGTATAGTGTCTAGAATAGATCAAGGGAAGTAATGGTGCCACTGTATTCTGCTCTGGTCAGGCCCCACCTGGAATAATCCTGTGTCCAGTTCTGGGCAAAACAATTCAAAAAGGATGTTGAAAAACTGGAGAGTGTCCAAGGGAGGGTGACTAAATTGGTGAAGGGTCTGGAAACCATGAAGCCCTATGAGGAACGACTTAGGGAACTGGGTATGTAGAGGCGGTTAAGAGGTGATAGGATATCCTGTTTAAGTATTTGAAGGGGTGTTATATTGAGGAGGGAGCAAGCTTGTTTTCTGCTTCTCCAGAGAGGAGGACTCAGAGCAATGGATGGAAGCTACAGGAAAAGAGCAGCTCAACCTTAGGAGGAACATCCTGATAGTAAGAGCTCTTTGATAGTGGAAGACTCTTCCTTGGAGAGTGCTGGAGTCTCCTTCTTTGGAGGTCTTTAAACAGAGGCTGGATGGCCATCTGTCAGGGATGCTTTGATTGAGAGTTCCTGCATGGCAGAATGGGGTCAGATTGGATGGCCCTTGGGGGTCTCTTCCGACTCTATGATTCGATGTTAACACTTGGTTAAGGGGAAGAAAAGAGAGCAACCAGGCTACAAGTTGATTTCTACAAGTTGTACTCCAAGCATAAGTATTTGCAAGACTGGCACGGGACAGTTGATAAGAAGGGTGGCTTGGAGATCATCCATAGGGTCCCAATAAATCGAAACCCACTTGATGGCAAATAGCAACATCTGTGTATTAATGTGGGATGTGTAACTCACCCAGATTTACTTAGAAGTGTGAACAGAATGAAACCTAGTCTTTTGGCTGTTGTAAATGCTAATTCCTGTACTTTTGCCCGTTGTCACATACAAACAGGAACATTCATGGATGTTCATGATCATGGATGGAGACGGGGGGGGGGTAAATCGTATTAGTTTATATTGGTTTATGTTATTGGAAGGGTTATTTTATGTATCTGATTTTGGATGTAAGCCGCCTTGATGGCCAAGGCTAAAGGCGGGGTATAAATTATTATTATTATTATTATTATTATTATTATTATTATTATTATTATTATCATTATTAACAACAAAGATGCCAAGAACAAAGAGCAAAGAGTTTTTTATGATCTCCATTTTGTAGTTTTTTGCAACTCACACGTCTGTTATTATTATTATTATTATTATTATTATGAACAAAGATGCCAAGAGCAAAGAGTTTTTTATGATCTCCATTTTGTAGTTTTTTGCAACTCACACGTCTGTTATTATTATTATTATTATGAACAAAGATGCCAAGAGCAAAGAGTTTTTTATGATCTCCATTTTGTAGTTTTTTGCAACTCACACGTCTGTTATTATTATTATTATTATTATTATGAACAAAGATGCCAAGAGCAAAGAGTTTTTTATGATCTCCATTTTGTAGTTTTTTGCAACTCACACGTCTATTATTATTATTATTATTATTATTATTATTATTATGAACAAAGATGCCAAGAGCAAAGAGTTTTTTATGATCTCCCTTTTGTAGTTTTTTGCAACTCACACGTCTATTATTATTATTATTATTATTATTATGAACAAAGATGCCAAGAGCAAAGAGTTTTTTATGATCTCCATTTTGTAGTTTTTTTGCAACTCACATGTCTATTATTATTATTATTATTATGAACAAAGATGCCAAGAGCAAAGAGTTTTTTATGATCTCCCTTTTGTAGTTTTTTGCAACTCACACATCTATTATTATTATTATTATTATTATTATTATTATGAACAAAGATGCCAAGAGCAAAGAGTTTTTTATGATCTCCATTTTGTAGTTTTTTGCAACTCACATGTCTATTATTATTATTATTATTATTATTATTATTATTATTATTATATAATTATTATGAACAAAGATGCCAAGAGCAAAGAGTTTTTTATGATCTCCATTTTGTAGTTTTTTCAACTCACACGTCTATTATTATTATTATTATATAATTATTATGAACAAAGATGCCAAGAGCAAAGAGTTTTTTATGATCTCCATTTTGTAGTTTTTTGCAACTCACACGTCTATTATTATTATTATTATTATTATTATGAACAAAGATGCCAAGAGCAAAGAGTTTTTTATGATCTCCATTTTGTAGTTTTTTGCAACTCACACGTCTATTATTATTATTATTATTATTATGAACAAAGATGCCAAGAGCAAAGAGTTTTTATGATCTCCATTTTGTAGCTTTTTGCAACTCACCCGTCTTAATATTATTATTATTTATTATTATTATTATTATTATTATTATTATTATTATTATTATTATTTCAGGCCCAGGCTTGTATGCTGCTTCAGAAAGCTCTCCAGACCCGGGATTTCAAGCTCTCATTGTCTGAACCAGAGTGGGAAGAGTTGATCCGAGAGAGCATCCAACAAGTCACCAAGGTGAGGATCTTCGAAGCTGATTTTCAAGAGATGGTTTTAAGTTTTCCTAGAAAAATGTCTTAGATGTGAGAAGGCTGATCGATGGATAGGCTCTGACTTGCTAAATGGGGACCAGATGGGTAAGGATCAACCTGTCCCGCACACCAGGCTTGTTGTTCAGTGCCCTTATCCAAGCATCCTTTGCACTGGAGATGAGACAAGTGGCTTTTCCAGTTATAGTGTCTTGGCGCTGTACTTGGTACTTGGTCGCCCCTTAACCGTCTCTTCTCTAGGCTAAACATTAAAGAATTCAAAGTCCTGGGCACTCAGATAAAGCAAAAACGCGTTGCAAAAATCCAACTTTTCCTCGCTGTTTTAATCCCAGAATCCATATTAAGAGTAACTGGAGCGACCAGAACGTGCGTGGAATTTAGAAAATAAATACGTAAAGGCCGTCATACTGGTCTGTGGATTCGTCACAAACAACCAGGGTCTTATAAAATGGCGTATTTTGAGCATTTTAAGCTCTCCAGTTTCAGTTTTATCTGTTGATGGCTCCGAGGGCTGTTCCGAAATCTTTGACTAAAAGGCAACGTACCGTAGGATCTTTGAAACAAAATTAAATAAGGCCTTGGCAGCACCAGCTGTGCTTAGATATTGGTGTTTGATCAATGGCTTAAATCCAGATGTTATTCCCAACTAGTATTGCACCCACTGAACCCACAAAAACCCGATGTCAGTACTTAACGTCATTTAGCGGATCTGCTGGAGTTGAAAATAGAGTTTAGACCAGAATGTGTCAGTGTCAGTCTCTTTTGCTTTTAATTTTTTGCAGTTTTTAACTGCAGAGTTTGTATATGCTGTGGCTTGAAAGATGTTAGCTGTCCTTGGCTGTCAGTGGTATGCAGACATGGGTTTCTTGCAGCCTTCCAGATGATGATATTTATATCCTCTTCTATCTATCTATCTATCTATCTATCTATCTATCCATCCATCCATCTATCCATCTATTTATCTTATATACACCATACTATACATG